>JAOSBK010000206.1:15087053-15101392 GCA_027568895.1 Erythroxylum shatona | reverse complement strand
ATTTATGGTGAATGAGTTGATTGAAATGGAGTAGAAAAACTAGAAATAAAAGTTTGAAATGTTAGTTTTTGAAAATTGGAAGTTTGAAAATTTTCTGAGAATGAACAATGGAGAGTTGGATTTTTGATCCAAAATTTCTATGATTTTTATGTAATAATCTAGAGATATTTTGATAAAATAGTCTTAAAAGTTGTGGTTTATCTTTTTAGCTTTCCAATGGTATATAGTATGAGATTTTTGGACATCTAAGTTTAGAGATATGATTATTAGAAGTTGGTGACGCTGCATAGGATGGATTTTCGGGACAGCTTCACTGTTTGGAAATTTTGATGCTTATAAAGGTATAAATTGTTTTAAATTCTTCATATAATTGTATATCTTTCTTTTAGATTTTCATTGATATAAAGTTTGCAAAATTTGGAGTTTTGGATCAAAAGTTATGGAGTTTAGAAGTTGGGATGTCGGAAGAAGAAAACCAAAGGAAGCAAGTCGCGATCACGACGTGCTATTTTCTGCACATCGTTGCTATCGCTTTTGAAGCAATCGATTCCTACCACATTTATCTATCCCTCCATAAAATTTGGTAGCATTCTGAATTGATTTGAAAAAGATTGATTGGACATTTATTTAGAAGGAAGTGTTATCAAATTTCTTTATTTACTTGATCAAAATAAGGAGTTAAAATGCTAGTAGTTGATGGACAAAAGGGGCAAAATTGGGAGAACTAATTAAATGAAGGGTAAAAAGAGAAGAGCAAGCATAATGTGGTATTATTTAAAAGAAGAAGAGGAGAATCGTGGGACTTAGAAAATAGAAGAGAAAGTCGTGAGAAGAGAGGAGAAAAGGAAAAAGAGTGCATGGAAGCTAGGGAAAAAGGAGAAAGAAGGAGAAAGATGAAGATTTGGGCTAAACCTAAGGTAAGCATCATCTTTCTTCTTGCTTAGTGGAAAAACAAAAGGGAATTAGAGAAGAGAATGAGTTATGTAGGAAGAAAGAGAAGAAACCATAGATGAATTTTTTGGATTTCTAAACTAGGTTTTGGTTTTTCCAACCTAGATAGACTATGGGTAGTTTAATCCTAAACCCAATTTTAGCATTTATTTCATTTTTGTGATTTATGAAGTTTTATGAATTTCTATGGGAATGTTGTGTTGAATGAGAACTTGGTTGTTTGAAAGAGACCAAGGAATGACAATCCAAGAGCAAAAGGAAAGGCAATCTTGAGCTTGGATTTTTGCAAGTAAATACGTGGGTAATATATGTTAAGTCAAAAAGACTTCACGAATATTAATTTTGTTGATAATCAAATAATAATAATGTTTGAAATAAATAAATTATTTTGATGAGTATGTTAAGAGTGCAGTGAGAACACAGAAGAAGTGCCGAAACACAGAAGAAATTTCAAAACACAGAAGAAGTTGCAAAACACAGAAGAAGTGGCAAAACACAGAAGAAGTTGCAAAACACAGAAGAAGTTATGAAACACTGAAGAAGCGCAAAACACAGAAGAAGCGCGAAACATAGAAGAAGTACAAAACACAGAAGAAGTGGAAAACACAGAAGAAGCAGGAAAACACAAAAGAAGTGCAAAATATAAAAGAAACAAAAAACACAGAAGAAGCGGAAAATATAGAAGAAATGCAAAACACAGAAGAAGTTAAAAACACAAAAGAAGTTTAAAACATAGAAGAAGTTCAAAACACAGAAGAAGTTCAAAATACATAAGAAGTTCAAAACATAGAAGATGTTCAAAACAAGAAGAAGTTTAGAATACAAAAGAAGTTGAAAACACAGAATAAGTTGAAAACACAGACAATACAAAGGTGAAGACACTCTAGTACATCAATAGTTAGTCAGTTGGAGTTGGTTATAGAACTCAACTGAATAACGGTTTCTACAAGAAGAAAGAAGCAAGAAGCAGTTATCAAGAAACAAGAAACAGTTGGAGACTTAGGATATAAATACTAGTTATAGTCAAAGACTGAACAATCTTTTAAGCTTTTAAGTTATTATTTACAAAAATTCTGTATTCAAAGTGTGATACAATATAGCAAACTTTACTGTAGAAAAAAGCTCACAATATCTTTCTAGTGAAAGAAAGGAAAGGCTAAGAGCCCGGAGAGGTTAAGATAGCAGAAAGAATACTCAATGTAAGAGACCTAAAGAGGCTCTGAAAGGGAGGAAAGAATACTTGTAAATTTGAAAAAGTATAGTGAAAACTCAGAAAGATTCTGAGGACTAGACGTAGCCCAAGGTTTGGGGTGAACCAATATAAAAATCTTCGTGTCTACTTCTAACTCTTTACTTTAATTTCTATTATTCTTAAACAAGTATATAGAAGTTATTTGTGATTTAACTATGTAACTATTTTTGTATAACATTTGTGGTATTCTTTTAACAGTTGGAAAAGTTATTTTCAAAGAAATATAAAAGTTTTTATATTCAAGAAAAGATTACACAATTCAACCCCCCCCCTTCTTGTGCATGTTGTATATTATATGTGAATTCTATATTAACATGTGATTTACTTCAATTGGTATTAAAGTTCAGTTTCCAAGAACCACCGTTACAAAGTGAGGATAAAGATCTATGGCTAAATCACATGTTTTTATAGTTGAAGGCACCTCCATCACAAGACCTCCTACATTCAATGGTGAGGACTATCACTATTGGAAGGACATGATGCGGCTCTTCATACAATCCACACACATTGATCTTTGGGATATCATCAAGAATGGACCATACGTACCAATAGATGATGAAGGAAATACTATTTCTTGTACTAGATGGTCAGTCGATCACAAAGCTAGATTTCAACTAAATTCAAAGGCCAAGTTCTTCCTGAGTTGTGCCCTAAGCAGAAGTGAATACGATAAAGTTCATGGATGCGCCACTGCAAAGGAGATGTGGGCCACTTTATCCATCGCACATGAAGGCACAAACCAAGTGAAAGAGTCCAAGATCAGTATTCTTGTACATTAGTATGAGCTGTTCAAGATGAAAGAAGATAAGTCTATTGATCAGATGTTTGGACAATTTCAAACTATCGTTAATGGACTAAAAGCACTTGGGAGAATCTATGATAATCAAGACCATGTCAGGAAGATTCTCAAAAGTCTGCCGAAAAGATGGAGACCCAAAGTCACTGTAGTACAAGAAGCCAAGGACTTGAGTAAATTGAAGCTTGATGAATTGCTTGGTTCTTTGAAGATACACGAAGTAGAGCTTGATCCAGAAGATAAACCAAGAAGAGATAAATCTATAGCATTAAAGGCTGGTCAGAAAAATCCCAAGACTAAGAAAAATAAAAGTTCATCGTCAAAAGCACTTAAGATTGAAGAAATCAAGGATGATGGTACCAGTGAATCTGAACAAGATTCAAGTGAAGATGATGATGAATTATCTTTCATTTTGAGATAGATCAGAAGAATGTGGAAGAAGAAAGCAAAAGGAAATAAGGAGTTTTCTTTTAAGAGAAATAGCAAAGACGAAGTCAAGAACGAGAAGACCTTTATCACTTGCTACGAGTGCAACAAACCAAGACACTACAAATCTGAATGTCCATTACTGAGAAGAAAACCGAAAAAAAATAAAGAAAATAAGAAGAGTATGATGGCAACTTGGGAAGATTTGGATTTGTCCAAATCTGATTCTGATTCAGAAGCATCAGTACAAGCAAATATATGCTTGGTAGCCGAAAAAGAAGGTGACGAGGAGGTAACTTCTAATTTTAATGAACTCCAAGACGCGTATTTAGAATTGTTAGAAGATTCACATGTTATACTAAATCGGTATGGATCCTTAAAAAGAAAGTTTTTTTGGAAATTTCAAGAACAAAGAAGTGTTAGAAAAAGAAAACATCTACCTTAAGAAACAAGTAGACGATATAAAGAAAAAAGTAACTATAGATAGATCTAAGGAAATTAGTCAGTTGAAACAAAGGATTAAATCTCTTTCAGTAGACTTATTAACCTTTACTGAAAGTACAAAAAAAATGAATGACATGATTGGAAGATATAGACACCCTAATGATAAAAGTGGCTTAGGGTTTACTATAAGTAATACTCATTACAAAAAGAATTTTGTTCCTTATAGAAATAAATATCACTAGTTTTCTTACTATCATTCTATGAATAATTATAAGACTAACCCCAAGAGACCCAAGAAAATATGGGTACCTAAAAAGAATGTAATATCTACTGCAGATCTCCTTCCTTGGAAAAAGCAGCCAGCACCAATAGTATTTGGACAGTGGATGCTCGCGACACAGGACGGGAAGAAGGTCTATGTTACTAGATCTTCAAAATAAGAAGGGAGGATCAGTAACTTTTAGAGACAACCAGCAGGTCAAAATAGATAGAATTGGCAAAATCGGTAAAGATTCCTTTGCATCTATTGATAATGTTCTGTTAGTTAAAGGTTTAAAATATAATTTGATTAGTGTAAGTTGAAGTGAATCACACGTTAATACAAGAATTATTATAAGATATATGAATGCACAAGAAGGGGGGGTTAAATTGTGTATTCCCCTTTTTGAAAACTCTTCAAAAATGTTTTTGTTATAAGAGAACTTGTTCTTTTTACTAGAACTACTGAAAATCAAAGTTGATCGTATTTTTTCAAAAACTTGTTTGAAAAACTTGGTAAAATCAAAACTTTGAACAATAAGAGAGATGAGAGTAGAGAGAAGTTGACACAGTAATTTTTATACTGGTTCACCCCAAACTGTGGGCTACGTCCAGTCCTCAGAAGTCTTTCTGAGATTTCACTATCTCTCAACAGTTTTACAAGTATTCTTTCTGAGCCTCTTCAGGTCTCTTTACACTCAGTATTCTTTTACTCTTAGCCTCTGCAGGCTATCTGTACAACTTTCTTACAAAAAAGAATTTGAACTCTGTTACAGTAAAATAGCTTCTAGCTTTTGCACAACAACTCTCAGATAAACTTTTTCGTTCGCGTATGTAAGTCAGCTAAGCTTGCAATCTTCGACTTCGACTTATATTTATAGCCTTCGTCTGTAACTGCTTCTTGAATCTTGCTTCTTGATTCTTGCTTCTTGATCTTGAAAGAAACGGTTATTCAGTTGAGTCCTGTAACTAACTCAAACTGATTCTTGATTCAGACGTGATTTGCTTCCGTCTGCTTTTGGCTTCCTTCTGCTTTTCATTCTCCGTCTGCTTTTCATTCTTCGTCTGCTTTTCATTTTCCGTCTGTTTTTCATTCTTCGTCTGTTTTTCATTCTTCATCTGCTTTTCTACATTCTCCGTCTATTTTTCTACTTCGTCTGCTTTTCTACATTCTCCTTTTGTTTTTCTACTTCGTCTGCTTTTCTATATTCTCCGTCTGTTTTTCTACTTCGTCTGCTTTTCTACATTCTCCGTCTGTTATTCTACTTCGTCTGCTTTTCTACATTCTCCATCTGTTTTTCTACTTCATCTGCTTTTCTACATTCTCCGTCTGTTATTCTACTTCGTTTGCTTTTCTACATTCTCCGTCTGTTATTCATCAAAATCATATATGTGAAGTCATTTTGACTTAACAAGGGCACCATAATGGGAATAGGATGACTCAAAAGATCCTTAAGTCTTTATTGGCCTGCAATTTTTAAGGATGCCTAAAGATATGTAACTTTATATGATATATGTCAATGATCAAGTAATATTTCTCACTAAAATGAGATGCCTCAAAATTTCGTTCTTGTTTATGAAGTGTTTAATATTTGGGTGATTGATTTCATGGGTCTGTTCCTAACTTTATTTGGTAATAGATACATACTAGTAGCTATTAACTATGTCTCTAAATGCGTGGAAGCACAAGCTTTACCCACAAATAATGCTAGGGTTGTCATAAGATTTTTGAAATTTTATTTTCTTGTTTTGCCACAACTAGGGCAATTATTAATGATAGGGGAACACATTTTTGTAATGCATAATTAAAAATATTTAAAAAGTATAAAATCATTCTTAAGATAGCCACCCTATATCATCCTTAAACAAATGGCCAAGTTGAGGTAGCTAATAAGGACTTACAATGAATTGTGGAGAAGATTGTAGAGTACCAAAGAAAAAATTGGTCATCTAAGTTAAATGATGTTTTATGGGCTTACAAAATGGTATGTAAAATACCAGTTGGCACTACACCCTATAGGTTGGTCTATGGAAAATAATGTTATCTACCTGTTGAATTAGAACATAAGGCATATTAGGTTATTAAACTCATGAATTTTGATCTTCAATGTGCAAATGAGAAGCGAAAATTTTAAATTAGTGAATTGGAAGAATGGTGATTAATGGCTTAGCAAAATTCCAAAGTTTATAAGGAGAGCCAATAATTATCATTATTGGATGATCAAGCAGTCATAGCAATTTAAGGAGGGAGAAAATTTTTCTTTTATACAAAACTAGCCTAAGATTATTTCCTAGAAACCTTAAATTAAGATGGTCTAGTCCTTTTATTGTGGAAAAAGCATTTCCAAATGGTGTAATTAAGGTAAGTCATCCAGATAAATGTAACTTTAAAGTAAGTGACCATCATTTCAAGTTATATTTTGGAGGTGAACTTAACATTAGTACAAAGAATGTTAATTTAACCAAGTTACCTTGAGTATGAAACGTCCATCAAGTTAACAACATTAAACAAGCACTACTTAGGAGGCAACTTGAAAATTAAGATATGTTTCATTTTTATTTCATTTTTTGAGTTAATATAGGACGTTATTTCATGTTATGTTATTTCCATATTCTGTATTAAGTTTTATATTTTCTTTTATCTTTTTTATCCCTGTTTGTTTATATTTTTGTGAGGATGGATGTATCTAATATCAGATGGACCCTTTATCAAATCCAGAAAACTATAATTCTTATGATTTAGGGCAGTACCAATTTAGACCCTTTCTCATTTTTTATTATGTTATTTTGATGTGCTCCAATTGTGTATATTGAAAACACTGTACAATTTTAAGTATGGAGAAGAGATTTTTTAATTTTATTATAATCTTTTTTATTAAATCTTACTAACGGATATCCCTAGTTAGTTAAAATCTATCCAAAATACTTTAAATTAGTATTTATTATTGAATTGAATTAATATACAAAGCATGAAAGTTAGAATAGACTTGCTTTTATAATTTATGTTTTAGTAATCATTGAGATAATCAATTTTGAATGGAAATTGCATATTATTTACACAAAAGATCATTTTTGTAAGCTTTTGAGCCTAAGAGCAAATACATCATTATTTTAAGCTCTTTTATTATTTCATATATGTTATCATGCATAGTTGGATAATTTTATAGCCTACTTTTAGTATTCCTATTGAGATCACATTTGTTAAGTTATAAAAATTGAAATAATAAAGGCATTTAGATTCAATCTTCGATTTAGCCTATTTTCATGATAATTATCCCATCATATTTTATCCTTTAGGAGTAACCAATTTTGAGTCTTGGCCTTTTCAGTGATTATAACCACATTATTAGCCTTTACCTTATTTTTCTTAAGCCTTTTTATTATTTTTGAACCTGAAAATTGTTTACATTTACTTGATTGCTTGAAACTTAAATTTTGAAAAGGTCCAATATTTCTTTAATTGTTGGTATATGATAAATGCTTTAAACAATGCGTTGCGAGCATAATAAGTGAAAAAAGAAGAAAAAAAGTGCCAAAGTTATGGTACCATGTGAAAGACCTATACTGTGAAGAACTAAGTTGCATATGATTTTGTTTATATAAATTCCCTTCAGTATTATAACCCTTTTTATTATCTCTATCATACTCTAACCAAAGCCTCATTAAAATCTTGTATTAAGACATTTTGATTTTTGTTTTTAGTTTACTTTTAAGTGGTAGAGGTATCATTTTGTTGCGAGCTTATGGTTAAGAATTTTTCTATGCATTGATTTGAGAATTCTAGCACTTTTCACCTTACACAATTTTGAGTGCATTGAGTGAATTCTTGGTGATGATGTAAAAATTTATACTTTTGACTTCGAAAATATTATCTATATGATTGCTCTTGATATTGACTTATGAAGGTTGGTTCTATAATGACTTGAATCTAATTGTATGATAATTTGATTGACATAATATGATGATTTAAAGTGTAGGTGGTTAATAAGGGAGGAATGTTTGTAAATTTGTTGACTTATATTACGAATTGCTTGAGGACAAGCCAAAGCTTAAGTGTGGGGATATTTGATTAATTAACTATAGTTATATACCCATATTTAATGTATTTTACTTGTTATTTAATGGTTTGATAGTATTTTTTTTTTGTACTTATTTTTGCTTCAAGTATGTTTGTAGGTGATAATTGTTTTCATAGACTAAGATGAGATGTATTCGAGTGAAATTATGGTATGAAATGGAAGAATTGGAGTGATTTTAGACTTAACATAATTGTGTATAGTGATCGTGTAAGTCTTTGTAAATGTGTGGAGCTTGTGTGGAGTTACACGCCCATGTATATTAACATACATAAAATTGTTTGTTGTTTGTGTAAATCTCTATGATCATATAAAATCACGATTTAGGGTGTTTTTAGAGACACATAATCAATTACAAAGTCGTATAAATGACCATGTATATCCCAAAAATCATAGTTTTTTACTATAAAAGGATATTATTGAAGGATAAAAGGGAAGGAGGTAGAATATAAGTGTTTTTAAGTTATAAGAAACACAGAGAAGAGGCAGTTCTGAATAGACAACGAGGAAAACACAAAGATTACTTCACAAGATTCGATAAAGAGCATCCTTCAATCTAAATTGCAAAAAGATTAATTAGAGATAAAAGGGGGATTTAGAATATGAATTCTTTTACTTCTATATGTTCTTTTGAATGTTTGTTATTAGATTTGTTTTCTATGTGTAGGAACTAAATTGTTTAGTGCCTAGGTGTGTTAAACTCTAAGATATGATGATAATGTGATATAATCTTTTATTTAATGCAATTTTATTGATTGATTTAATATGATTCAATTATGTGTTATATTCTTGAACTAATATATCCAAAATGTTAGTTCAATATTTATTTCATATTATTAAGATTGAGAAATCCTTTTATGTAAATAGATCTATCATAATTAGAAGGAGTTGTCCTAAAGATAGGTCGACATAAATCCCTTGAATTAAGGTCAAACATAATATTGAAATTCATGCGTCAATAATGCAATCTTAAAGGTTTTAATTAAAAAGAGATTTCAGTTAATCAACTGAGGGATAGTTGTTAATAGTCTTTAGAAAAATATTAACAAAAGATAGGAATTTTCACAATTCAATAATCAATAGTTTAATTGCATAGTAAAGGTTTAGTATTTAAGAATTCTTAGGAGGATTCATCAACTAGGTACCCCTTATTTTATATTGATTTTCCGTAGTATTTTCTTTATCTCAGTTCATTATTGTTTCAAATTTAGTTTACTTTATTTTCTTTAATTTTCAAGTAAATTCAAAGTTTGATTTTGCAGTTAGATAATATAAAAAGGTTAATACTAATACTTATAGTCCTCGTGGGATCAACTCGTATTTGACAATGTTAACTACCATTACATCGTGCATTTGTGGTTAAAATTTACAATTCTTTATAAGTAAAATAATTCAACCATAGGGCATGGCACTAAATAGTCCAGCTTCACAAAGGATGTCCAACGTATGCTTACATTAAGGAGGAAATAAGCCTTCTAGACCTTGAGCTATCTTAATCCTAAGAAAATATTTCTAGGCCCCTAAATATTTCACTCAAATAAGCTTTAAAGTGAGCAATGACCTCAGAATTGTTTCCTGCAATTATTAAATCATCAATGTACACAAGAACATGTAAAACAATAACTTGATGCTCAAAAGAGAATAGGAAGCAACCAACATAAGATTAAACAAAACTAAAAGATTTTAGGGTAGAGGCAAGCTTAGCAAACTAATTATGAGAAGCCTGAAGAAGTCTATAAAGAGATTTGCGCAATTGACGTGCCTTTCCAGAACTAATTAAAGTAAGAGGAAGAGTCATATATACTTACTCATTAAGATCACCTTGCAGAAAAACAATGTGAATATCAATTTGATGGAGCTTCCAATCATAAATAATAGCGATAGTAAGAAAAACAAGAAAAAAGGTCATTTTAGCAACTAGAGCCAATTTATAATGGAAATCAACACCTTCATCCTAATTATTACTAAGAATAATGAGACGAGCTTTATAACACTCAATAGTATTTTTAGAGTTTTATTTGATCTTATACAACCATTTACACCCAATATCTGTCTTTTTGTGTGGAAAGTCCTCAATGATCTATATATCATTACTTTCAAGGGCCTCAATTTCCTTATGCATGGCCTCATGCCAATTAAGGTCATGAATTGCCTCAAAAAAATGTGTTGGTTTATATCCTGTAGTGATTGCGACCAAAAGACAAACATAAATAATAAAAAATTTATTATTAGTCATATAATTAACTATGGGATAAGGCAGACCTGAGAACAAAGGTTGAGCAAATGACATAAAGGATGGGTCTAAACAGCAAGTTGTAAGACAAACATAATCCTACAAACGTACAGATGATTGTTACTCTTGTTGACTACCCTTTACGCCATCATCATTAGAAGCCATATAACCAACCTCATCATCTGTCCTATGAAAAGGAGTAGTAATAAAATGTATACCTAAGCCTAACTTAGTATTATCACTCCTCCTTATGTTAAAAGTCGTAGATGTTGTCAAAGACACATTACCCTTACTATGCTAAACCACATCCCACCCCCTCACCTTAGAAACACTCAGTGGATGAGTCAACGTAAGAGAAGTTGGGGTAAGTTAGGTGGAGCTTACGAGTAGTAGTAGTTCAAGGCAAAAAATAATCATCATTATAAGCAGTAGGATGTTGATGAATATTATAAGCAGGAGATGAAGGCATAGAAATATTTTGGACATCGAAAAATGATTTTCATAGAAAATAACATCTTGAGAGTTAAAGAAATCTCCAGTTTTAAGGTCATATAGTCATCGTCCTTTCTTACCTTAAGGGTACCTAACAAAGATACACTTGTTACAACTAGCATTAAACTTATTCTAGTCATAGGGAACTCTAGATACAAAATAAAGAGACTCAAAACTTTTATAATAACTATTAGAGGGTAATGACCAAAAATAATCTCATAGCATGTTTTTCCTTTATGAAGTGAGGATGGTGTACGATTAATAAGATAATCAGTTGTAAGAATACATCCCTTCAAAATTTAAGAGGCAATTGGGTTAGAAAATGAAATCCTCATACTATATTAAGAATATGACTATGTTTTCACTCCACCTGTCTATAATGTTGAGGTGTACTAGCATAAAAAGTTTCAAATAAAATACCATGTTCTATAAAATATTTCTCCAAAGAGGAAAATTTGGTCTCAATGTCACTACGAACTTATTTCACCTTCTTATGAAATTGAATTTGAGTTATTATATAGAAAATTTTTAAAAAAATTTCCAACCTCTAATTTATTAACCATCAATTGCACCTATAATCCTTTACAACAATCATCCACTATAGTCAAAAATAAAAATAAAAAGCACATATAAAGATATAGTGTTATAGGGATCCTATATGTCACAATGAATTAACTCAAATAAATCAATAGCTTTACTATAACTGATAAGAAATGATTCTAGAGTTTGTTTTGCTCTAAAACAAATATCAAAATCTTTATTCCTACTACAATCAATACTGCTACATCAAGAAAAAGAGAAACTAGCTAACAAGAAGGATGTCTGAGACATTAATGCATACATGATAAGAAATAATTTCAGTTATATGACAGAGCCTACTGGTTGGCACCATATAATAAAACCAATAGACCTCATTCCTGTCTTCACTTGCACTAATAATCATGTATTGTCCTGTATCATACATAGATTGTTAGTTAACGTGACTATACATTCAAATTCTTAATCAACTAGGAGAAATATATCAAATTGCAGTTTAAACTAGGAACATATAAAACATGATGAAATTTCATATTATCACCAAAAACTTATTCACCTTCTTCCATAACAATAGTATGTGTCCCATCCAATAACATAATAGGAGATGGAAAGATTTCATAGAGATTCTCGAGCAAGTCTTTATCACTAGTCATATGATGAGAAGTGTTGGTATCTAATATCTATTAATGAAAAGACAATAACTTACCCAAGAGCTTTTCAGGTGAGGAGGTTTTAATATTAAAAGATTTTAACATGCTAAAAAGCATACCCCATTAATCATCGATTAAAGCAAGAAAAAAAGCATTGCAATCATAAGAGGTTAACATAATGGGTGGACTATTATAATAAGTAGAAGAAGAAGCCGCAGTTAATTGAGCAGCATTATCAATGCCAATAGCGTTATTTCCATAGTTAGCTGTGAAAGCAGTAACGCCTCCTCTTCCTTTCCCACTTCCTTTGTTATTATTGGCATAGCTAGCTGTGGAAGCAGTAACACCTCCTCTCCTTTTCCCACTTCCTTTGTTATTCTCAATTCCATTACTCTATCAATTCGAGAAGCTTATAAGCTTGTGATAGGAGCTAACCTTATGCCCGGCCATCCATAATTAGAGCGAAAAGGCTTCTCAATACGACTACTTATTGCACCTTGACTAGAAAAGGTAACCTAGACAGTAAAACCAACCACTTCACTTTGAGTATCATGCCCTTTTATTATGGTTTTGTGATGTTCTTTTTGAACCAAGACTGTATAGACTCAGTTCAGCAAAGAGAGGGGGATATAAGCAATAATATTGGAGCTAAGAGTTCCACATAAATCATCATCTAAGCCCACAAAAAACTAATGGACCCATTCATTTTGTTTCTCAAATTAGAAACCCAGTTACAAGTGCACCCTCTCACCATCATATAAGTAGAAAGCTCATCCCAAATCTTCTTTAAATACCTATAATATACAACAATATTCTAACCATTTTGTTTATGAATATGCCATGTCTGACCTTTGTTGTGGAATGTAAGGTCTAACGTGGAAAATTATTAGTACAAGTTTTCCCAATGCTCTTTCATTCTCTCCAAATATAGACCATAAAGCGAAGGGAGGCCTCGATAAACTGGGGCACTTATATTGCAACAATGGATTTAACACTCCAGTATAGGCACTTGCTCTGACTGACTAGGCAACTCTTGTGTCTTAGATCGGATGGGTTCACTACTTTGCCCTAAGGAAGCCTCAGCAACTCCCGGGGCTACCGACTCATCGGTGCTCTCCACCCTTAGTGGAAAGTTAGGTGCAATTGAACCTTGCAGAATTTCTCGTGTCCTTATACGAGGTGGCATCGTACTCCTTCAATGAAAACACTAATGATTAGCTTACAATTCATTTTAATCTTAGTTCCTATATGTATGCATGATATGCATGTCACTTAATGCAAACAACTAATTCACAATGCAACAATTTATTACCTAATAAACAATTCACCCTACAATGCCTTCTAAGCCTAGGAGAATGCCTAACCTCTGATACCAAACAATGTTGGACCCCATTTTCGAAGTCCAACATTCGAAAACATAAACGCATGGAGGGCTCACAATAAACCAAGACTGAATGCTACCCCCAAATTCAGTCCAAAAATTGAAAATCTTAAGGCCCAAATTGAACTTCAATCCCTTCAGATAATTGTAGCTTCATGTCTCTTGTTTATTTTGAAATAAAAATCAATTCAATTGGAGCTCTACAGATAAACATATCGCCAAAATACTGAAGCATATGCAGAAAAAAATATCCAACTCACTTTGGTTTATATCCATCTTTTTCAAATTAAAATCAAAACCTACAAATTTGTTTATGAAGAGGTAGAGGATTTTCTTAGAAATCCAACGCTTCAAAAATCAGATCAATCGGAAGTCGGATGAAAAAGTTATGGCCAAAAGAATGGAGAGAAGAAAAAAATAAATATAAAATAAAATAAAAATCATGCGAGCGCCCTCGCACTAGCGAGTGTCGCGAGTGCTCGCCCTCGCCCTCGCGAGGCGCTTGCCCTTGCAAGGGCGCGTGCAATGCTGCCTTCCCTTCTTCCTACTTTTCAACTTCTAAAATTCATAACTTATGACCCAGAACTCCAAATTGTGCAAATTTGGTATCACTGGAAAGTTAAAAGAAAGATCTACAACTTCAATGAAGAATTTAAAAACAATTATGTCTTTACAGGGGTCAAAAATTCATGCAAAAGTGGCTGGTCAATAAGCTCATCCTAAACAGTATTATAACTTCTAAAAATCATATCTTCCTTCTCCATTACCCAAAAATTCTATACTTTATACCAACAGAAAGATAAAAAGACAACCTACAACTTTCATGAAGATTTTAAGAGCAAT
>JAOSBK010000206.1:15034352-15078259 GCA_027568895.1 Erythroxylum shatona | reverse complement strand
GCCCTTTAAGACCATTTGAAAAATATTCATGCTAGGATGATCAAAAGGGTGTAGATAATATGGTGAAATAGGATCAAGGGTTGACACATTTTTGCCCTTGACCTCTCTATTACTATCTTCTTTGTCCACGGTGTTTATACTACACTGAAAAAGAAAATAAAAGGCTAATGTTTTTCTTTTCCCTACTCTTATACCATAAATAATTATGTGGGAAAGAATTTGTGTATCCTTCTCATTCTTGTAAAAGAGGTTTATATACAGTATATACATCCCTAAAATATAGGACCTAAATAGGTACTTGAAATATACCAAGAATATTACAAATACTGACATCTATATTTATATTTATATACCCCAATACATGGAAAATTATGTATGCTCAAGAATTACATTGGATGTAAGTAGATGAAGATCCCTCGAGATAAAACTTTATTGGTTGATCCTTAATAGTCAAGTTCAGGCCACAAGGACAATAGAGACAATTAAGAAAAGATTTATAACAGGAAACATCTTAATTACAAATCCACTAAATTGATGTAATTTGGTTAAGATGCAACCTTAATCACTGAATTATTCATGTTTTTTAGAAGATTAACCATGATTGAATCACCAGTATAGGGAAAAAAGTAACATTTCAAAATTTTTTGATCTCATTAATTGAATAACTTGAGAACATGAAGCATAGAAAAACTAGTTGAATTATATTTAAATACAAAATGTTTTCTGGAGTTGTTAATGGCAAAAGGTTTATATGTTTAGCCTCTAACGATATCCACATATTAAAAATAGCTCAATTATTTTAGTGTAAAAGATAGAAATACTTATACCTTTTCTTATTTATAGAAAAAGATATTAGGATTTCTTTTTATTAAAATTAATATTATAATTATAATTAAAGTCTAATTATAATTGAAATTTTAATTTAATTTTAAAAAAATAAATTATCTCATATTTAATTTCTAAAGTTTTTAGGCTTCATAATTAAATTAAACTTAATTCAAATTATAATTAAAGTCTAACTCTAGTTATAATTACATTTTAATTTTAATAACATCAAATATCTCATTTTTGATTCTCGAAGGTTTTCAATTTTCATAGTTAAGTCCAATTTAATTCAAATTGATTTTTTAATGACCAATTAGGTTCCTAATATGTTGTTAATGATTATAAATTATAATTATAATTCATAATTATACTTACATAAATTAAAGCTCTTTTAAATTTATCTTTAATTTTTCAATGAAATAATTTATAATTATAAATTAATATTGACATTTAGCAACATGGCCACTCAAGAATGTCAAAGTAGATTGACTCAACCTTCAATGCATGATTATGATGTGTAATTTAACTTTTTTGTTAGCCAATATTTCAATTGAACATAAAGTATGGAATTGATGTCTGTTATTTTAAATTCAATCATATTTATGCTTACTAATTAGCAATTGATTTATAATTGATATTTGAAAACAATCTTTTCATATGTTAATTTACTCTGGTGAAAAAATTCTTATCCCTGATTACTTTAGAATGAGATATTTTTATTAACTTATTCAACTATCTTTATTCGGTCCATACTATATCTAAGTATTATCAGCTGAGTTATCATAAATAAAAATTGTTATAAGTAGCATGAGAACAAAATAATTTTTAGGAGTTACTTTGTTACTGACAATTCCAAAGATCAATTAAACAGCAATCATAATAAGAAATACATAAATATACAAGTAATATTCTATTTGAGATCCTTATAATCTGACAACTTTAATAAGCTTTATTTTTAATAAGCGTTTGCAAGTTTATTTAAGCATCGCTATATTTTAATATATAAAATCAATTATTTTTTTATAAAAAGAAAACGTAACGTATGTTAGTTTTATCGTTACAATAATATCATGTTTCGATGAAAGTGCAATTATGAATAATACATAAATACAAATTGATCTCACAATTATATTCTCATCACAATTTCAATTATAGAGTGATTATCTTAAGGATTTTATTTTTAATATTAAAAGATAAAATATTAATAAAATATATAAAAATGTAATTAATTATGTCATAAAATCTATAACTAATTGATTTGTCACATGACATACACCAGCAGTTACGACAGTCCTACTTAACCCAAAGGATAATTAGTTCACCATATTGTATCAGTCAGAAGCTAAATATTCTAAGAAAATTATGTAATTGATTATTTATATTCATGTTAATCCATTTCAGCTAAAAAGAGAAAAACACTTAACAGAAGCTGGTGAATTGCTGAAATCAATATTTTTCCTAATAAAAGAAGCGAACCCAATAGCAGTGACAACTACTATTTGCCACTAACCCCAATTCTCGTGGCCGACACATCTTAGAAGCTGTTCGGTAGTCAGGCAGCCACAACCCAAACTACTCCAATCCAGAATTTATTTGTTCTCATCAACAAAGCTTACTTCCCCGTGGCAAATATCTGGCCTTGAGATGCAGCCCATTTCCAACTTTTGACAAATGAGTAAACGCGGCTTAGTTTGATTGAATGTTGGACTGTTAGAGTGGGCCATCGCTAAATCGAAGCCCACTCACGGAGGAATCTGCAGTCGCTGGATCTAGGTCAACAAGAAGTAAACCCTACCAACTTTGTATATAAACAAACTGAAACCCTTATGCTTTCCAAGCAAGCGTCGCTAGAAAAGCACTCTTTAAGAGACATCCACATCCATAGGACGGAGGTTAAAGAGACGGCGCTGCAGAGCTGTCCGCCTTGACCAAGCCGTTAGCTTAGTTTTGGCCCTCGGTTGGTTTTGTTTTGTTGTAATCTTATTGACAAGTAGTTTTAGTTGAAATCAGAAAATGGTAGGAAAACTATCCAAGGCCGACAAGAAGCTTGCGTACGACGCGAAGCTGTGCAAGTTGCTGGACGAGTACAGCCAGATCCTGATCGCCGCCGCTGATAATGTGGGATCCAATCAGCTGCAGAACATCAGGAGGGGTCTGAGAGGTGACTCGGTGGTGCTCATGGGGAAGAACACCATGATGAAGAGGACAATCAGGGTTCACGCTGAAAAAACTGGCAACACTGCCTTCCTTAATCTCATCCCTCTTCTTCAGGGTAATGTGGGACTCATTTTCACAAAGGGTGACCTCAAGGAAGTCAGCGAAGAAGTTGCCAAGTACAAGGTGCACTTTATACTAATTCATTTTCTTTACCTGTACTTTGCTCTAATTTTGATTTGGAGTTTGATGTTTAGATTATGCAGGCGATCTGATAACATGGTCAACTAACATGAATGAATGTCAACCTAATGTAGTCTTCAGTTCATTTCCCCCAAAAAGAAACTGTTATCTCGTTGGGTAATGAATTTTCTTGGAGTGGTTCAAGAAACTGGTTACTCTGATATAATCTGGAAAATCGTATTTGTTATTATGGTTAAAGGTTGTAGATTAGGAAGGTTTCTAAAGCAGCTTGTAATTTGGAATATTGGTATTTATAGAATGGCATACTGTAAGGGTTATGATTTACCACTGGGAAAGTGTTTGTTATGAAAACTGTTAGTCTTTGAAAGTGTTTGTTATGAAAACTGTTGTCTTTCTCTGCTCCCTTTGTGCTGGGGAATGTAAGCATTTATTGTGTTGCAGGTTGGAGCTCCTGCTCGTGTTGGCTTGGTTGCCCCAATTGATGTGGTTGTTCCTCCTGGCAACACTGGATTGGATCCGTCTCAAACATCCTTCTTTCAGGTCGTTTGCAATTCCTGACTTGCATTTTCCCCGCCCTTCTCTTTTCTGCTTCTGCTTCTGCTTGCCAAATTATAAACAAATCTCTTTTGACATGTTTCAGGTTCTCAATATTCCGACAAAAATTAACAAGGGTACCGTCGAAATTATCACCCCTGTTGAACTGATTAAGAAGGGTGACAAGGTGGGGTCTTCTGAGGCTGCCCTGTTAGCGAAGTTGGGCATAAGGCCTTTCTCGTATGGTTTGGTAGTCTTGTCTGTTTATGACAATGGGTCTGTATTCAACCCAGATGTTCTTAACCTGACTGAGGATGACCTTGTCGAGAAGTTTGCTGTTGGTGTCTCGATGGTCACCTCATTGTCATTGGCCGTCTCATATCCAACTCTGGCTGCTGCACCACACATATTTATCAATGCTTACAAAAACGTCCTGGCTGTTGCTGTTGCCACTGAGTATACCTTCCCTCAGGCAGAAAAAGTCAAGGAATTCCTCAAGGTTTGTTTTTCTTTTTCTTTTGATAATTGAATCATCATCATGCTTTTCACAGTAATATCTTTGGTGATCATCCTCAATCTTTTATCAATGTGATTACAGGACCCTAGCAAGTTCGCCGCCGCTGCAGCCCCAGTTGCTGCGGCTGACACTGGTTCTGCCCCAGCTGCTGCCAAAGAAGAGGAAAAGAAGGAAGAACCAGCTGAGGAATCTGATGATGATATGGGTTTTGGTCTGTTTGATTAACACTTGGATCTATATTGTCAGGAATAGACCCATTTATTTCTTTAGATATGTTCTTTGCTTGAATTTTTTGTTGGCTTTTGTTTGATCAGTTGGATAATTTGAATTTGAATGTTGTTATTTACCATGTTTTTAATTTAGTTACAGCCTTCATCTTTAATGTTTTCATTTAGTATCTTATTCAATCTTTATCCAAAATGAACATACTTGCATTATTCCAAAATGCTAACTAACCAAATTGTCTGCTTATACAACTTAAATTTATCATTCAAGTAAAAACTTCGTTTTGGTGGTTTTGCATTTTTATAACTTATGAAAATGGTTTTCGTTTTCTTATTTTATAATTTAAATAAAGTTTATTTTAATGATTATAATATATATTTAAAAATTAATATTAATTATAATTAAACATTTAATCATCTAATACTAAATATTTTATAAAAAATAATAATCTAAAGTTATATAGAAATATAAACAAAATTAAAATTTTTTTACTTTCTTCAATTTTATGGATAAAAATAAAATTTATGGATGATTTAATTATGTGTAAATTGACTTATTTATATAATGCTTGTAGATTGTCATCCTAATGTGATGAAGCACATCCGATTGTGGGATACTTTGATCAGGCAAAACCCAAGTTAGATTTGGACTTACTACACGTTAAATATTGTGCCAAGTGCTTATATCTACTCCTCAGTTGGTTTTCATTTAAGGTTGGGCATTTACTTCATTTGCTAATATTCTACAGAATGAAGACACACATTAGTATATGGAATAAGGATAATGGAAAAATATAATGACAAACGAATCCAAAAAATTGACATAAAAGAAGGGGGGCAGCCCAGGTGGTTTTAACAAATGAATTAAGATACCATACCATATTCTAGTAAACGTTACTATTCTTATGGCTACTAAATGTTGTCTGTATGGTGAAGACGAACCAGAAGACAAGAGTTTTCAAAATCAAAAGTTGCTGCGTTTGAAAGAATGACGGCCGCTGGTAACCAGATTGCTTTCAATCACAATCCCATGGACTGGCCCTTCCTTCCTTCCAAGCTTTGTGCGGGAACTTGCTGTAGCAGAATCAAGTGACCTAGCATTGGCAGGTATAGGCATTTCTGCAGAGTGGCCAGAAATGCAGAGATTACCACCATCATCTTGTTCCCAGTATACTTCAACCATAATGCCTCTAGGATTCGCTGCACTTTCTGTTCCTGGGATGCCCACAAACTGAGCTCCTACTGGTATCTATAAATGAGCAGAAGAAGAACAGTCAAAATCTGTGACTTCGTCACCAGGGTTGCACAGAAATGATGTCCGTTAATGCTTACCTGTACGGAGGTCCCAGATGATAGAGTCAGTGTTTTTAATCGGCCCTCTTCTGCTGCACTTTCCAACTCCGCACGTTTTGCTATGTTCAAGAAAACTTCCTCAAGAGTTGTAAGCCCAAGCTGGATATCTGAAATACCAAATTCGCTTTTTCTCTCCTCGAGTTTCGCGAAGAACTCCTGTTAAAATAGTTTAAAGGCTAAGATTAAAAGCCTTTATGCTTCTAATATGATAAGGTCTGTTCAAGTAATGCTTAGCGCTTACCAGTAAAAGCCCCTCTTTGTCACGAGGAATGACATAAGTCAGGAAGGATTTGGTCTCCTCGGCAGGTGATACATTCAAAAACTGCCACAAATAGCCCAAAGTAAGAAAACCAACCAAAATCCTTAAGCCAACAACTTGGTCAATCATGTTATTTACTCAACATACATCCTTAAAGAACTGCGTCACTGGCAGATGATCACTCGCAGGTTCTCCAGCGGCTTCAGAGAAGCTGATGTTAGCAACGAAACCGGTACCAAATCTTGACTTCAATCTGATTGATGTTCCTATGCATCGAAGCCTACCCTTGGCCACGATTCCAATGCGATCACTTAGGACATCAGCTTCTTCCATTGAATGTGTTGTTAAAACAATGGCGCGACCCTTCTTTGCATTCTGTATTATGTCCCATACTTGCCTTCTCGATATTGGATCCATACCAGTTGTCTATATGTTGAAGAGCCAGATAATAAAAATATGCTTGTGAAGTCAAATCAAAAGAAGTATTCAAATTCCCGTACCGGTTCATCTAGAATCACCAACTTTGGATCACCCATGAGAGCTATAGCAACACTGAGGCGACGCTTCATTCCTCCACTATAGCTCCTGGTTCTAACTTTAGCTTTAGCAGTGAGTCCTACGTTTTCTAATAACTCCTTGGCTTCCTGGAATTGTAATAGTTATTGTTAAACGACACTCTTGAACAAGACATATAGGACTCACTGCTTACTTGAACAACTGGAACGTACCGAACTTATTGAATCTTTGGCCAGACCTTTAATATTGGCAAAGAGGTGGAGATGCTCTTCGCCAGTCAATGCGTCCCAAAGAATATCAAACTATGAAATAAAGCAAAAGCCATACACAATTCAGGAGGGAAATATAAGGCCTACACTATACGTCGTGCTTGACAATTGCTCTACATGCATAAACATAACTCACACTAGCATACAAATAGAAACACCACGGTAGAAATGTGTGTAATTGTTAGAGTTCACCTGAGGACAAACTCCGATAATCTTTCGAATGTTTGACATGCCGGTTGAGCTTCTAATGGAATGTCCATAAATCAAAGCTGTTAATAAGGCAGGCAAGATGAGTTCCGCAGTAATTGGATTGAAGGAAAAAAAAAAGGAAAAAGGAAATTAGCTCATACCTTCTCCACTAGTCACAGGTAAATTGCCAGTCAAACAGTTGATTGTCGTAGTTTTGCCAGCACCATTGGGTCCGAGCAGACAAATCAGCTGATCCTTTGAGAAGTTTACCCATAAACCCTACGAGAAACATGCGGTCAGCAGTGTGTGTCTTTGCCCATATAATATTCATAGTTGAGGAAGAAAATTTGTTCCTTCCATTTAAAACAACCCACCGGACGCCCCGGTTTAGTTTCATTTAAAACTAATTCAATTGTGTTCGTTCCATAAGTTGACAATTTTCTGCTCACCTTAAGAGCTTGATAAGGTTTAGTCGTCTTGCCTTTGCAACAACAGCAGCAGCTACACATACTGCGGGTGCCAGGATACGTCTTAACAAGGCCTCGTATCTGAACTGCAACATTCGGATCAACCGTGCCTGCTCTCGCATCTTTTTTGACAATGTTTTCCTCTTCAAGTACATCATCATCTAGAGCATTGTACTCCTCCTTTGGGGCTGAATCTATGTCCTCTAAAAGAAGGGAGCAAAGGGCTGTCAGGAAATTGAATATGGTTGTGAGCTATCGATTAAACTAGTAACCCTTGTCACCTTTGACCTTGTTTACAGATGTCCCAGTCCAGTACCCCGGCATTAAGAAGTAAAAATAAGGTTTTCCAACCCCTGATGCGTTTGGAAGTATGTTATCCAGGTAGATTGCCAAAGCAAGCCAGAGAAAGAAAGTGCTGGTCAGCCACATGTAGACATCATTCTGCAGTTGATTGACAGTTGGTCAGTTAGTTTCATACATGAACCCAAATTAAGAATAATGCAAAGCTTTCAGACTTTACGCACAATTGTAATAACACATCCTGGAAGACTTGGTAAACAGTTAGCCCGAGTACTCCAACTAATTCCAATAGATTCAGGATCACTACTTGCATAGGACAATTGGTTCACGGCAACCGCAAGAAGATTAGGTGGGAATAATGACCATAATGTTCGTGTGGTAACAGAAACTGTTTTGGTATACGGAAATCCCGACACTGTGACAAGCTGAAATACCAACAATAAGATTGGTTAACCCACAGATACTTCTAGCTTGAATTCTGATGATTAAATTTATAACGGAATCTTGCCTGTGTCAAGAAGCTAAAAAGAAACATGGAGAACCCCACTGTATTGGCTGAAGATGACTTGCTAAGAAAGGCTGACAACATGTATGCAAAACCAATCTGGCGTCAAAAGAAGAAAACTGAAAGGGTTAACTATGGATGGGTATAATAGTTATTAGTCATTTCTTGAGTAAGTAGTAAAAATTGTTCTCACCATATTCAGCTGGAAAAGGAAGAAAGCGAGAAACACAACTTCAAAACTGTTCTTCTTGAAAAAATCAAACCGAAACATGATCCCGAAAAGAACCAGAAGAAGTGATGAAATAAGCACAATCATTCCCTCCCATGTGATCCAGGAGAACCAATATGCAGAGTCATAAAGACCCATCATGCTCATTGCCTGTGGAAGGGAAAGTAGCTTAATTAACATCGCGAAATCATGAATATAAAGGATGCTAAGCAAGAGCCAGTAGTTAAAATCCATAAGCCAATGGATGTAAAACCTGGCGAAGTTTGAGCTCTTTCTCTGCAACCAATGAACCCATTTGTAATACAAATCCAAACATGGCAAAGGCCAGGAAAAAGGGTGGTCCAATGACGGACAACAAAACGACAGCATCCTTTGGAGGATGAGGGAATTCCTTAAATCCAACAGTCCAACCAAAATTTGCATCTGATGAATATCACAGAACATAACATACGAATCAATTTTTAGATCAGATAGAATAGAAACTAAATATCTTTCAGGCACTTGAACCATTTGCGAGGAGGTCCACACCTCGAAGAATAGAGCGAGCAATCTCACGCTCCGCCGCAATTTGAAGTGGGACTTGAAATTTGAATGTAGGATCTTCAATATCTCCACGCCGAGAAACTGTAGTGGAATTAGTCTGTACGCCGTAACTGATTGCAGTGGAATTTATTTCTCTAAAATGCAGTGCTCCTGAGCAACGCATGGGATTTTGAAGAAGCCATGCATCTACGTCCTCTCGTGTTCTGAACGACGTCACCTGCATAAAGAAAAGTGAAAAAAACTTGACTTGATCACTTGTTGAAGTGCCCAGCTGGCTCCATCTGGAAGAAGTCTGATGCGTTGGACCATGTAAAAAGTACAATTTGACATCCTTGATACCATACCTTAGTCGCGGGAATAGGCCTGCCAGGGTTATTATCCATAATGGAACGCACGAGAGTGTGAAAGCGAGAGGTGTCGTTGCCACTCCAAATGAAATCAAAGCAAGGAGTCCTCGTGAAGAACTTCTGCTCGCAAGGAGGTATGGGGGGTGACAGCAGAGGTTTGGGGTCGGTGACTTTCTCGTTGGCAGTGTTCTTAGAGTCTTTAGACATGGTGGCCTTGTTGATGCAGAAGAGTAGTAAGATGAAGAAGAAGGAAGAGAAAATCTGCAGGAAACTTGCGCGCTTGTTCCTCCACGAGAGAAGCAAATTCTTGAGGAACAGTGCCTTGAACTGTTGCAACATGTCTACGGACAAAAAGTGTGGAAAGGTAGGTTGGCCTTGGCGGGGGTTATGGTATGATATGGCTGTTGACAGGAATTAACAGGCTCTTTTTTTTTTGTTTTTTTGTTTTTTAAACAATTGAACGTTTTTTCAGGAGATCTTTGACCCATCTGGCCACCGTCAGCTGGCAAATGATTCATGCAGGATCCTCCCACGCTAGGAGTAGGATCCCAACATCCGGAATGGGATTCCATCTCCAAAACCGTGTTTTGTCGTTTGTACATGACGAAGATATTAATTAGGATTTTTTACGCGTCTCCAGCTGCTTTCTGCGTTAAAAAATAAAAAGCAATTTTCTTTAAATGCAAAAATTCAATTATTTAATACCACCAGAAATCCAAATCCCTGGATCCTCAACGGATTCCCTTTGAACAGGAGATGTATGCGCCTATATCAATGCATGTCCTTTTGTGTATAAATAATTTAATTATGGTACCGAATCATTTGCCGCACTCCCAGATTTTTCTCTTAAAAGGCCTCTTCGAGTAAATCACGCATTCCAAAATAGACAGTGTCGTGTAATGAAAAGTAACAATCAAATCAATTAGGC
This sequence comes from Erythroxylum shatona, assembly GCA_027568895.1. Taxonomy (NCBI): domain Eukaryota; kingdom Viridiplantae; phylum Streptophyta; class Magnoliopsida; order Malpighiales; family Erythroxylaceae; genus Erythroxylum; species Erythroxylum shatona. The sequence continues at coordinate 15,067,896 of JAOSBK010000206.1, read as the reverse complement.
AGAGATCAATTTCATTTTGCATCCGATTTATCTGTCGTGATACTCAAATTGTGAAAATTAGATTGCATCCTGTATTATATTTATAGTGTAATCTGAACATGATCGACTACTATATATTATATTTTGAACCTACTTTCACCGAATACAACTTTAATTCCAGCATTTTGAAGATACGTCCCAATAAACCTTCCAAATTATACATATATACGTATCTTCTGTTGACTATATAATCCACATTGGATCTGATTGTGCCCATTAAAAGTAAGATTATCCTACCCAAACAATACAAGACTGTCCATTACATTGCATGGCATTGGCATGGAGACTTGTCAAAATTTTGAGAATGGCATTTGCGAATTTCGGATGGAAAACCAAGGGCATATGTGGGTATCTAGAAACACATCTTTGGGCAACCCGGAGTTGCCATTTAGAAGGTACAGTATCAATGTGATGTACAGGGGCAGAAAAGTCATTTCGTATCTTACTCATCTTTCTCTTCCCTTGCATGACATTTAACATGCATGCGTTCATGTCTAGGAAATTAAAGGGGAGAAACAGCACTGAAACGGTGGGAGAGACAAAGTGAGTCTGTTACGCAACTTGTTTCATCACTCTGTATTTCATATATATCCAGACGGAGAGGAGTTATTAGGGATTGATATATGTGCATATATATATATATTGTCGGGAAGGAGAGTGTTCTTTAGATTACAATGCCGCAAACGGACCTACCTGGTATTCCCATGGCGAATACGCCACGTAATCGTGCATCTTTCGGGACTCAGGCCAATGCTTTACTTCGAAAGAACTTAACTTTCCAGGTCGCTCTATGCTGTATACATTTCTATATCGGTGTTCGTGTTTGTATGTAATCTTGGTTCTGATTATCTATGAGCCTGTGACGGTGATTGATTTCACCTGATTTCGGTTGTTTAACATGTTCGTGTTAAATTCCTGAGAATATTTGATCTTTTGTCTTTATATGGTCTATCTTCTTTTGGAACGGAAACTATTTGGGCTAAGTTAGAATTTCCTAAGCTTTGTTTTTCGATATGAGACTTTTTATTTTCTTGTTAATTGAGAGTTCTGGTTGATTGAGCTTCTTGTAGTTGAATCTGGATTTTAGGTAACACGATTCATAATTAATGAAATGACATGAAAATCTAGTAAATATGTGCTTAAGGTAAAAATTCTCTCCAGATCTCGTTGTGAATGTGATTGAGTTAACCCACTTGCTTTTGTTTTCATTCATTTCTCCATTCATTGTGGAGATCTTGGAGATGTAACGGTTTAGAGAAACGGGTGATTTTGAATTGCATGCCAATGCATTGACTTGCACATATGTTCGAATGTCATGTATCCTTTGTTCTTCTTTTACAGAAACGCAAGGTTATGACAAATTGTCGGCTCATTAGCTTTCCATTTGTACTCTGCATGCTGCTTTCTCTCATTCAAGCTTTAATTAACAAAGGGCAGAGCACCCCTGGAGACAAAGACAGCAACTGTCTCTCAAATCCAAATAAAGCTGGGTGTCCAGCTCCTAGGCTTCCTGAGTGGCCTCCTCTCTTGCAAATTCCGTTGACCGAGTATCGTGCTGTGAAGACCAATGTTCTTCCCTTCACAGATTTGCCAGAGGAGTCATGCAGAAGTGTTGAAGGTTCCTGCCCTGTAACCGTACTTATGACTGGAAGCAATCAATCTCTTGGAGAAAGTATGCATACCTTTTGTCCTCCTGCCTTCAACTGTTGCATCATTGTTTTTATTTTTTTTTAAATTTGATAAATGAAGTGGATACGAAAGAATTAAATATATCATTATGTGCAATTCATTCTTTTTTGATAGTCTTGGCTGGGAATATGTTCTCAAATTCTCTCAACTTGAGGCCTTCCAATTATACAGATATGGTAGACAACTATGTGCTGGTCAGTTGTTTCTACCTTTTCCAATTTTCTTACGTACGCCATAGTCATTGGCTACCTTGCTTATCGATCTCTTGTCAACAATTAATTTCCTGTCTTTTGTAACCTTAAATGGTTCAGGGTGTAGAAGGCGACGCTGACCTAAATAACATAAGTCCGGTATTGGATGGCAACATGTATTATATTCAACCGAAGTGCTTAAACGACTCCGGCGCTCTCATCCAGTTCCCAGCATTAGACAATATGCAAAGTATGTAATGATATATATTGTCCAACTAGCAAGTGGTGGAAATTTAGTTGTTGCAAGCAAATGTTTGAATGCAGATAACCTATATGTTAGGCAATTCTGGATCTGAAATATGAGAACTGTTACTCGAAACTTTATTTTTCGTACTTTCGAAGACAATTTGTACGTAATATTCTGTAACCTCTGATATTTCTGTTTTGGTCTTTAAATGTAGGACTAACATGTGCTCAAGCCTTAAACTTGTGGCGAAATAGTTCTTCTGAGGTGAACAAAGAACTGTACCAAGGTTATAGCCAAGGAAATTCAGAGGGGAAGATTAATGAGATACTAGCAGGTGGACCTACCTTAATTGACTGTTATTTTTATCTCTGGACTGTAATGGCTTTCTTTAGGAATATAACATCTGCAATGTCCTGCAGCCTATGATTTCTTAAACTCTGATCACAAAACATTCAATCTGAGCATCTGGTACAACGCAACCTCTAAAGACAACAATATGGGCATTAGTTTTCTCTCTGTTCCGGCCACGGTGAATCTGGTATGAACTGGAAATATAGATGTTCCGTATTTATTCATATTGATTTAGTACTTGCCGGGTTCGAGGCTTTAGTCTGAGAATTTTCCTTATTGAAAGTGTTGTAAAATCATAAAGTCCTTGAAATTTTTTTACTTTTCAGGAGTACTGCTCCTTTTTGCCTTCTTTCTTCTTCCCTTCCTTTTTGTTTCTCGCTTGGAATTGCTGGCTGCTTTTTATTGTTTCTCCACTATTTCTCAAAATTTTTGAAATAATTCTTCTCTGGAAAGTTGTCCATCCTTCTTAAAAGGAGCATCTGTTTATGACATAATATTTCCCTTCTTTCATGTTTCATGACAAATTGCTTTCAGTTCTGCATTGCCTGAATTTTACAATTCTACATCCACAGGCGTCAAATGCTTACCTGAAGTTTGTAAAAGGGCCTGGTGCACAGATACTACTGGAACTTATCAAAGGAATGTATCAGCCTGTTGCCAATGGTAACATAGATATTGCATCTCTTCTTGGGACAATCTTCTTTACATGGGTTGTTCTACAACTATTCCCCGTAAGCATCTGAACACTTGGTTCATTTTAATCTGTCATAAGGCTTGAACCCTATGATAACAACTTCCTGAACATGTAATATTTCACTATTGCTTAATATTTTTCTGTTTTAGGTGGTGATGACATCTCTGGTTTACGAGAAACAACAAAAACTGAGGATTATGATGAAAATGCACGGACTTGGTGACGGGCCTTATTGGTTGATTACATACATGTATTTTCTATTCATATCCACGCTGTACATGCTGGTTTTTGTAATATTTGGGGTTGTTATAGGTAATTTCCAGTCATTCTATCTCTGTTCGTCATTTGCCTTAAGTTTCTGATTTTTCAGTGCAATTGCAGGTTTGAAATTTTTTTCAACGAATGCCTACAGCATCCAATGTGTATTTTACTTTATGTACATCAATCTGCAAATTTCCGTGGCTTTCCTGATGTCTACTTTGTTCTCAAATGTTAAGACTGCCACAGGTTTGAAATAAATCAGAAGTTATTTAGGCTTCTAACCCAGTATTAATGTTCATGAATATGATGGTTAACTTTTAATGGGTTGCAGTTGTTGGCTATATAAGTGTCTTCGGTACTGGGCTCCTAGGTGCTTTTCTATTCCAGAATTTCATTGAAGATTCACAATTCCCCGGTAAGTAGCAGCTATCTGCAAAAGCGAATAACATGGATGTTTTGCAGATGTAAAAATCTTTACAGATTAGTGTGTAGACTTCGCTCATTATGGTGACTCATTTCCTGCTGGTTGCAGGAGTCTGGATCATTGTAATGGAGCTATATCCTGGTTTCGCTCTATTTCGAGGGCTATATGAGTTTGGGCAATATAGTATGAACGCAAATTTGGCGGGGATTGGTGGCATGAAATGGGAAAATTTGGATGATCCAGAAAATGGGATGAAAGATGTATTGATTATCATGTTTCTGGAGTGGTTATTCTCGCTTTTTCTTACATATTACATGGACCAAGTTTTTGGGAGTGGGAAAAGTCCTCTGTTTTTCCTGCAGAACTCTACCAAGAAAAATCCACCATCTCTTCGGATGCAAAGTATGCAGCGGGAGGGATCCGAAGTTGTTAATATGGAGAAACCAGATGTCGCTCGGGAAGTAATATCTAATCTGTAGAAGTAGTTGAGTTTCTTTTCCAAGGGCCAAAAGACTCGCATTTATTTTTTCTTTTCTGAAATGCATGCAGAGGGAGAAAGTTGAGCGTTTACTGCTGGAACCAAGCGCAAGCCATGGAATCGTTTGCCATGACCTTAGAAAGGTGTATCCAGGGAGGGATGGAAACCCTAAGAAAGTTGCAGTGAAAGGATTATCTCTTGCTTTACCTAGAGCTGAGTGCTTCGGTATGCTTGGTCCCAACGGTGCAGGGAAGACATCTTTTATTAGTATGGTCAGTCAACATTTTCCTGAATTATGTAAACGGTTGGATGTACTCAGGACTCACTCATTTACTTTTTCTGTTAATTAGATGATTGGGCTCACAAAACCTACTTCAGGGTCAGCATACATTTCGGGTCTGGATTTACAGACTCAGATGGATTGCATTTACACCTGCATTGGTGTATGTCCCCAGTACGAGTAAGAATCCTAAAGACCTCAACTTCATTTTCAGCGTTGTCTTTCAAATCATAACCTATTTGTTCTCTGACATTCTTAGCTTGCTTTGGGAATCTTTAACGGGAAGGGAGCACTTGTTGTTTTATGGAAGACTTAAGAACCTAAAAGGCTCTGCATTGAACCGGGTAAGTTTCGTGATTCTCATTTCTATTAAGCATTTGCACGGAAAAGACCTGGTTTTGAACGACTCTTTAGAATGGGAAACATCATCATGTATTTCATCCTTTGTTTTGTTTTGAATAAGTAAGACGTGTTTTATAATTTCATATACGAAAGAACTCCCAAGTTTTTCACTTTTCTGCTGTCATTATTATTTCTTACATAGGCTGTAGAAGAATCTCTTAAGAGTGTCAATTTATTTAATGGTGGGGTTCCTGACAAACAAGCTGGGAAGTACAGTGGAGGCATGAAGAGAAGGCTAAGTGTTGCCATTGCACTGATTGGTGATCCCAGAGTGAGTATATATCAAACTGGATTATTGCATTTGTAAAAATCTTTATGGTCTGCCTAATAATTTGAAAACTATTGTAGGTGGTTTACATGGACGAACCCAGTACTGGACTAGATCCAGCTTCAAGAAACAGTTTATGGAATGTAGTGAAACGAGCAAAGCAAGATAGAGCAATACTTCTCACAAGTACATACTCTTTTCTTTTGTATGGTTGATCTATTTTGATCGTTAATAGCTTGTTTTAAGTGGGTTGAACATGCCTCTTTCAGCACATTCAATGGAAGAGGCAGAGGCCCTTTGTGATAGACTAGGAATTTTTGCTGATGGCAGCCTGCAATGCGTAGGAAACCCTAAAGAGGTAACTTTGCAAAAAATGTTCCTTGCTACTTCTACAACTTGCTTATCATTTGTCCTTTTCGTTAATTTCTTCAGTTCAACGGTTTATACATAATGCTGTAAGTTGCTTACTTTCTCCCTAAGTAGTATGTGGATTTTACACAAAAATGAAAGTAACCCTCTTTAATGCATGACAGTTGAAGGCTAGATATGGGGGATCTTACGTGTTTACTATGACAACAACGGAGGAACATGAGAAAGAAGTTATGAAGATGGTCAGACATCTCTCTCCTAATGCTGAAAGGACTTACCATATCTCTGGAACACAGAAATTTGAGATCCCAAAACATGAGGTCAGAATTGCAGATGTGTTTGATGCAGTTGAGAATGCTAAAAGTAGATTCCCAGTATTTGCCTGGGGTTTCTCTGACACCACCTTGGAGGATGTTTTCATCAAAGTCGCAAAGGCGGTCATAGTTCATTAGCAGCGCCTCCAGTAATCTTCACCCAGTTTTATAAACATTTCCCATTGTCAATTTTTAATTAATTATCTTAATAAGTGAAACAAACGACGTCAGTCATCTCGTCAACATGAATTCGGAGCTATTTCAGTAGATACTTTTTTCTTTTCTTCCATTCCTTTTCTAGCATTTCCACAAACATAGTATTTGAACATGTTGAAGCCTAGCACTAGGAATTTGGAGGCGACCAATTAGTTGTTTCTTTCTCATGATCCTAATTGTCTTGTTTCCATTTCAGAACTAACGAGCATGACAAAATGGACGTGAACTTTTTAATGTCAATATGATATTACCAACAAGTGACTCACCAAAATGCGAAATGCTTACAATAAATTTTAATATTTATAAATAAAAATTAGACAATTAAATTTCTATCCATTAAATATCAAATCAACAATAACTGATTACGAATTTAATATTTTTAATTTGTGTGGACCCTATTATAATTTGTAGTATAGGTTATACGCATCAAATTTAATTAAAATAATTTAATTTTTTATTTTATATTCTTAACAAAACTTAATTGAATTTAATTAATATAATTTGACTAACCTAATTAACTTAATTATATCCTCATTTAAGTTAACTTTTATTGTTATAATAGTTGACAACTTCTAATCCTCATCACCAATGTTCATGTATAGTTTTAAAATTTTGTTTCATTGCTTGAACTAATCAAAGATGAGATGGTTATTGTTACAATGGTTTTTTTAAGCATCAAACTTATGCAATAAGTTGCGCCAACTCTTTTTTACGACAATCTCACTTAGGTATATTTAAGCAAGATTCAGTCTTTCCCACGTGATCTTTGACAAAATAACTTATTTTTTAATGCCCCACGACCCTCGAGTATTTGGCTCTCGCACTCTAGAAGATTAATGAGAAAGCACTAAACTAACAAAGAAAACAATAGGAGCACAAAAGAGATACAATAAATGCTAACCTTTAGTACTTCCCTAAAATTACAGAAAGGAATGCTCTCTCTGATGTGAGGAGCAAGACTTAAATGAGTTATTTATAAGCACCTCTAGCTTGATAGCTAAGTTAGAATCCTAATTGAACTCAACTAGCTAGATCACTTCTTATCATAATTAAATGATATCACATTATCCGATAAGATGACATCCTCATCTAAATAGGACATTGATAAGATTTATCTACACTCCAACTAACAAGAGATTACATTTAACTAGAAAAGATACATCCATATCCACGAATATCGTTACTATCTTCGGATGATCCTCCCACATTATCTTTATCTTTTAGAGCTGATGTCTATCAATTGTGATCTTATCCACCACATCACCCACTATCTCCCTACAATCTCTATTCGTTGATGATGAGTTATCCAAACCCAAAGCCTTTTATAGCACACTGGTCTAGTCTATGCCCACCTATGTCAAGTCTATTACTTATGGTCCATTCATTTGAGCATACGTGAAGCCCTTTAGTCCATCAAGAATGTAGCCTTAGCCAAGTTGGCCCATATAAGGTTTGAAACTCTAACAAAACTCGCACCATGCTTTATTTAACTTTCTACGTTACCTCAGCCTTCCGCACTTCATGCGTGTGATCTAACCAACCTTTGACCTAAGGCTAGTTTCTAGTTAGATGTGAAATATTTTCATGTGTTATGGAGCTAACAAACCACCCCACTAGGTGAATTTGATGCCCTCGTCAAACTAGTCTGAAGATAGGCATTCACCTGATCCTTGAATTGCCATAAGGTGGTATTTTTCTCCCATGTAGCTTTCATAATCAGCTTTCCCTTCCACTAAATTAAGAATTCGATCATCCAATTCTTTTTATATTGCCTCATTTTTTGATGATCTAAGATCTTCTCCACTTGATCCTTGAACTGCTTCCTCACAACTGATGAAGCTCTCTTAACTTGACTCTTATTCAGATCTAATGCATCTTCACGATAAGGTTTGCGAAAATTGACATGAAAACTAAGATGTACCTTCAATCTCTTGGGCAATCTGTATGCCACATTCCCCACTTTATTTAGCACTTCAAATGCTCTATTATAATTCACAACAATCCACGATTTATTTGTTTACTTGATATCTTTTTCCAAATTTGTGGGTTACGTTTCAATAGTACCTTATCTCCCACATTGAACTCTAACGCTCTCTTTTATAAGTTCACTTACTTCTTCACCTGCCGATAAGCTTTCAAAAGCTATTCCTCCCCTCATCTAACAACTCTTACTTCTCTATTATGAACTTGTACACTATAGGACATTTTTCACCTATCCTTTGTTGTGCAATCTCCAGTAGAGTGAGAGGTTGTTGTCCCATGACTATCTCAAAGAGACTCTTCTCTGTGGTAGAAGATTTGTGTAAATTATAGCAAAATTGTGCAGTATCAAGTAAACATAACCAGTTACGCTGACTTACACTTATGTAATGCCTTAAGTACTTAAATACTACTTTAATAAACCATTTATCCTTTCAGTTGGTCTGGGTGATTTACTGTTGAAAACATCAAATTGCTTCTCATTATATTAAAAAGGGATATCCAAAATCGACCACTGACAATATCCGTAGAGACTCTAAAAAATTTTGCCACTTACTAATAGAACAACTCTGCCATAACATTTGAGGGACACGTTACTGGTGCTAGCATGAAGAATGCATATTTGGACAATCAATCTATAATCACCATGATTGTCACCATGTTGTTCAACTTTGGAAACTCACAAATGAAATCCATCAAAACTGACATCCATGGTCCTTCCAGAATTGATAGGGGTTGTAGCAAATCGACTTCCTTCTTCCTCTTCGGCTTATCCAATTTACACATAAAGCATGTCATGATATACAACTTGATGTCATTCTTTACCTTCGTCCAATAGTAGGAACAAGTTAGGAATGCTATCATCCTTTGAACTTTAAGGTGACCAAGCCATTATGAGTCATACGTCTCATTCAATATTTTTTTCTCCACAAGCCACCAAAACTCTACACATATGCTTGAATACTCTTAGTCATCAATAGCTCATCATCCTTAAGCCAAAACTTGTGTACAACACCTTTCTTAACTTATGAGATTAACTTACAATATGTATTGTCCAATGGAGTTGTAGTTTTGATTTGCTCCAATAGGTTACTCCACCCTAGTAATGGCATATAAGGTTGCAAGCACCTCTTTCTAACTCAAGGAATTTGTTATGTTGTTGTGCCTCCCTAGTTTATGCTCTTATATGAAGTTTTATTTAGTAAGAAACTCCTACTAATAGGTTTTCTTCGCAGACAACTTCTTTTGGATCCTGAAAAGTATGTTAGTAACATTATCTATATGAACAACGAATCTGATTCTCAACAAATATACTCACTATGTCATAAAACAATACACCACTACAAGCATCTCTTTCTTATTCGTTAAGTACTGTTGTTTTGCGCTGTTGAACTTTCAGCTCTTAAATACTACGAGATGACCCTCCTATACTAGGACCTCATCAATAGCTTTGGCTGATGTATCCATATATACCTCAAATTGAAGACCCGACTCAGGCAGCTTCAATATAGATTTGCTTGTGATATCAAATTTAAGTATTTCAAATGTCTCCTAACACACATATAACTAGCACCACTATTTCTTTTTCTTCAGTAAATCTGTCAATGGCATCGTTTTCTTTGAGTATCCCACTATAAACCACCTATAGTAGTTAGCCAATTTAAGATAACTCCGTAACTCTCATACTATTGTGGGAATCTATCATTCAAATATCGCTTTCAGTTTTTTCAAATCCATCCTGACCTAACCTTTACTCAATAAGTGACCCAAGAATCTTATCTCCGACTATGCAAACTCACACTTCTCCATCTTCTCGTAGAGCTTATATTGCCTCAGCTAATCGAACACTTTCCTCAACTGATCCATATGCTCAGCCATATTAATGTTGTACACTACGATGTCGTCAAGATACACCGCAACAAACTCATCAAGGAAGTAGTGTAACATGTCGTTCATCTGGTTGTAAAATGTTATAGGGAAATTATTCAATTTAAATGGCATCCACACTTGCCAATACCAACTTTGAAAATCAAGCTTTATGAAAATCGATCTTGACAATCTACCCATCAAATCTTAAACTAAGGGAACAAGATTCTTGTTTTCAATTATTGCTTTGTTCAAGGCTCGATAGTCCATACAAATCCGAAGGGTTCCATCTTGCTTCTCTTGGAACACTGTCGAGGTACCATATGGAGATTTGGAAGGTTGGACAAATCTTGCCTCCAACAATTCATCAAGTTATTTTTGAAGTTCCTTTAAATCTAACAAGGACATCTTATATGGGGCATGTGTAAGTGTGACGGCTCTAGAAGCCAACTCGATTCTATGATATAACTCTTAACAAGGAGGAAGGGTCTTAGGCAACTCTTTTGGCATCACATCTCAAAACTTCCTCATTAAACTTACAATCGCATCAGGGATTTCCATTGTGTGATCTTCATCAATCTCTCATATGGCAACGAAGTAAGTTTATATCTTTCTTCAACCCTTTCCAATGCTTATGACCAATACATATGTTACCGTTATTATATCGTTTGTCATTCTACCACCGGATCTAAAACTGTTAACAGAGAAGGAATTTTGTTTATGCATGATCAACATACTTTCTAAGCTTGGATACAACACCGCCTTTGTTGCTTTTAAGAAATTGATCCCCAGTATCAACTTGAAATCTTTAAATAATATGATCATACAGTTAAACTCACTACACTCATTGGGAAATTGTAAGTAGCTCCAACCACTGTTTGTGCTTTATTCATAGGGGTCTTCATCTTTTTTGGGGTCTTTGATACCTTAAGCCCACACTTGCACGCCATAATTTCCACCATAGAAGAGTGTGATGCACCCACATTCAACATTGCAGTTACCTTCATTCTATTGAAATATATTCTCAGATATGTGACCTTGCTAAAAGGATTGCATTAACCTTTAACCTTATTCAATAAAGCATTCGGATTCATTGCCACTTCTAAATCTTCTTCCACTTTTTCGATAATCAAAGAGTTTAGGTTCTCCTTCCTCAGACATTCTCTCGCAAAATGTGGATCGTTGCATAGATAACAAGCAAATTTGCCCTTCTTCGAGAATGTCAGCCCACTCTTGAAGCCATCATTTTTCTTGTCTTTCTCCTTGAAATCTCCTTTCTTAGATTCTTTATTCTTTCTCCTCTCGTTCTTCTCCTATTCGGCTAGGCCTTTGGGCTTAGAAAAAGTAGATGAGTCTTGTCACTTGAAAATCCACCAAGGCATCAGCGATTAAGGTTGCACCAATCACATCCTTTACATTTCACCTCCATAACCTCATTTTCACCCATAATTGTAACCCAGACGAAAAGTTAAAGAGTTTTTCCTTATTTGACATATTATCAATATCCAGCATTAGAGAGCTACAATTTTTAACATAATCTCTTACTGATCCATCTTGTTTCAACTTATTCAAGGCATCTCTCGCAAGCCAAAAAGTTTTCATTGGAAGGAATTGATTTTTTAACTTCTTCTTCATCTTCTCCCACCTATCGATAGAAGCCTTACCTGCACTAATTTCAGCAGAGATCCTCTCTCTCTACCAAAGCTTTGCATCTCCATCCAAGTACATAGTCATCACATTGACCTTTTTAACATTAAGTGCCTTAGTAGCATCAAAGTACTGCTCCATATCCCACAAAAAGTTCTCGACCTCCCTCACATTCAACACACCCTCAAAAACCTTGGGTTCAAGCACCTTCACTGAGGTGCTCTTAATATGCCCACCATCCTGAAGTAACAGTAGACCTTAGGATTGTCATCTTGAACTTATTCTCCTTTAGGGGCCTTTTCAAATATGTTATTTGATGTTACAACTGTTGGTTCTGCTATTCCAACATCTAGAACCAAGTATTATAGGACATGACCTCATTCTTTCTTCAAGGAATTGGCCTTATGAGTGCTTCTATTATGTTAACATGCTCTATCAAATTATTGTCACCTGTCATATTAAAGTGTGACTTTGATACCAGATGTTGCAAAGTTTTTTTTAAAGCACTAAATTTATATCGCAAGTTGTGCCTACTCCTTTACAAGATAATCTTACTTAGGTCCGTTTAAGCAAGATTCAGCCTTTCCCATGTGATCATTGACAAACTAACTTATTTTTGAACACCTCATGGCCCTCGAGTGTTTAACTCTCACACTCTAGAAGATTATTGAGAAAGCACTAAACTAATAATGACGACAATAGGAGCATGAAAGAGATACAATAGATGCTAACTTTTATTACTTCCTTTAAAGTACACAAAGGAATGTTCTCCCATTTTGATGTGAGGAGTAAGGCTTAAATGAGTTATTTATAGGCACCTCTAGCTTGATAGCTAAGTCAGAATTCTAATTGAACTTAACTAACTAGATCACATCTTATCCTAATATGATTACATCATATTATCCAATAAGATGACATCCCCATCTAAATAGGACTCTATCTGATAGATTTATTAATATTCTAAAAGTTAGGCCGAACATCGAACCTTTCAAAGAAAAGGTTTAAGGTTTAGAGGTTTAATCGGTGTTAAACCACTATAAAATCGGCATATAATAAATAAAAAGAAAAAGTTATAAGAATAAGAAAAAATAAAACATTTTTATTGAGATAGAAAATACACTAATGTCTATTATTATATAATTAAATAATAATAAATAAATCTGAGTCTAATATAAAAACTTAAAATCATAATAAAAATCAAAATTGTGTTTCTGAAGGAGGTTGTATCTTATCACTGCCAAAAGTTTCAAATTCTTCAACACCATCTAAAGACTTATAACTAAGCTTTTATCTAAAGTATTTGCATGAACTTCTTTTATTTCATTTAAATAAATTACAAATTAGTAATAAATGAAATTATTCTCAATTGTAAATTTGTAATACATTATACTTTTAACTTAAATATGATCAAAATATGATATGAACTGACTATCAATAAATATTCTTAATTCATTCATTGTGACAAATGCATTTTTATTCACAAATTACCTTTTCAAGTTCATTATAATTAAGTGATGATTCTTCTTCTTCGATCCAAAATTTCTTTTTGGGTAAACTCAATTCATGAAAAAGTTTTAAAAGGTGGAATAACTATTTACAATTTACATAATATTCTAATAGTTGGGGCAAAATCATAAATTCTTACAACCAATTAATTAAACGTGATGCTCAGAAGTCTGAAATAAAAACCAAAAATGTTAGAAGTGGGAATTTAAATAAGCAAAAAAATTCTAATGACTAGATATGAGAGAAAGTAAAAAAAAGAAGAAGAAAGTAGCTCTTTTGATAACCATATTTTATAGTAAAACTTTTTTTCTTTCCTGATAATATAAATTGAAAATATCCTTGTATTGCACTTTAAATGGTCAAAATATGATAATGTTATAACCTCTTTACATCTCAATTAGTTTATTTATCTAAGACAAAATTACAAATTTTGTCACTAATTAATAATTATTGTTTTTAATGATGAAATTTAAATCAATAGAATTATGGTGAAGAATTACATTAACTCCCTTTGGAATTAAGATTAGGGAATTTATAATTACTAATCTACCAAATGTAGTAAATGTTGAATAAAGCAAAGTAGAGGAGAGTGAGGGGAAATTTTAACCAGAAAAATTATTTAGAACAAAGTTGAAGACAACAAAACATAATGTAAGAGAGAAGGTAGACTCTGAACACATTTATGTTCAAAAAAGAAAGTTGATTTAATCTAGAGTTGTCTTTACTGCTTCTTCCCAAACCCAACTCATCTTCTTTCATGCCTTTCTACCGAGAGCTTCAAAGAATTGCTTCGAGATTCGTGATGTTATGTATTCTTGTCATCTCATCTTCTTCCAGATTTCTATTACCTCCTTTACTATTTCATTTGTTCACACCTCCCTCTCCCTATCGGCTGAGTATTTAACCTCCCTTAGAGCTCCCTTGTTCCTCATACGTACTCTCGCAGCGAAGATGGTCACAATTGTGTTATCGTGTTATGCGCTGTTGGTTGACTTCTAGCGATTCATGATTAGTTACATGTATTGCTTCTGCTTTGTGATGGTAGTAAAGTTTATTTGTGGGTTGTGGGGGGACTAGTAATTTTAAAAAAAGGTAACGAAGACAAGAAGAGAAGATGGTAAAGAGTAAAAGCGAGGATGGTCGAAGAAACAATCGGTTCTGATTGCTTCATTGGTAAACCAACTGGTTCACTAATAAATCGGTCAGTTTTTATATAAGCAGGATATTAAACTAAACTGAATTAGATAACTAGCTGATGCATACTATTCCCAGTTTAATCAGTCGGTCCGATCATGTTTTTAAAATTTTAAGGTTTATTTACATCCTAACTAATAAGACAAAAGATTACATTTAATTAGGATAGATACATCTATATCCACGAAGATCTCTGCTATCTTCAAATGATCTTCCCACGTGGTCTTTATGTTTTAAAGCTGATATCTATCTACTATGATTTTATTTGCCAATCATCCAAGATCTTTCCATGATCTCTATCTGTTGATGATGAGTCATCCAAGCCTGAAGCCTTTCATAGTACACTGGTCTGGTCTAATGCTCACCCTTGTCAAGTCCACTAGTCATCTTCCATTCATTTGAGCATACACTAAGTCCTTATTCCATCAAGAACTTAACCTTAGTCAAGTTGATCTGTACTGGGTCCAAAACTCTAACAAAACTTACACGTGCTTGATTTAACTTGCTAAGTTACCTTAGAGTTTCACATGCCACCATCATATGTGTGGTCCAGCTAACCTTTGACCTAAGACCTATTTCCAGCTAACTGTTAAATGCTTTCATATGCTAAGGGGCTAACATTTATCCTTTAACAATTTTAGAGGAAATAGACATCTGAGTGGGTATGCTTTTCTTATTACACTTCAATCCCAACCAACATTTGAAAACATATCCATATTTATTTATCTTCCCTTAAGAAATGATATTTTGTCTGCTAGATCGCCACATTCAGATATATTGGAATTAACATATGGTTTTAATATAATTATCGTAGTCCTTGCATGTATTATTATTAATTCTCTAGGAGTTGCATACACAAGTATATAAGATTTGTGACTTTTAAGATTCTATTTCACCTGGGCCATCACTTGTTTGACATGAAGAAGGGTTTCATACATGGCTTGGCTCTGCTCAACTCAATGGATGAGCCATTGTTACTATAGTGCATCAAAATCTTATATATCACCTTTTCCTCATTATCATATTCATTGTCATTATCTTCACTTGATAAAATTTTTACACCAACATTTTCACAACTTGGTAGTGGCTTTAGTGTTCTTGCAATGACTTGTTCGATTTATTTATTAACTTGTCTTTATTTCTATTTGTGTATTTATTTACTTGTTTTATCTTTTATTTTGACTCTTTCCCTTGTTCTATATTTATTGTACTATTTATTTTTATTTTACTTTTATAGTTTTATTTATCCAAATTTATTTATTTTTATTTTTATTTTTAATATGGACATGCAAGTATTTTTTTTCTTTTTTCTTTTTTTGTAATGTGGGTTTATTGAAAAGAATCCCTCTACAATTATGGGTAAGGTTGTATTGCTACAATATCTCACTAGACCTCACGTTTTAGTGGAATTTCACTAGGTTGTTGCTGTTGTTTTTTGTTATTGTTTGTAGTGGCTTTAGTGATTTTTAGCATTATCATTAGAGTTTTCACGTCTTTAGGCCACTTTAGTGGACTTCCAACACTGTAATTATCTTCAAGAACATGATATTCACTTACGTCAGACAATCTCCTTTTAACAGATTTAGGTTTTGTCTTTGATTCACCATTTGAATCATCATATATTCTTTTCCAAGATTGCAATTCAATATATGGATTTTTTCTTAAAAATGTTGGAACAATTAAATTAGATAACTAAATACATTTTTTTCTTCTCATGGTGTCTCTACCAATAATGTCCCATCAAGTACTACCCTTTTTATCAGTAACAGAGAAGATGATGGTCAATGATGCTTGAAACACCAATGGTAGTTGCATTTTGTTTTTAAAAGGTAGATGTACCATATGGATATCACATGGCATAGTGAAACCTATACATATTGAAAAATATAAAATTCGCACCATGTCAGTTTTGAATTAATACATAACATGTTGAAATTTAATTATATCTAATTTTTTGGTCATTCATAGTTTATTTAAGTGTTTTATCACAAACTAACCATAACGCTACATCTTTAGCCTTTTTTAGAAGAGTATTAGGTATAGTTGTGAAATCTATCACAATTTAACTTTATTTTTATGTGAAAATATCAATAATTTTAAAATAATCTAAACATCATAGTGTCCACGTTGCATTTTAAAACATCAATTATTATAATTTGTCAACGAATTTCTAAAACACATGAAATTAATAATGTCCACAGTGCATATTAAAACATCAATTATTAGAATTTGTCAATGAATTTCTAAAACATTTGAGTGAGTTAAAGACTAGTCACACTTTCTACCTACTCGAGTTGGCTTTTATTGCTCTAAAAATTAAAGATTATGGCTTATGAAGAAATAAATCATTTTTCTAAAGAGAATCATTTTAGAATTTTCTAATACCCTATAGGATCAATACATAGGTTATCAAATTCAAAAAGAATAAAGATAATAAACCAAAAATTCAAATTTAAACCAATCCAATCACATTAGCATGCAATGTAAAACCTACATCAAAGCAACTTTGTTGCACCTGAGAATTGAAAAAAATACATAAATGATGTCTTTAGTTTCTACATGGTAAAAAACATAGCAAGAGTCCATTTGTAACCCACGCATACCAAATCTGATCATGTAGGTAGACAAATATGAAGCAAACTCTAAATGGAGTGCTTAACTTTGGTATGGATATTCAGCATCTAAAGACACGACTGATTCTCATTTAATCTCAAGTTCTCATTAGTAGCCTCCATACCATAAACAACTCATTAACAACATTTAACATGGTATGTATCCTTCCTAATCAAGTTCATATAATTCCACATCTCAATTCTTGAAGTGAAGAATCATCAAATCTATAAAATCTTTCAAACTAGAAATAATAACTCTAAAATTGTGATTATTCCTTAAGCAATAATCATCACAAAACTAAAGGCCAAATGCCAAAATTTGGGTTAAATGTTTTTGTGTTTAATCAGTTTAGGGTCTAACATTATAACTTACTCAATGAAGGTTTAAATGTTATCGTGTCTGCTCAATATTAGGTTATTTTGAACGAAAATTTAGAAGTGTCATACACACGCCGCTACTATATATAAAAAGTGTTTGAAAAGGCCAGGTGGATTCCACATGGATTTTCATAAAAAAAAAAGAAAATGATTTGTTTTTCTTCAACTCCTTCCTTTCCTTTCCTCTACGACATCTCCATGAATCCCTCTATTGTTACTATTCCCTTAAGCCCCTTCTTATTTATGTCTCTTTCTCTCACTTCATATTTCAGGCTTCTGCCAACTACATCGTTTGCCTTTGGTTTCATCACTCGTTTGATTTTCATGCAAAACAAAGATTCCCATTCTTGTTGCTTAGCCTTTTTCTTTGATTTTTGAGTACATGTTCGTTCAATGTATGCTTTTTGAGTTTTTAATTAATTTAGCATGTTGTATCTGTTAGAGATTTTGTGATTAGCAAAATTGACCCTTAGGTTCTCTTTCCTTCTTGTTGTTTTGGCTAGAAACTCACATGGGTATTCGACGAAACAAATGTTTTTTTCTTGTTAGATTCTAGCCAGAAAAATTGACCCATAAATCGAAATGAATAATTCTAACAAAGCTAGCATTGAAGCTTACAAACTAGATTTTGATTCTTATGTTAATATCATTTCAATAATTGGCTATTCCTAAACACTGAAGTGGATTGATATTAATAACATTGTTTCTTCTAGATGAAGGCTTCCTAATTAACTTCATATGGATCCTTGTGTTGTTTATGACAATGGTATATGACATAGTTATGTTTCTTCATATATGACCTGGTTACATATCAACAAAAGCAATATGTTAATGATGTTATAAAAGTTCTACCAACCCTGCTCATACCATATGAATATGAGGGGAAGATCCTAAGAGTTAAGTTGATAATGAAAGAAAAGGTTCAGTTCTTTACCCTTATTTATCTATTTGATGAAGGCTCTACCATCTCAAGGCTACCATGTGGAAGGAACCTTACTTGCTTATACCTAGGCATCAAGTTATATTACGGACCTAATACTAAGGACATGAGTATCGACTTTAAAACTTCTAAACATGAATCTTTATTGATCTGCATTACAAGCCATGTGAAAAGTGTTTTGAGTTAACATACTGAATAAGTTTCGGCTTTCTTTTTTCTTGGCACCTGAGGAAAGTAAAACAAATTATACTTTTGCAAGTTTTTATTTTATTTCTTGTGTTTCAATCTTAGGTGTTTGTTTTAGAGATGGATGGATAGTTTAATAGATTAGATAAGTAGATCTATGTTGAAAGCCACCTGAGCAACATCTCCACCAAGTTCTATGAAGTGACCCAACAAATGTTAAAGCATGTTGATTTCCTTGAAAGTAACAATGGAACAGGTCTATTCCAAATAATCAAAGAATTGAAAATAAGGAATCTTTTCGAGCAACATATTGCCAGCAAGGCTAAGACCCCAGTAGAAGCCACAAAAGTCTAAAATATTAAGTGCCTTAATCAAAAGCCCCTTCCTTTCTCTTCTTAGGTAATCCTTTATAAGAATGAAATTTATTCTATGTTGAAATACTATGGGTATTTGTATAATGTAGAGAATGAAAAACATAGATGAAATTTCAGTTAAGAATTTTTATAAAAAAATGGATCTTCACCACTAAATTTCAGCCCTTCTCATGCTACTGCTACAACTTTTCCTGCAACAACCTCCTTATTAACATCCTTTGAGTCCTTTTCTAACAGTTACAGATTTGTCTTTGGAAAAAGAATGATTTAAGCACAAGTCTTTAACTTGTTGTGCATGATTATGGATGTACTTGTCTCAAAAATGCCTCATGAGCATTTTGATTTGCTTGAAACAAGAAAGAATAATAGTCGTCTTAAGTGTTTATATTGATTTATCTAAGTTAAAATCGTCATCATCGCACGTACATCAGAAAAGTAAAATAAAAGACCATGAATTAGTATAATTTTCATTCCCAATGCATCAACAACACAATTAATTGAGGCTAGAGAAGTTGTAATTAAAAGCTGGTTAATGCATTCATCATGAGCTAAAGATCATTAACTCCCCAAAAATAATACAGAGAAAGCTAGCAAACAAACGAATGTTTATAAGATAGTAAACACCCTTCATCGTAATAGGAATTTGCATCCATAATTTATACCAGGAAATGGTTCTAGACATTTAGTAAGACGTGTAAACTAGATACATGGCCGTAAATGGTTTTTTGGAGCAGATAAGAAGCTTCCTGAATAGAACCAGGTAAAGTGGGTTATAGATGCCCCTAAACTAGCTTCTAGTGGCAGATGGTTTTAATTGGAATATGTCCCCATCTTTCTGCAGAACTATTTATTGGGAGCCTCGACACTAGTTGTAAATTAGGATTAGGAAACTGCTTTAAAAAATTCAAAATTCCATCATTCATTTGCCTTTCTCTCTATGTCATCAATCAAGTACCTAAGGCAAATTCAATATTGATACAAAAATTCAATCCAGTAACTAGCGCAAAAAGGAAGTGCCTCTGGTTCTTTTGCCCAACAAGACACACAACAAAATAGAATGGGTTAATTATGGTATTGCTGAGCTTCAATTGTAATAGCATAATTAGAATCATTCATTTCAGTGTATGGGTCAGTTTTTTAGTTAGAACCTGACAAAAAAAAAGCATTTGTTTCATTGAGTACCTGTGTGAGATTTCGATCAAAACAATAAGAAGAAAAGAGAACCCATTCGATCAAAACAATGAGAAGGAAAGAGAACCCAAGGGGTCAATTTTACTAATCATGAAATCTCCACAGATACAATGTGCTAAATTAATCAAAAACTCAAAAATCATACACTGAAAGAATAGGTACTCAAAAATCAAAGAAAAAAGGCTGAGTAACAAGAATGGGAAATCTTTGTTTTGCATGAAAATCAAATGAATGATGAAACCAAAGGCCAAAGATGTAGTTAGCAGAAGCCTAAATTCTGCAGTCAGAGAGAGAATGAGTGAAACGAGAGGGGGCTTAAGGAAATAGTAACAACAGAGAGATTCATGGGGATGCCGTAGAGGAAAGGAAAGGAAAGGGTTGGAAAAAAACAAAAGATTTTCTTTTTTTGTCTTTTCTAAAAATCCATGTGGAATCTACCTGGCTTCGTCAAAAACTTTTTTATATATGGTAAAGACACGTGTATGACACTTCCAAATTTTCGTTCAAAATAGCCATTATTGAGTAGACTAAATAATGCTTAGACCTTAATCGAGCAAGTTATAATGTTAGAGCCTAAATTGATCAAACCAAAAAACGTTTGGCCCAAATTTGGGCATTTAGACCAAAATTAAATTTGATTATCATCTCTCACTTTCTATATATACACTTACTGCAAAGCAGGAAGATGATAAGATACTTTTTTAAATAAAACATAAATCATAACCTAAGTTGGCTAACATTAAACCACCATTTGGATAATATATAACTTTGAAGATTTAAGATATTAAAGTATCTATATAGAGAAAGAGGCTCCATCCTTACTTAGCCAACATAGTAAGTTTAAAGGAATGTAAATCAAGAAAACTCAATCCACGATATTCTTTATACACATAAAACTTATTCCTTAACTTCTAATTAATTTTTGGTGAACCATTATGTTTCATGTCCTAAAAAAATAATTTATAATTTTTTGAATCTCATCACATAAGGACACCAGTAGCAAAAAAGTTCTCATACAATAAATAAACATTGCTCATATAATAAATAGACATTATTTGAATCATTATTTTAATGCCCACCTCTTTGTTTGAATTAGAAGATAATCTAGTTCTCCAAGATGCTATTTAATTATATACTCTCTCTTTCATATATGAAAAAACAACCATCTTATCTCTCTTATTCAAAGAAGGATGGCCATGATGTTTTTTGTCTTGAAGGTTTGTGCGTACATCAAAGATGGACAAAATAGAATTCATATAATAAGATAGCTTATTAGAACTAACAATTACCTAACTTCTAAAAATTAATGGCTTGACCCTTCATCCATATATTTTTTTAAAGTGAATTTCATATAATGAGCTTCATCTTTCATTGTATTAAATATGAAGAAGTTATGATTTGCAAAAAGCATGTATGAAATCAAAGGGGAACCTCTATAAATGCATCTATGAATCCTTCCTTCCCATCAAATTTGAAAAACATATTAAAAATCTATTTTGTACATAAAATATAAAGATATAATGAAAAAGGATCGCCTTACTGCAATCCATGATGATGAATAGCAAGGCCAGTAATTCACCATTAAAGTTGATAAAAAATTAAACATAAGAGACAAATAACATGATTAGATAAATCCAAGTCTTTGTAAAAGCCAATTTAAGAAGGATTACGTAAAGGAAAGACAAATCTACATGGTCATAAGTCTTACAAATATCAACTTTAAGAGTTAGATTACCTACCTTAACATTTCTTTTACACTTTAAAAAATGGAGTAATTTAAAAACAAATAGAATATTGTTTAAAATACTCTTACTTGAGATAGAATAAAATTTAGGGGGAATATTTTTTAATTAATTAGCTGCTAGCTTGGACATTACTTTGCCATATGTTACAAAGAGCTATTAACCTTAAATCTTACTTAGATAAAGGTTGATCGCATTTTAAAATTAACATAAGTATATTATCATTCAACTACATAGAATGTTGACCCAACTCTATTCAATCCATGCAAGCCCAAAAAATATCTAAAATAACTCCTATAATTTTTTAATAAAAGGTTGGATCAAAGCCATCTAGTCCAATAAAATTATTCAGATGCATTTAGAACATGGCCTTCTTAAATTCTTTACATGTGTAAGGAGCCATTAAAACTTCACTATCCTTAGTCATATCTTAAGAAACAATAATATGTAAAATATGGCCCATAACTAACAGGTACCATAATAAATAGAGAATAAAAGAAATTCAAGATTATGACTTTTATATCCTCACGATTATCATTGCCTTTCACCTCTTTCATTTTATTGCTTAGAAATTAAAGTTGAATTTTGCCTTAAAAAGTTAAAGAATGGAAGAATTTTGTGTTGGAATCCCCTTTTCTAAGCTAAAAGAAATCTTTGAGGGTTGCCTCTTGTAAATTTCTTATTGAATCAAAGTTTTCTCAAGCTACTTTTGAGTACTCTGAACTATGCGATTCAAATTAGACTGATTATGCTCTTAAAGAGCTAATGATTACTTTTGATACTGACATATTTATGCTATAAATTGACCAGTAATTGCAAAATTCCAACCACAGGGGACTTTCTCACAATGTTTCATCTTATCCATAATACTACAAAATAAATTTAAATCTCACCTCCCCTCAATAACATTAGTTAGAGACTCCTCATCTAGGCATTTTCAAAACAAAAATGCTTAGTATAATTAAAACACTGTGCCATCGACCAATGGAAAAATAGAATAGTGATTAAAACACAAATTAGATGATACCATCAAAGGAAATAAAGTGAGCCAATATGAGCGTCAATTAATTCACTTGAGTTTCTACCTCTTTAAAAGGAATATCTAGCAAAACATAATATGAAATCACCTCACAAAAGCCATTAAAGTATCAATTTAGATGAGATGTTCAATAAATCATTAAATTCGTCAGTTATGTAGTAAGGCAATGGATGATCTTCTTGACAAAACTCGCAAAAAATATCACACATGCCTTCTACGACTCCTTTATGAAAATTATTGTTGTAAGTGGTGCCAATGAAGAGTACTTGAGAAATAATAACAAATCAATATAGTTATTTGAGAAATTGGTCACGAAATAAGAATTGGCATTCTTCCATAATACTACAAGATCATCACTTTGATCAAGTCTATCAAACAAAACAATTGAAATAACGCAACTTCCATCTTATTTCAAGAATTTACTTTTCATGGACAAAATTTCAGTGAGTAACATGGTGGTGTTATTGGTCCATAACTTGGACCCTATGGTTGTCAACCTCATTATTATCCTTTAACAGTTATAATGTTTAGCCATTATTATGCTCCAACATTCATTTCTCCTATTGCCAATGTATACATTGTTTCTGTTATATATAGGAGTCATGCATCTGCTTATTAACGAGATCATTGAACACTACTCATTTTCTATGTTTTTCTTCTCTCAAGCATCTTTATTTGCTCCATCCAACCTTAGCATTGTCCTCTACTTACAAACACCTTACACATATATTTTGTCTTACACACAAATTCTGCATTTATCTGCCTTCTTTTAATTTCAAAGACAGTTTCTACTCCATCCTTTGGAGTGTACTGAAGCTGGTGGAAAAAGTGTTAATGCTGGGGTTAGATCTCGTTGTCATGTTGTACCATAGAGGGGGAATTTCCAACTTATGGTAGTGATTTTTTACGATGCCTTGCATTTCAAATAAATCACTTCATTTTAATTATTATTGCCACTTTCATTAATAATCTAAGTTGAAAAATTATTGTGTTGCTATCATTTGTTGGAAATTACTGTGATTTTGTTGCTACATATTTAATTTGGTAAAAGTCATAATACAGTGTTGTTTTCTTTGTATTGTTTGATTATTTCATGTGAGACATTTCTGTTTTTAGATTTAATGTCATCTGCAAATGAGATCAACGTTGGTTCTACACTTACTGTTTCCCATATAGGTTCAGTCCCTATCATTGTAGCATAAAAAATTATACCTGATCTAACTAGATTAGAGCCTCTAGATGGGAGAAATGTTAAATGATCGTTTGAGAAAATTCTGTTTTACTTTCAACAATATAAAATGGATTATATACTATTTCAAAGATTCCTAGTGACAATACTAACCCTAAGACTATTAAAGATAACCATATCATTAGAGGAGTGTTACTCAACCATATGACCAACCCTTTGTTTGATATCTACTGTGAGTACAAAACTGCTAAGGAAATTTGATGTGCTTTAGAAGTGAAATATAGGACGATTGATGTCGATACTAAGAAATATGTTATTGTTAGGTGGTTAAAATCTATCGTTGTTGATGATAAGCCTATTGTGGACCAACTACATGAGTATAAAAACCTAGTTACTAAAATCCTTACTAAGGGTATGAATATGTTTGTGTTGTTTCAAGCTAACGCCTTTGTTAAGAACTGCCTGCCTCATAGAATGAGTACAAAGACTAGTTGAGACATAAGAAGAACGACATGAAGCTTTAAGAGTTGATAGGACATATAAAGATTGTAGATGCCAATTGTGCACAAGATAAGACCAACCCTTGTCCCTATTGTTAAGGCTCATGTAGTAAAACATAGAAATGCTAATAACTTCATGAAGGACGATGGACAAAACAGGCCTTGCAACAATAAGTAGGGTTAGATTAAGTACAAAAGGATTGATGGTGACTGTTAGTGGTGTCACAAGCTAGGCCATCATCCTACCAATTGTCAAGCTAGAATCAAATATGAGAAGAAAGGCCAAAGATAAAAATCGCAAAATTTTGGGAAAGGAAACTAGACAGGGTACCAACGGGGTGACCAGAAGAGTTTTGGTAAACATCAAGCTAATATGGTTAAAGCTGGAAATGGCGAGGAGGTCATTGTTGTTATGATGTCCACTGCTAGAAATTTATTCAAGTGGATTGTTGACACAAGAGCTACACGCCATATCTACATCAACAAGGACCTATTCAAAGAGTTGAATGATGCTGCTAATGGTGAGTTCATTTACATGGGCAAATCTAACAAAGTTCTTGTCTAAGGAGTTGGGAAGGTCACTCTTAAACCCACTTTTGGAAAAGTGTTGGCATTAGAAAATGTTTTATTTGTTCCTAATGTATGTTGACACTTAACTTCTGGTGTATTGCTTAACAAAGCTAGAGATAAACTGACTTTTGATTTTGATAAGCTAGTTTTGACTAAGAATGGGAACTTTGTTGGAAAAGGGTTTTGTAATGGAGGCTTAATTGTATTTGATGTTGAAATGAATGCATCTACTTCTTCTACTTATATTATTGAGTCTTTAAACCTATGACACTTTAGACTTGGGCATATGAATGTGAGGTCAATTTAGAAGATGCAAAGCTTAAACTTGTTACCTAACCAAATCACTAATGAAATGAAAAAATGTCAAATTTGTGTTGAGGCCAAACACTCTAAGAAACCTTTTAAACTGATGATCGAGAGAGAGTCATAATTGTTAGACTTAGTTCACACAGACTTAGGTGATTTTAATAAATGTATGAGTAAAGGAGGCATTATTATAGATTTAATTATTGAAAAATAAAAGTGATGCAGAGGAAATGCTTATGAAATACAAAGCTGAGGTTAATAACTAATTTGAAAGGAAAATTAATAGATTAAGGTCTGAACGAGGTGGTAAGTATAGTACTGATTTTCTTGCTAATTTTTGTGAAAAAGTTGTTATTATTCATAAGCTTTCAACCCCTTATACTCCTGAACAAATTGAAATAGCAAAGAGAAAAAATCAAACACTTAAGGACATGATGAATGCAATGTTGATTTCCTCAGGATTACCTAATTTTATGTGGGGAGAAGTTATTCTTTCAGTTTGTTATGCTCTTAACAGAGTTCCTCATAAGAAACTAGATCAAACCCCTATAAAATTTGGAAAGGTTATCCACCTAACTTGCGTTTTTTGAAAGTATGGGGGTGTTTTGCTAAGGTTGCTCTACTTAAAGATAAGAGGAAGAAAATTGGGCCTAATATCGTTGATTCAATTTTTAAGGGATATGCCTCTATTAGTATTGCCTATAGATTTATAGTTAAGGAAGAGGGGTTTAGCACTTATAGATCAATTATGGAGTCAAGAGGTGCAGTGTTCTTTAAAGATATATTTCTTATGAAATTGAGTGTGTAAGTCCCTAGAGAATTTGTCCCTAATTTTTTTACTAATGGTGACATAGAGAAAGAGGAAATTTTTGAACTAAGAAGAAGCAAAAGAGCTAGAGTACCCACTAGTTTTGGTTCTGACTTTATTACTTTTTTGTGCTGACAAAAGCTAAGGAGATAGATGATGCTTTTGTAGCGACTTATATTATTGAGGAAGATCTCAAAACTTATGAGGAAGTAATGAGATCTGTGGATGCTACGTTTTGGAAGGAAATTATAGATAATGATTTAGAGTCAATCATGTCTAATACAATTTGGATTTCAGTTGATTTGTCTTGAGGTTGTAAGCCTTTGGAGTGTAAGTGGATTTTCAAAAAGAAATTGAGACCTGAAGGAACCATTAAGAGATTCAAGGCAAGACTTGTGATTAAAGACTTCAAACAAAAATAAGGATTGGAATTTTTTAGTACTTACTCGCCTATTACTAAAATTGCATCTATAAGGATGTTATTTGTTATTATCTCAGTATTTAAGCTTCATGTGCACCAAATGGATATTAAGACAACTTTCTTGAATGGTGATCTAGATGAGGAAATTTATATGATTCAACCCGAGGAGTTTAGAGTGCCTAGTCAAGAGTAAAAGGTGTGTAAATTGGTTAAGTTTTTGTATGGACTTAAACAAGCTCCCAAATAGTGGCATGATAAATTTAAAAGTGAGATTTTCAAACATGATTTCACCTCTTATGATGCTGATTCTTGCATTTATGTGAAATCAAGGCCAATGGTTATGTGGATGATATGCTTATTTTTGGTACTAGTTTATCTATTATTAATACTACTAAGAGTTTACTGAAGTCTTCTTTTGATATGAAAGATCTTGGACATGTGGACTTTATTTTGGGAATCAAAGTTGATAAAATTGACTCTAGTTTTAGGTTGAATCAAACTCATTATATTGAGAAAATTTTGAAGTTCGGTTACTATGATGTTGATCTAGTCAAAACTCCCTATGATGCTAATGTTGCTTTAAAGAAAAATCTTGGTGACAGTGTAAACCAAACTGAGTATGCTAAAATTCTTAGTAATGTGATATTCTTAATGAACTATTCTCGTCCTGATATTTCATACTACGTGAGTAGATTTAGTAGGTATACTAATAATCCTAGTCAAGAGAATTGGAATGCATTGATTCGTTTGTTGATGTATTTGAAAGTTACTATGCATTATAGATTATCTTTTAGTGGTCATCCTCCTATATTGGAGGGGTATTATGATGCTAACTAGGTTATAGAGAGTGATAATATACACTCTACCAATAGTTATGTTTTTAACTTGGTAGGAGCTGCAATGTCTTGGAAATCATCCAAGCAAACAGGTATTGTGAGATCAACAATGAAGGCTGAGTTTATGGCTTTGGAGTTGGTAGGATGAGAAGCTGAGTGGCTAAGGAATCTCTTAATAGATATCCTGCTTTGAAAAAACTAATTCCTTCTATTTTCCTTCATTGTGACTCGCAGGCTGACATTTATGTTGTAACACCCTACAATTATAGAGCATTTACCTGAGCATCTAAAGGACATTCAAGAACATACCTTATGAGAATGGCATGTTAGAGTAATCACAATCACTTAAATGGCATGACATATAACATAAGTAATCATAAGTTCAACTTTACCTCATTTCATTCTCAAATATAAGCTTATATTGTCATTCCATTTCATAATCCATATATTTACATTACAAAAATAACCGAGAGTTCACTGTTCTATACAAAATGTCTAACATGAAATGAGATGCTAACAAAACATTCTAACTAAACTCTTCTGACATCAGTTGACCAGACCTTTAAGCCATTTCTTGTTTCCAAAATTGACAATACTAGATTTCCTTAGCAGCTAAGTCTCCTTAATATCTGAAAAATCAACATTTGCAATTTTGATGAGTTTTGTAAACTCAATGAGTGAATTGTTATCTATGTGTTCACTCGAGTCAAAACACAACATCATAAGTATATCACATTAGCTTGAATCAATTCCCATACGGTTTTGTATGCCAAATCACACTATACATTATATATCAGTGAGCACATTATAATATAACATGTCGTATAATCTTTTCAGAACAATCCAATCCTTCACCTCGATCATTCATATCATCAATATGTATACAAGTATTTTAGATCACTATATCAACACAATTCAGTACATTTTTTTTGTTTTTCATAATCATTCACACGTACATAAACATAGCATAACATTATATCAACTTAATTTAATCATTCTTTACAATGGTTCACGTGATACATGTAAAGATATATATAAATGCAATGCACATGAGACTTCACTTTCATTTTTATTTTGTTATGACTGAGCACCTATTTAACTGTCCTTTATCTGTTGTGGATACCAATCTCATTTAAAATATTGTCCTATACTCATTGTGGATATCGAGCTCATTAATCATTGAGCTTGTTGCTCTGTGTGCATATTTATAAGCTTTAAGTTTTTTTTTTAACGTTAGTCACTCCAGTCATAACTCCTTTATCTGATCATGCATATCAATGTAACGAAAATGCATCAAATCACATATTATGCTATCAATAATTCTTATCCAATGTGCACAGTCATCGAATCTAAGTCTAGCATACATCATGTAGTTGAGAACACAATTTCCATATTCACATTCAATTTGCAAACACTTCTAATACAATCCTAAATATTAAACTCCTTGGATAATTGATGGTTTTAAATTATCACAATCTGATCACTAACAGTTTAATATCTAACAATTAATTAAAAACAATTCAAATATAGTGAATAAACATCTAGGTTAACTCATAGTATGCTTCAGATAGCTATTGCCTTAACGAGTCGGCATGGATGTTTTCGGTCAATTTGTGCTTCTAAATTTGTTCAATGCAAGCTCAATTGACTATCATAGGTATGCAACCTTATTCGCAAATCTTGTTCATTCATTCATCATAACTTGTATATAAATTGTTTGCAATTAGGCTATGCTTTAGGTAAGTTTGATTACCCTAAATTCATCAATCATACATTTATTAATTCTTTCCAAGCATTAAATATTCACACAATTTCTCAATTCTTATTCATTCATACCTAATTCATTTCATATATCCTTTGAATCACATTTGCGTTTACATGAACATCTTTATACCACTAATAACTCATACTTCTCAAATTCATTTACATTGATATCAATCATTCCATTCCTTAATTTATAACCTCAATTAACAACTTAAACTTTTCAAACACTTACTCAATCAAGCAACTTTCTAGGTTCATTTTAAGCCCCAATCAAGTCCAATTACATCATTATAAAATTTCTTAACGTTATATAGTCCAACAATTGCCCAAAATCAACCTTTTCTCCTTTCAAAGTACTTCCCAAGACAGTGGGAAGAAGCCTTATAAATCCCACAATTGTGGGATGAGTGAATTGAAGGTTCACTCACCCATATCCTTCATTTTGCTTCCAATTTTTACTCCTTCATGCTCTTTCCAACACATCTTCACCAAAGTCCATCAATTTCACTTCAATTTTACCTTATTCGTGCTTCAATCCCTTATCAAATTCATGTCCAAACCCAATTAAAAATTCATTCATTAGACAACTCACAAATCATTATCTTTCACACATAAAAATTAAAACAGAAACTATCATTCATTATCAATCATGTATCCTAATTCTGTTGCCATTTCAAGATCACTATATTAGCACCTTTCTTTAACATAAATTCACCTTCATTATACCTTAAATCCTAATCTAATTCATCCATAAAACAATCCATAACCTATTGTTTATACATCAACAACACAACAGAAAAGTATCCAAGTTTATGCAGAAATTTCCAACACAATTCATCATCAAGATTATAGACAATTCATCCCAATTTCATCATCATAAATTCTTTATTATAACATGTCATAAATATCAATCTTTTACTTACTTATTTAGCTTCAATTCTAGCTCAATTCATCGGGTCAACTTTTCCTTACATGCAAGATTCATTACATGTTCAAGGTAGTAATAGGATGATTTTCGGCTAGGATAAGAGATAACAATAATCTGATTCTTTAACTATCTTATGAAGGGTAAAAATTTGAATTATTGATGTAGTAATTACACACAAACATAGCAAAACACAAGTATGTAAAGGTTGAGAGGATTTCGGTGGTGTGTGAGAAGAAGAAAGATGAAGAATGAACATAGCTGGGATTACTCTTGTAGGAGCTTAACAACTTAGATGCTAGGTGTCACCAAATTAATTTGACATAAGTCCATAGGCATGTTCTCCATTTATCATGTATATAGGCTGTCATATGTCACTTAGTTACTTAGGCCATTTGTCACTCCATGATCAATGTCATTTGTCAATTAATTAGCTATGCCAAATGTCACTCATTCATCTATGCCAAATGTCACTTATTTATAGGATTAATCATCCTAATTTTCCATCTATCCATTTGTCTTACCACTTGACATTTTTCCTAGATCAAATGTACATTTAAATTCATTATTTTTCCAATTGTACCAAATTTACTACTTGTAATCAATCAAACCAAAATGCAAGGCACAAACAATAAACAATTCACATCATGATCATTTTAACTTTTTCATACTCGAAATAAGTCAATTGAGTATATATATATATTCTTTGCAACGTGTACTAAACCATAACTCATGTGTGTATGCTATTGATATGATGTGAATGAAATGAAATTCAAGAATTTTCAATGATATAGCTTCTATGCAATAGTCTAGGGTTCTAATCACTCAATTTGAAAAACTGACTATTACACATGTTGCCAAGAACAAGGCATACAATGGCAAAAGTAGACATATCAAATTAAGACATAAAATTGTCTGTACTTTAATTAGACATGTTGTAATTTCTCTTGACTATGTCAAGTCAGAGAGAAACTTAGCGGATCTGTTTACAAAATCTTTGAATAGAAAGCTAGTTTCAGAGCATGCTAAAGGGATAAGGTTGAGCCCAATTGTATGGTAACCTCATGATGGACACCTAACTTGGGAAACCAAGTTCAATGGGTCAAACGAAGTTATATGGTGACTACTTGTACTTTGTTTGTGAAATAATACTAAGATATATTCAGTTGTTGAATTGCATCCTTAGCATGACTTTACTGCATTTGATGAGGTTGGATTGTATAATCCTTAGTGAGTTCCATAGCTCAAATTTGGATAGTGTGAGCAGTACACACTTGATAGACTCACATACGTGATTGTGGGGGGCTAGCTACCCTCCTATGAGAGTAATTGGGCTATCTTTCTAGAGCGATCATGAGACCATGACATTTTGAGGTTGTTAATTCTCTAGTAGGTTTTGTCTCCAATTTTCTTAGACAATAGGTTCAAGACTTAGTTCACCTAGTTGTTCACCAATTTTTCTCCTAAATTATTACAGTTTGCTTCTCAATTTTTGGACCAAGTGGGGGATTGTTGATGTTATTGGTCCATAACTTGGACCCTATAGTTGTCAACCTCATTATTATCCTTTAGCAGTTATAATGTTTAGCCATTATTATCCTCCAACGTTCATTTCTCATATTGCCAACGTATACATTGTTTCTGTTATATATATAGGAGTCATGCATCTGCTTAATAATGAGACCATTGAACACTGCTCATTTTCTTTGTTTTTCTTCTCTCACGCATATTTATTTGCTCCATCCAACTCAAGCATTTTTCTATACATACAAACACCTTACACATGTATTTTTTCTTATGCACAAATTCTGCATTTATCTGCCCTCCTTAAATTTTGGAGACATGTCCTACTCCACCCTTTGTCCTGCCGCACCGTAGAGGGAAAATTTTCAACCTAAGGTAGTGATTTTTCACGACGCCTTGCATTTCTAATTAGTCGTTCTACTTTAATTATTATTACTACTTTTACTAAGACAACATAAAGTCTAGATTTTTAACAAGTTCATAAAGAGCAACAATTTTTTTACAAATTTTCAAGATCTTAACAGTTTTGACTTAAGCAATTCATGACTTCTGTTAAGTTTAGGAGCCAGAATTGGCCAATAAAAAAGTCTTATTCTCAACACCAACATATGAGACATCTTTAGTTTACTCAACTACCACAGGTTTAATTGGATTTTTGGAAGGCAAAACATTTTCTTTTCCTATCAATCCTGCGTTCAAGACCTGCATCTTCCCGATTCAACCTATTAAAATTATAGTCATTACCAACACTACAAGAAATACGACATTTGCCGACGGAATATTCCGTCGGCAAAGGAGCTAGTTCCGTCGGGTACCAAAAGTGCCGACGGAATTTATTGTCGCTCAAAACCGTCGGTAAAATGACCGTAGGTAATATGTACCAACGGCCGTAATGTTGGGACCCGATCTGGAAACCGGACCCCAACCAAAAAAGCGTAAAATGAATATTAAAACGAAGTGCGGAAACGAAATCGAAAGCGGAATTGAATACTCGAAAACATAAAACGAAAGAATCCGAAGCGGAAATACATAATACGAAAGAACGAACAGATCAGAAATCAAAGCGAAGCAAAAGCAAATCGGAATCACAAGTGGAAAACTATTGGAAACAAATCGAAATGGAAGCGACTTGAAATCGAATCTTTAATGGAAACGAAAACAAATATCTTATAAGACTATCGCATTGGAAACCTTAAGACATTCCAAATCCGAAACCGGTATGAATTTTTTTCTTTATTTTCTTTCTTTTTCAATTCTTTCATATTTATTCAATTTCATTCAAACAAAAATAAAAAATTTCCACTCTTGGAAATTCAACCTTAGACAAAACTCAATTCATAGTAAGCTTCTTCTACATTCATGCAAATCTCCAAAACTTCACCTTTTAATCAATTCTTATCTTATTATACCTTTATTTCTACTAAAAATTCGGCAGCATAACAGCTGTACTTGAACAAACCTAAACCTGCAAAATGTAAAACTCACTTTTATAAATCCCAATCAATCACACAATCATCAAAATCCACCGGACCCTCTATCCGGGATCTCAGTATATACAAACACAATCCTATACCTAGTACTTCAAATATCAGAAATCATCCATATTTAATTTACAATTCAGAATTTACAATACATCAATAAATGCTTGCAATACATTATGGCAATTCAAGCCATAAACAAAATTAATACCAAAATCCCAATTTACACAAAATCCAACGATACAAAATCGAACAACACATCTTGACATTCTTTCATCCGATCTCCTACTCGAATACCTGGAGATGGGGATGAAAGGGGGGTGAGCACAAAGCTCGTGGATAATA
>JAOSBK010000206.1:15013755-15030896 GCA_027568895.1 Erythroxylum shatona | reverse complement strand
ACTATACATAAAAGTACAAAATCTTTTCTTTCATACCTAGAAGATAATGTATGAGCATTTAAGTTTTCATATCAAATATTATATACCCATGTGATAACTAAGGTAGTGGCTCATAATTATAAACAAAATTTGTCTTTAGAAAAATTATCCTAGGCTCTAAGTATCCTATTTAAATTTACAAACTATTTATAGTAAATCTTGACAATGATTATTTGAGAATATTGATCTCCTTATTCAATGTCTCTTTCTCATGCAAAAAATCATACTCATTATCATTTTCAATAACTACACCCTTAGATTCTATCATATCATGTATGTCAGAATTTTGTTAATTCTCATTCATACATGTATCTAAGAGCTTTAAAATTTCTTGATGCTTGAAAGAAAATTTATTCCTTTTTAATCTTATCGCCTCTAGAAATTCAAGCATTCAACTAACTCAATATATAAGTGTACTCAATATTACAATTATCATTATCATCATCAAATTTTTAGGAAAAGAAAGCCTTGAAATTATTACCCATAAAAAAATGTACTTTTCTTCATATTTTCAAATTCTTGACTTTGTTAACTAATAGCGTCATCCTATGTGACCTTAATTAAGTGCTTTCTTTTTCTTCTTTAATTATTTTCAACTTTTCTTCTTTATGAATTTCTTGAATTTTTGTGATGACCTTTATATCATCCTCATTAGTTTCACTTGTGAAATTATCATCATTATAAATTTTCTCATCCTAAAGGTTAAACACCATACATTTTATATTTTGAGCTAATTCCTCTTCATACAATTTATTCGTATACATATTATAGGTAATGAGTGGTCTAACTAGCTCTTTTAATGGCAATATACATAAACCTTTGATAACGACCTAAGACATTTTCTCACTAGTTTATGATTATTATAAGTCTTACTAACGCTTTTAAATGAATTAATGATATAAATAAAGTACGTACAAATATTAGAAATTCATTCATATTTCTACTTAACAAATTAAAAAAATTATAAATAAAGAAGGGAACTCCATCTTCACAAATTAACTAAAATGCATATGAGGTATTTTATCAAATACCTCATATGCATCAACAAATCATCCTAACTTCAAA
Organism: Erythroxylum shatona; assembly: GCA_027568895.1. NCBI lineage: Eukaryota > Viridiplantae > Streptophyta > Magnoliopsida > Malpighiales > Erythroxylaceae > Erythroxylum > Erythroxylum shatona. The sequence goes on along the minus strand of JAOSBK010000206.1, from coordinate 15,029,792 downwards.
AACAAATTTAAGAACTTAACCTTTTAACACTAACATATCAACCTAAAATGTTGTTACCCATTCACAAAAGACTCAAACATACCAAACAAATAACTCAAATAAACATTAAAAATTTGACATTATTCACGACATATACACGTATGGGTGGGGGTGGGAAGAAAAACAAAAGCAAACAACAACAGTGCCTACCCCTTCTAACACACCACCACCATTCCACCATGTTCACAAGTTCGGAGGAGAAGACGCAGCAGGGAGGAGAAGAAGAGAAGGAGAGAGTCGACAGTGGAGTGAGGGACATTCGGGAGCTTATAGCGTTTTCAAAATGACTAAAAGAAAAACAATAAAACCCAAATACAATAGAAATCAATTGCAGAAACAAGACAATAGGAGATTTGGTGGGGAAGGCAGCAGCCCTTTCGTCAATCTATGAATGTAAACGTATCGATTCATCATAAAAATTGAGACCAGCGAAGAAAATATAAATTTACATATAAGATGTTATGGGCTTTGAAAATCTGCAGCTACAAATGAAGGATGCCGAGAAAAAATCAAAGTTCCTGGGATATCCTGGAGGCTGGAAGTGACCGGGTAGAGGACTTAGGGCAACGACTGCAACCAGGCGAGCGGTGGAGAAGACTGAGGGCGACGGTACACACTTCAGCAGCGGAATAAGTATCTAGTTAGGGCACAGCAGTCGACGGGAGGAAGCTTGGAAGGGTTACAATGTTTATGTCGTTTGGAGGAGAAGGAAACCGGACCAGATTCGGGTCTAGCCCACCGGATAGGATTTAAAAAGCAGTTTAACTTGTCTTTTCTTTTTCTTTAAGCAGAAAATATTTGGTCATTTAAGTAGATTTTGCATAACTTGTGTCATTATTATTATTATTATTATTATTATTATTATTATTATTATTATTATTATTATTATTATTATTAACCTTATATTATTAATAATAATATAAATATATATACACAGCCTCGTGAGGGTGCCCTCGCGAGGCTCGCTTCAAATAACCAGCCTCGCGAGGGCGAGGGCTGTGTGTGTGTGTGTGTGTATATATATATATATTTACTATTATTAATTGTTGTTGTTGTTGTATTATTATTATTATTATTATTATTATTATTGTTATTATTATTATTATTATTATTATTATTATTATTACTAGTAATTGTTATTATCCTTTTTATTATTATTGTTATAATAATAATAATAATAATAATTATTATTATTACCATCATTATTTTTATAATAATAATAATAATTATTATTATTATTACTATTATTATTATTGTTACCATTATTATTATTATTAATTGTTGTTATTATTATTATTATTATTATTGTTGTTGTTGTTACTATTATTATCATCATTAATTTTTAGTATTATTATTATTATTATTTTAATTATAATAATACTAATAATAATAATAATAGAAACAATAGTAATAATAATAATAATAAATATAATCCAAATTTTTTTTTACAAAAAGTATGCAAAAGTTATTAAAACAATGGAAATAACATTATTTTATATACTATTACAATAATCATAAAATAATAATAATATTAACTACACACTATTATGATGCTAATAATATTAATTATGATAATAATAATTATCATAATAAGAACAATTTAAATAATATTAATAATAATATAAGTCATAGTAATAATATTCGTCATTATAATAATATAAATAATAATATAGATCATTGTCATAATAATCATAATTATTATTACACAAATAATAATAAACATAATTGAAAAATCGAAAAGAAATTTAATAATAATAATAATAATCATACCAAAGGATCAAAATAATAATATAAATAATACTGCGAAAAAAAAGTACCTTGCTCGCGATCGCGAGCATGCCCTTTTTGGCGAGGCTCGAGAGGGCGACCGCTCGCCCTCGCGAGCCTCGTCATTTGTCGCCAGGCTCGCGAGGGCGAGCGCTCACCCTCGCGACCCTGGCCATTTTACAGACCGAAAATGAGATTCCGTCCCAATTTACAGACGGAGTTCGATGCGTCGGTATATTTTCGTCGCAAAAATTACCCGCGAATTTTACCCTCCAATTTTGGCAATGGAAATATTTTCCGTCGCAAGTTTCGTGTAATACTCCGACGGTATCGAAATTTCCGTCGCAATTTACATACGAAACCTTTCCGTCGAAATATTTCCGTCGCTATTGCACAATTTTCTTGTATTGCAATATGACTAATTGAATCCTTTCCAAAAATCAAGATGCATGTCATTATTAATACAACTAAAAAACTGTGATATTAAATTGATAAGAATTAATTTGAGGCCTGTCATTGAAAATTTTGAGAAAATTTCTAGTTTTTAGTACAGATTACCCTATAAATGGAGAAAATTGGAGTTAGGTGTTGAATCCTATTTAAATGATTACAAAATTAGATGACACATATACGTTCGTTTCAGCGATTTTATCAGTAAAGTGTCATCTCTAGAGGCCCCTCCCAATCTGATCGTAACTAATGGTAGACTAAATCACTTCTTAGATCCTTTAGAAGTGGAAATGTGCTGGGGCCCTCTCAAGGGCTCTATTTCTTGTTCCCTATCAATCCTCCATTCTTATCTAAAAGTGCATAGTTTGCTCTCCTGACATGTCAAGCTACAAATGATTTGAATGTGGATTTGGACTTATTCCTAATGATAAATTAGCATTGAATTTGATGCCATATATCCATTTAAGTAGTGAAAGAGCCTACGTTTCCCTCGATTATTAGCAGAATAGGACATATACATTGTAAGACGATTCTTTTGGTGTCGTACTTTGTGGTTTGCAAACCCAATAGGCTAATCAGCAAAAAAGTGTTCCCATATAATCCATATTTGGCCTCTCATTCGAAAAAGTAAAGTTTATGTGGAGAACAAACTAAACTTGATAATTACCATAAACTATGAAAACCCTTATCTTATACAAAAAAAGTATGTTTCATCACAATATTTCCTCAATTTACTCTAAAAAGCTAGTAAGTATGTGGGAAGCTGAAACCCACGTCGAGAAAGAGAAGGAAGAAAATGAAAATTAGTGCAACGAACCGGCATGCTTAGCTACAGCCTTGAATTCTTAGCAGGCAGTGTTAATGATGTAATTGATTTGAAATGAGGAGGCAAACGGTCTAGCGATTCGCATGTAATGTCTATCCACTACGCCTTTATAATAGAACAAGGAGGCAGGCGAGTGACATAAAGTTCGTATTTTAATCTTTTTGTCTACGAATAACTTCTCTGCCCCATTATTAAAGCAATTAGAAAGGGGCGACAGTGTAGTCCATTTTATGATTTAGCGTTTCTCGAGGGGCATACAATTTTGGGATAATCATACAAGGAATCCCAACATTATGAATCTCGATGTCGATAACAAATGGTTGAAATGGTCTATCTGACGCAATTAAGAAGGGGGAACGCAATCTTCAGGAAAGATATATTAATTTTTTCAACCAATACATAGCTTGTTTGGTGATTAATCTTATAAGCAAAAGAAAAATGTTGTATTAGCTATATTGGAATTTCGGTCTCACTGTCTAACTTGGCCTGATCAAACAAGCAAAGAATCAACACTCGTGGGAGGAAATGGGGTGGCAAGAGAAGATTGACACGAATAGAATATTCATCTTTGATTAAGCAAACATAAAGAAGTTTATCGTTTAGGACCCCTGATGGTAACTATATTCGTTCGACTCTCTTTGGTGGTGCCGTATTCCTAAATATGAATAATTTGATGGGGAGACAACTTCTATGGTAATTATCATTTTATGTAAGAGAAGAGTCACACAGGGACAAGATCCTGCGTAAGTAGTATTTACATGGGGAAAAAAAAAACTCTCCATTTGTATTTATGTTTAGTTGAAGAAAATAATAAGTAAATATGATATATTCATATTTTAAATGCAAGTAGTGACTAAGAAAAGCGCTAGTGAAACATTTCTAAAAACACATATTAAACATGAATTACAATTCTTGCATCAATAGCTAGCTTTGATGGTTCTAGATAACTTGGTCTTTTAAAATTAATTTTATACGACAAAGTCTGCAGGCTCTCAAGGCAAACTCGACAACTAGCGTCACGCCGCGCGTACATTAACCTCTCGGGGAAGCATCTTAGGTAACATAACTCATATTCTTTCTTATCCTACGTAGGATAAGGCATTTAAAAGAGAGGTAAAAATTATTAAAGTGAGAAAAATAGGAGACGCCGGATAAATGAGTCGACGGACCATTAGTGGCCTACAAGAAGACCCCAAAACATGAAATCTGTCCCTGCTAGCTCACATTTCACTCCTTTCGAAGTCATAAAAGAAAAATACACAAGAAGCCAAAGCAGAAAACATATTGGATAACACCCAGCCAGTTGCCCTTTTCCTTAATTTAAGAATCGAAAAGACAAAGCAATGACATAAAGGAGGTCTCTTATCATTTGTGTTCCTCATTCCATAAGATGAAAACTTAACCTCATACTCCAAATGTAAGAAAAAATAAAAAGATTAAAAGGATAAAATATTTGATTTTTATAATGATGGTATAGTATACCTATACCAAACGTGGAAGGCAATTCATCGGTAACAATGTCCAACTGGAAATGCCACGTGGTCAGTTTGGCACCTCCGATGTGACATGGAAGTGTCCACGTATATGCTATCAGGTTGGGAGTAGATAAACAGTGGTTGAAGCACGTGATCGAACGCCCACGTGTAGGGAGTTTTAGGCCACACTCACGTGACAGTAGGCGTGATTAGTTGGGCTGAATCAGGGGTGCCGAATTGGAGGCCAGCAGGGCAAGTCTGCTTTTGCTGAGCAATAGTGAGTTAACACGTGTCCAAAATTGTGGCGGTGCGATTCGCAACGGAAGCGGTAAACGCGGAGATGGAGTCGTCCAAACTCAACTTCTTTGGCCAACCTTTCTGAACTCCAACGGAAAGGTGTAGAAGCACCCAAAATAATGGTCTCTCTTATCCGAAAATGGCGGTCGTAATTCCATATTGGCATACCACAAATTTGACGTTATTTAAAAGTATAATATTTACTGGGGTTCACTTTTGGGCAATATCTAGAATTATTATGGACAAGATATGGATGGTACCGTTGTATGTTTTTAAGGAAGATGTGGGTTTCATTCACTTAACTTGTGCAGCTGTCATGATAATTTTGTTGACATATCAAACGCCGTCTATTGACTAAATTGAATAATAACTCAATTCATTCCTGTAGGCTGCAAAAATCAAAATTGATTAAAGATTGGGATTTTGCACTAAAAACATTTCCCTCAAAACATGGATGCGTGAAAGTTAAAAAAAATCAAGTTCTACAGTAACAACCTTCTTGTGATTCAAAATTCATGTACATCATAATAATAAAAAGAATTCAAATTGTATAAGATGCTAAACACAATTTTCGACAATAACACCAAAAATTTATTGATAGTGTTTTATAAAAACTTTTGTACTAAAAGTATACATATCGTTACTGGTCAGTTGACGATGCGAAACATAGCTTACGAAATTATAATCGGCGATTGTTCAATAAAAAACCGACAATATTAGTATCTGTTCGTGGTGTCCGCGGTGTCAGCATCCATAATTAGACGGCAAAAAGGAAGCCAAGTCTTGCAAGTGTCCACGTGGCAGTAGTGGATAGGGAGAAGCAATTACCGACAGTAGCGGACTTAGTTGAAGAAGTTTAGAGGTAAAACCAAAGACCAAAGATCTCCGAGTTGGAATGGTTCCACTTCCACTTGCATCCATTCCCACTACATTCTAACATCAACCTAACACGCCCAGCTAACTTCCTTCCTGTCCTTGGACCTACACAAACACGACACCTTCCACGTTAGGCCAATTGTGGATAAGCCTCTCTCTCTCTCTCTCCAAACTGTTTCTTCTTTTCTATTACCGAACAACTACAATAGTTCCCAGTTTTCCACGACTTTCAAAATTCAAATTCCTCGTTCTTCATGCGCCTCCTTATCCTTCCACACGCCTTGTTCCCTCTTCCCACCCCAAGTCTTCCCACTATATATATATATATACCTTCCCTTCTTCTCTTCGTCTCCGAGCGTCAACCAAGGCATTATTTCCCACTCTCCATAATACACAAAACTCCTAAACCTTAGTTTTCATATTCTTTTTCTCCCAGGAAATGATTGATTTAGACTGGAAAGCAAAGATGGTCTCCTCTGATCTGCCAAACAAATCTCCAAAGCTCTCTAAGAAACCCAGCATATCGATCCCAACTTCTCCGTTTCGGGCGGTAACTAACACTTCACCGGCTCCGGCTCCTGAATCGGCTTGTTCTTCGTACGAGTACTACCTTCGATTACCGGAGCTGAGGAAGTTATGGAGCGAGAAGATGTTTCTCGAATGGAAAAATGAACCTGTTTTGAAACCGGCCCTACAAGCACTTGAAATCACGTTTCGGTTTATTTCTACGGTTTTGTCCGACCCGAGACCGTACGCAAACCAGAGGGAATGGAAACGGAGGCTCGAGTCTCTTGCAACTTCTCAGATCCAGCTAACTGCTACGCTCTGTGAAGACGAGGAGGAAGACGGTGAGACACGTGGCAGGGCTCCGGTCGTCGACTTGAGCTCATCAAATGGTGTTGTGGCTAGAGACGGTAGTTACGCTGAGGTGTGGAAAGTTCCAGGAGAATACACAGTGATCCAGAGAACAAGTGAGGCCAGCCTCCTACCTCGACTCGCCACGTGGCAGAAATCCGATGATGTTGCACAAAAAATTCTCTACTCCATCGAGTGCGAGATGAGACGATGTCCCTACACTCTGGGCCTCGGCGAGCCGAACCTCTCGGGTAAGCCTAATCTAGACTACGACGCCATTTGCAGACCAAACGATCTTCATTCCCTCAAAAAGAATCCGTACGATCACGTGGGCAATCACGAAAACCAAACACTTTACACAACTTACCAGATTCTAGAGTCATGGATCCAAGTAGCCAAAGAGATCATCAAGCGAATTACAGAGAAGATCAACGATAAGAATTTTGAAAAGGCGTCAAATGATTGTTACATGCTCGAGAAAATCTGGAAGCTTCTCGCAGACATAGAAGATTTACACCTTCTGATGGATCCGGATGATTTCTTGAAACTGAAAAACCAGTTGCTGATGCGATCACCGGACAATTCGGAAGCTGTTTGCTTCAGATCAAAGTCGCTGGTGGAAATAACGAAGTCTTCCAAAGACTTGAAACACAACGTACCGGCGATTCTGGGCGTGGAAGTGGACCCCAAGGGTGGGCCCAGAGTACAAGAGGCGGCCATGAGAGTGTACACTGAGAAGAGAGAGTCAGACGTGGAGAAGATACATTTGCTTCAGGCTTTACAGACGGTAGAGTCGGCGTTGAAGAGGTTCTTCTACGCATATAAGCAAGTGCTTGTGGTGGTAATGGGGAGTTTGGAGGCTACAGGGAATATGGTTCTGGTGAGTTCAAACACTTGTGATTCGGTGAGCCAGTTGTTTCTGGAACCGACCTATTTTCCGAGTTTGGATGCCGCAAAGACGTTTTTGGGTGATTTTTGGAGTCACGAATACGGTGGAGGATTGGATAGACGTCCTCGTAAGAACTCGGTTGTCCACTGAGTTGTGGGTGAAGGGGGAATTCTAAGGTCAAAATGAGAAAACTGTTATTCTTTGTAAACTGTATAAATTTATTTATTAAGTTTGTAAGGGTGGTTATACTTTTCATGGTTATAAAAGTACAAGTTTTGATTTAATACATTTTTCCAAAGTTTATTGAAATTTAGTAAACGTTCAAGATGAAATGATGATAAACTAGTGCTTTAAAAGTTGAACGTTGCACACTTGAATTGAAGACTTGGTAAAATGATCAAGTTCTAATTTATCTCTAAAATTTCCCCCCGTTAAGGTCAACCCGCTCAATTAGTTTGTACAAAATTGAAATATCTATGTCATCATCCGATGTTGGGAAACTCCAGTGGGCGGCTCCGGATAACCTAGGAAGGAGCGACTTCAAACTCAATGAGAATGTGGACCCCAAATCTGTTATAATGTATATTTATTCTTACCCCTGTACAGTTTACACGCACATGTTCCCAACAAAATTATCTTTGCGTATGCCCATACAGTCTGATGTTAGGCCGTGCAATGTTTATGTACACATACAGTATATAGCAAGCACAGGATTTTGATTGAGGATTTGGACCTGCCCCTAATTGATCGAACATGCTGAATTGTAGTGTTAAGAATGTACACTCAGAATTATTTAAGTAGCATTATAACTCGTACATGAGCTAAGATCATTCATTCGTTGAAATTTATGGATAAGGATGGTCAATGGCAAACCAATGAAAGTGCATGTTCAGTTTAGTTGGCCTTTGTTCGTTCATCTGCACAAACTCAAAAGTGCTCTAATAGCTCGGCAAGATTAGATTAGATCAGATCAGCTTAGCTCAAATTTGTCCTAACGGAACAAACAGGGACCAAAAGCCATTAAAAGCATATTTTATCGCAGTTTATCCGGTTGTTTATATATTGTTATAAATATATAATACGTACAAAAAATATCAGTTTAACAATGGACCTCCTGTTTATATATTAATCAATTAATATAATTAATTACTTTTTTTTCTTTTTTCTCATATTTCTTTATCTTTCTTTTGGTAAATCAGATAATAAAATTAGTGCCAAAAAAAGGAGTTTAGGTACAAATCATGGGTTTCCTTGAAGGCCTTCCCCTCCAAAGCCGGGCTTCAAATCTTCTGTTTCATTTTACCCAGTACCCTATGTCCCAACAACATCTTAGCCATTTAAATTTCCTCTCTCTTAATTATTGAATAGTTGAGATATTATTAGGACAGAGGGTACTGGATAAAATGAGACAGAAGATTTGAACATCTGAGACCGGGAAAATAACTGATCTATGAACAAGGGAATTTGACAAAATAGTTCCCTATGAATCTAACCAACCACCGCATCTTGCGTATACAATTATACCAGCTAAAGTGACCTTTTAGGAAGGCATATCTATCTATCTACACTAAACATTTACGTCGTACCATAGTAAAGAAATTCATAACTTCTGTTAGCATTTACATGGCTGAAACAAGAATTCACAATCAATTCCACTTCAAAACCAAAATTCACATCTACTGTGCATGAGTGAAGACTCTTAGATGCATTTACCTTTTTGTGGAAAGATGGGTTTCTTTGGTGAATTATCGAGGAAGATGTAGGTGTTACTTGCTTGCTCCTTTGTTCCCTGGTGCCCTTTTAACCTTTTACAACTTAGTCCTGTGTTTGAGCTCTTCTTCATTTGCCCCCTGAAGTCTCTCCCGTCCTTTTTTGATCAAATCCTGCTACTTGCTTCTGCTTCTTTATTTTCAAGTTCCAATTTGTGTTTCATTCGAAGGGAGTGCCTGCTAATATTATGCTTAATGAGCTGCTTGGTTTCCTCATCTTTGATGTTTATATGGAAGTCTGTTGACCACCAAATCCTTTCTGTTTTGCTTTGGGCATAGGCTTGCCTTGGGGTTGGATTCCAACAGTTGTCAATTGCTGAGATTTTACCTAAATAGAAAAATGAAAATATATTGTTAGTTATCAATAATAACTCCTACCATTACCTTCTCTTGATATTTGCGCTGAAAAGCTTCATGACTTGGATGATCACTCTAGAGTTTAAGCCCCTCACCTCTAATGCTTCACCTTTGAATGTTCGGAAATTTCTTTCTTTCCAAAGATTGTAAATTGTAACTGAAAGGAGGATAGGAAAAATATTGGGGTCACAGGTTCTGAAATTTGGTGTTTGGTTCAACCAATTGGGAATGAACTGAAGGTTTATTTGATTTGGAAGGGAGGGTAGGAAATGGTTGAGGCAATGATCCCACACTGTTTTTGAGAAGGAGCAGTCAAAGAATAAATGTTCTATTGTTTCATTATCCTTGGAGCACAAGAACAGTAATTTGGGGTGTAAAGGTAGAGGAGTCTATCCCTTGTTTGCAACTTTCTAAGGAAAGCCAACCATAAAATGTGACAGCATCTAGGGTTTTCCTTTTGAACTAAACTAGTTTATGCCAAGGGACTCCCTGGATTGGGGGTCTCAAAAAATTATAGGCTTAAGCAGCAGTATAAGTATACAGATTTGCAGACTTACCTATCCATTCCAAACTATCAGGTTTTGAGTTGTTTGGTCGGTACTGTAGAGGCTCAAGGTTTTCTATAATCCCTGCAGTTACTGCTTGCCAACACCACTCATTTTTTGTAATCGCTTTTGAAACTTTTACTGTCATACTTAATTCCGACCCATTGATCAATCTCGGGATGGAAAATGCTTTAGGATTCCTTTTAGGTGCTATGGACCTTGCCAAAAGTAAGTTGAAACACCATTTCGAATCCTAAATCTAAATTGGTTCCCTATTTTGTCCCTCACTGATAAAAGTTTTCTCCAACTCTATGAACTATTGTTAGTCGGTTGAAAACTTAAGAAATTCTTCCTTCTCAAAATGATGGAATGAACCCACTTAACCCACATTGATTCATTATCATTGAACAATAACCAGATTCTATTTCCCAGTAGTGCATTATTCCATGTAGGTAAGTGTTTAATCCCTAATTCCCCCACCCTTTTGGATCTACATATGTCAGACCATTTGACCTTAGCATAGGATTTTGAGTCCACCTTCCTCGCCTAGAGAAAATTCCTGAGATGGAAGAAGGAAGAATGAAAATAGTTGCCCAGTAAACTTGAACCAAAGAAAGCATTGAAATCATCAATTGAAGCCTGCTAGTATAGGAGAGGTTTCTATTAGTCCATTTGTTAATCCTAGTATCAATCTTCTCCAAAAGACAACTACAGTCCCTTTTAGAAAACCTTCCAGTGATGAGAGGTACCCCTAAATACTTATTAGGAAGATTGCCTTTCTTGAGACCTGATATTATTTCCATTTGATGAGTCAAATGGTCCATATCAGGGGATAAGAAAAACTGACTCTTCGAAGGATTCACGTCCAAACCAGATAACTAAGAGAAGGTACTCATACAGTCTAGAATTAACTGAATTCAAATTAACATGGAAAAACAACATAAGGTCATCAACAAATAAGAGGTGGGTAATTTTAAGAGTTTTGCACCTCTAGTGGTATTGGAAAGAAGGGTTACTATCTAGACTCATATTCAAACAACTTGAAAAGACTTCCATACAAAGTATGAACATGAATGGGGATAAGGGATCTCCTTGCCTAAGGCTTGACTTTCCTCTAAAGAAGTTGGAGGGAGTTCTATTGATTAGAATCGAATACGAAGGGAAAGATATGCACTCTTTAATCCACTCAATAAATTTCCTAGGAAAACCTACAACAACTAAAATGTTTATGAGAAACTCCCATCGAATGGTGTCATAGGCTTTTTGAAGGTCCACTTTGAAAGCACATCGTTTATGGTTATTGGTTAGATGATAATTACTAAGAATTTCTTGAGCTAGCAAAATTTTATCTCCTATACAGCGATGTTTAATGAATGCGCTTTGGTTAGGGCTAAGAATAAGAGGAAGAGACTCTCTTAGCCTATTTGCTATAATTTTGGCTATTACCTTGTAAAGAAAATTACAACAAGAAATTGATCTGTAATCAAGCACAGTGGAAGGTTGATCCTTTTTTGGAATTAGGGAGATAAAGGTGGAATTGAGCTCTTTAAAAAGTTTCCCATGCTCAAAAAAGGTTTTTATGGCATCAATAACTTCCTCTCCAATAAGAAGTCAGGTTTGTTTGAAGAAGAACCCATTAAACCCATCTGGACCCGAGGCCTTGTTTTGATTGAGAGAATTGAAAGCCTCTCTTATCTCTTGTGCTGAAACTTTAGTAATGAGGGAGTTTGAAATGCCTTTTGATAAAGGATAAGGAAAGAGATTGGCCACAAACTCTTTAGAAGGGAGAAGGGCATTAATACTCCCTATAGAATCCTAAAAATGTTCCAAAAACAGATCTTGAATCTCTTTAAGAACTACTATTCTATTCCCATAGCTCATTTGTAAAAAGTGAATGTTGTTTCTATTTCTATTTGCAAGAAGGTATTGGTGAAAAAATTTGGTGCTCCTATCCCCTTCTTTAATCCATTTGATACGGGATGATTGTTTAAACAAGGATTCTTGATCATCTAGAGCTCTTATCAAATCAGTAATGGCTTTAGACTCTCTATCTTTCAAAAGAGTAAACTTGGGATCAATTCTCATCTGATCTTAAATGTTGTTAAGAGTGACTTGACATCTCTCAACTTTGTCATTCAAATCTCCTACTTGGTCAGAATTTAGGGATTTAAGGGCTCTTTTGACCAACTTAAGCTTAGACACTACACAAAACATTGGAGTACCCTAAACCAGACAGGACCAAGCATCCTCAACTTTCTGAAGGAAATTAGGCTAATGGACTAGGAAGTTAGAGAACCTAAAGGGAGAGGATCTCTTCTGCTGACTGATTAATTCCTTAACCACTGTTGGGGAGTGATATGAAATGTTTGGATTGTGGGTGACACTATAAGAACTCGAAAACCTAGAGCTCTATTATGAATTAATGAGAGTTCTATCAAGCTTTATAGCAATATAGAGATCACCACTTTGCTTGTTGGTCCAAGTAAAACTCGGACCACTAGCATTTAGGTCAAATATGGCACAGTCTTCCACACACCTCCTAAAATCACTCATACCATACATAGTCGATGAACTCATAGGTTCTACCTTATGAGAGAACATAATTGCATTAAAATCCCCAACTATGAGCCAAGGTTGATTGCCAACAGTTAGGTAATGTGTGACAAGGCAGACCAAATATGCTTCCTATGATTAAGGTAATTAAACCCATACATACAAGTGACAAGGAAAGAGAAAGAACAATTTATGGGAGTCACCTCTAAGTGAATCAATTGATCATTTGAGCTAAGTATATAACAAGAGAAGCAATTTGGGTTCCAAGCTAATACTATCCTAGTATTAGAAGCTTAATCTACATTGCTATAATAATGCCATCTAGGAAACATTGAGGAGAAAACATTATTTAGAAAAGAAGGAGACCTTATTCTGGATTCAATCAAACAAACAAAAGAAGTTTATAATCTCTTAAGGTAAGCTTTAACAGCTAATTGTTTACTAGGACTATTAAGCCCCCTAACATTCCAAAAAACTAAATCTATAACACAATCAAAACAGAACAAACTCTTGTTTTTGTTTCCTCCTAGATTTCCTACCTATTTTAGCTGTAAAATCTCCCTTTGTCCCTCCCTTAGGACCAGGACTACTAGGAACCAATTCAGAACTAGGAGAGGAAGGAGTGGTACTTACTTGATTAACAATAGGATGGGTTGGATCCTTAAGGTCTCTTTGTGATTTCTCTTCCTTGTGGTGATCCTCTCTTACTTGGATTGAAGTACTAGCTACCTCATTACCTTGTTCTTTCTTCTCTGCCCCTTGAGCATTCTGTTGAGGTCCAGTAACCAAACTGTGCTAAATATGAATGGATTGTTGGTTCCTTGGGCCTTATCTCCTCTGAGATTGAAGCCTGCTCCTTTCTTCCTTAATTTGTGCTTTGTGGGAGTATCTCCTTCTCTTTCACCAACTCTTTTTGCAATCCTATCTCAAACAACCTCCTTGTAGGTGCCCATTCCTTCTTCTGTGCTTAGGAATTAGGTTTCCATTCGTATTAAATCTTAATTTCCTTATAAGTTAAATGTCCTTCTTCATTGTAAGTGGCCAATTGGAAAGATGATGGCCAACTCCTATGTAACTCTAACTCCACTCACATCCGAGCATACATTATATTGGACATCCTTGCTGTCGAAGTATCCATGAGTAAAGGATAACCTACAACATTAGCTATTCACCACAAACCTTCAGTATTCCAATATTCAATAGGAATATTATAAAATCATGCCTATACTAGAGCTAACCTTCAGACATCATTTTCTCAAAAAGAATGGTTTTCTTTGGATGTGCCATGGACCTTTCTCTAAAACCATATTTAGTCCTATCATCAAATGTAAATAGGAAATTATTGGAACCAGTGATTAATATTTCATTAAGCCCATACTCAGTCCATGATTTAGCTAGTGCTCCCTGAACCATAGGGAAAGCAAGATGCTTACCAATGAAGAAGCCTATCAGTGTTTGTCTGAATTACGCCACACCTTGTTTTGCTAACTCTGGAGGATGTGTGACATAAATCAGATCCTCTTTGACCTTCGGAGGATAGAAGGTCAAAGCTTTATTTTACGAGGACACCTCTATTCCTTCCGAAAAGACAAACTTCCATGTTCTGATGCTCTTCAAAGATTTAACCTTCGGGGGTTGGGTGGTCATTTCCTGTGTCAAGGTATGTGGAGGTAAGGGGATGTGTGCTTGGTTTAGGGTAGAAGGGGTAGAATTAGGTGAAAAAGAAGCATTTTTTGAGGGAGGATCTGGGATATTTGGGTTTTTGTTTTGGTCTCGATAAGGGTTTGGGCAAGAGGGGTTATTATGTGAGTTAGGGGATTGGACATAAACTAGATCTAGGGGTTCTAGAGGGTGTCAAATTTGGTTTAGAGAAGCTGAAGAAGAAGCCATGGATGGGGGAGGTTAAACTCACCAGTTCTCTCCGAAGTTATGGGAGTCTCAGCATGCCTCACTCTTGCTTATCGCTCTTGTAAGCAAAGAACAACTATGTCTAATCCGAAATTAACTAGTTTGACTCCAATTGACTATGAGTTAGGTTTTTTTAATTTCAAATTTCAATGAATCATTTCATATTTCAAGTTATGCTTAAGTTTCATGACTTGAACCCGACTCGAAACCTAAACTTCTTTCACTTATAAAATATCATTATTTTGTATATTGATGATAGTTATTCACGAGCCAATTGAAGATTTATCAAACTAGGAGTTCAGATATAATACTTTAAGCTCGATTGGATTTTGGTTTGTTCAAAATTTGATTGAGTTTGACCCCAAATTGAATCTTTTATACTTAATTGAGCTTTGGATTGAGAAAAAAAATTGGGGGTTGTATGAACCTAAACCTAACCTGACTTATTTTAGTGACAAAGATGTGTTTTTGTAAGCTAATCATCTAAACATAAAATTTGGAAACATAAATAAAATGTAAAGAAAATACTAATGGTTTTTTCACTTAACCAATTACAAATTTGAAATTATAGGTCGATAAGAAGGAGAAAGTGATTAAAGCAATAGTAGCTAACACTTACAAGTCGAAAATCAAGTATTCTACTTTGAAATTTAGTCTCAAATGTCAAAAAAAAGAAGAAGAGAAGAAGATGAACTCAAATGGCTTTAGAGGTTTGTTTATATGATTGATGGTGACAATTTTACTTGTTTCTCTATTATATTTGGTAATTAAAAATAGAATTTTTCATTAGTATAATATACTGATTAGTTATGTAATTTGATTCAGAGAAGATAGAAGATTGATTTTGTTTTGTAATTTTAAATGTATGAAAAATAAAATCTTATCATTAGTTTATAATCTTAATTTAGCTAACTTTTATGTTATCAAGTTAGGTAGCAAGGACATAATACTTATATAAGTTAGAAAGTATCCGTTTTGCTTATAGAAGTTCACTTTTCTTGACTATAGGTTTAAGTTGCTTTGATGACCCTTGTACTTAATGACATTTTTTATTGCATTGTACTTATTACTTTTATATAGTCAAGTTTCTATATATTTTAACAAAATGAACTTGATATTATAATTATAAAGGTGAAGAGATATATAAGAATTCATAAGTAAAATATTAATCATGTCATTAATCATTGCAACATCAAGTTGTTTATAATCTAATCATGCATCATATCCTAACAATATGTCCTACTTACTAGGTATTAAAACATATAATTTCATTCTAATAATTGTAATTATATGATTTTAAGGGCCATAAATCCTAAAAATATTTAAAAAAGTTATGAATCTTTGTTGGTCAATTACTTGAGACATATGATATATGTGGTTAATCAAATGTTGTTTATTATTTTAAAAGGATATGAATAAATAACATTTGAT
>JAOSBK010000206.1:14997562-15009325 GCA_027568895.1 Erythroxylum shatona | reverse complement strand
TATATGATATGTTATTCTTATAATTTTTTCCTTTTTTTGTCATTATACCAAGCTTGTATATAAGTCCTTCATATCTTTAAATAAGATAAGCTTGTCAATATTTCACAACAATTCTAAAAATATATTTAAAATTTTAAAATATTATTATATCATAGACTGACGAAATAATTGCTCCAATATAATTATTCTTTATGTGGGTATAGTCTTTTTTTCTTAATTTTGGTAATCATATTTTTTTGACCAATATTTTTTATCTTTTGAATTTTGTATTTTATTGTAAGTAGCACAGTTTTCATATATGAATACATTGTTGTTATTTGCAATTGTAGTTTGAGACATTAGTTTTTGAAATCCTAACACATTATCCCTTTTTAGTATTATTTAATGGTGTTGGTTTATTTAGGAGCATGGAGCTTAAGACAATTAGTTTGTTTGATAACTTGAAATAATGTTCTTTTCAAGGACTCAATCATGCTTCCTTGTAAAGAAGGAGAACAAATCGCATAATTACTCAATTTTAGGTTTGGGTTGTCTAAATATTAGTGCATCAAATTCATAGGCATTTATTTAATTTACCTTGTAATAGAGATCCTTTGAATATTATCTATGTGGTCTTTTCATTTTATACCTTTTAATTACTTCTATGTTTATGCTTCTTTAGACATAACATGATGCATATTTTTACTATAATTAATGATCAATATAATTTTAAATTTGATTGATTCTTATTTTTTTAAATAACATCCAACATATTAACTAAGTCATGATTAGATGTTAGTTATTTTAAGCTATCAAATGTTTATCTAGAAATTTATCGTTGGCCTTACACATTGTGTTATGCTTTTTAGTCGTTAGTAAATCCCTATAAGTCCAATAGTGAAAAAAACTCAACCATAATTTTTACCACATTTCTTCATTTCCTCTAATTTGATTGAAGCTTGACGTCATTGCTAATAACTACTATAAACGTATTTTATATAGATAATCATTTGTTATACAATACATAAATCCTTAAAACATATGTTAATTAAAGGAAAAAATGTTAATGGCATATTTGTACAACATAATAAATAGAGTTTTAAGAGGAACAACATTTTTTGGGATTATTGAGAGGAATAATGTTGTTACATAATAAGGGGAACATTGTTACATAAATTCTCATTCCATTAAAAATTACATAATGGGGGGAATATCATTTTTAAATTTATTAAAAGAGAAGTGATACGACCCTCACTAGTATGACGAAAGAGATTCGACACCAATATGAACAAGGACCAAGGATTGTTCTATCAAAATAAGTTTTATTAAAAAATAGACCCAAAAAGAAAGATATGAATCGTCATAATTAGATGGGATGAAAGTGACACGATTCTAGGGTTAATTGCAACTAGAAAGTTAGATAAGATCACAAGTTATTAGAAAACCTAAAATAAAAGTTTATCTAATCAAAATGATGAACTAAGGGAGATTCTAATCGGTTTTTTGATGATAACAAAACATAATTACTACTAATGAGTTTATTCTTTTGGTGAAAAGGAATATAAGAAAAAATAAAGTCTTAAACTGAAGAAGATAGCTTACAAAGTTAATAAAGAGAAGTTTAAGTTTACAATTGTCGAAATGAAGATCAAACCAGAAACAAAAGAAGGTTAAGGCTTATTAAGGTCATTCTTTAGTTTGTAATATAAATTGTAATCTCAATTTATTAATTTAATGTACTAAAAGGCTTACAATACATAAATATTTCATTTTACTTCATTATATGAGTCTTTAAATTCATCAAAAGACATTGAAGCTTTTGATTTTAATAGGAAAACAACTTGATCTTTCAAACACTATAAAGGGAATATTTTGGAAGTATTTAAATCTTCATTAGATTAAACAAATTAGTTTTGGGCATTTAAAATTGTCAAGATCATTTTTTTTGGGTGATCAGTTGACTTAAATAGGATCGTGGTCAACAAATATAAGTTAAGTTGTTAAATTTGATATACCACAAGTTTATTGTAATATTGGTTGATATATTAGTTGACCAATATGCCTATTGGTCTACTAGTGTTTTAATAGCTAGTGAATATGAAGCTTTTAATGCATACTGGTTAACTAATGCACTAAAAATAACCATTATAATTACCAGTTTTTGGCTTTAATCATTAAAACACTATTAATAAGCATTTTTTTTATTATTTTTAGTATCAATAATCATTGGGGTGTCTTTTACACACATTTTTAAGTATTTTTCAATTATTTGAGCATCATTGTCTCATATTTGTGTAAGTGATCCTTTTCGAAGTCATAAATTAAATAAGTGAGATATCTTTAGGTATAATCTTTTATTGGGGTATTGGATATAATTTTTGAGAGTGTTCCAAGTGGGATTAAAGTTCCTCCTCGCTTTGGAAGAAGATTGTAAGAAAAGTTTCTCTTTACTAAGAAAGATTGTATAAATATTATTCTTCACCTTGGAAGAAAGACTATAGTAAAATTCTAAGAAGAGTAGTGGTTGCCATTAGGGACTATCATAGAGAATGAAGAAATATCTTTCAAAGTTTTTTGATTAATCAATAATAACAATCTCTCCAATTACATAAATAAGAAGCCTTTATATGTTTGATGTCAATTTTCTTCTAAAACTCCTTTTGCAAATAAACATGACTAATGTGAGACCAATATCGTAGTATATTTTAGAACACATATCTAACATAGTTTCATGTACGTGTCATGTTGCACAATTTTCTAACTTCCTATTAGTTACATTATGTTCCTCTTTCTACAACTTGCTCCTTCACTTAAATCAATATTATGGGCTTGAATTCAATTTATTGAGGTAACAAAATTCACTCATTGCATTAAGATCCATTATGAAATTATTGAGAACTTCTTTGGACTTCTTTACTCTACTATTTGTCAATGGTCCTTAATGTTCTCCAATGGGACTCCAGTAATTTTTAATGCTTGATTTGAGTTGTTGACAATCTGTCTAAGCCTTTCTTATGTCCTCCTTACTTAAAAAGCTTGTTTAACTTAAGTCGATGCTGAATTTCTATATACCAAATTCTAGTGTTAATCTTACTAAAACAACTAGATTTGATACTAAAATGAATAAGGACCAAGGATCATTCTATCAAGACAAGTTTGATTCAAAAAATAAACTCAAAACATAAAAAGGATATAAATCACCATAATCATAAAAAAATGTGATTAAAGTGAAACGAGTTTAAGGTTGATCACCACTAGCAAGCTATATGAGATTATAAGTTATTAGAAAACCTAAAGTAAGAGTTCGTTTAATCAAAGAATGATGAACAATCTCTCTAAGTTTTTTAATTAATCAATAATAATATTCTTAATTACATGAATAAGAAAGTATTTTACAGGAACAAAAATCCTAAGAACTAGAGACCTAATAGCAAAGTACATTCTTGTTATAATCTAATTAGAAAATAACTAAATAACTTTATAAATTCAATCCCTATCTAAACAGTAATATAGAATTTTAAAAAACTAAAATACCTATTCCCTCAAATTCGAAGTCTGTTCAAGTACACTATTGTTTGTTAGCTTCTAAAACTTTATGGGTGTTTAACAAACACGAGTCCAACACCAATCTCACTTCATATTTGGTATTATTTTGCTTTTGAAACTTCTTTTATAAACAAACATGATTAATAGATAACTAACACAATATCATGATGTAAAACATACCTGTAACAAAATTTTATATAGGTGTCATATTGCCTAATTCTCCAATTTTTTGCATGATATGATCTGTGTCATCTTTTCATAGTTTTCTCCTTCACTTGAATTAAATTATGAGCTTGAATTCAGTCTCTTGAAATAGAAAAGCTTCACTTCTTATATAAAGATCTATCATTAGGTCATTGAGAGTTTTTTAGCCTTATTTGTTTTACTCCTTGTCAATGGTCTTTTAATATTTTCCAATAAATCTTTAACAACATTTTATGTTTAATTTAAGCTATTAGCAATCTTTTTAATCCCCTTTTTTTGTCTACCTTAGTTATAAGCTTATGTAACTCCTTTCCTCAAAAAGAGTTATCCTTAAATCAATATCTTCATTTACAAAATCAAAAAGAGATAAGTCAACAACATTAAAGGTAGTATGACCAACATTCTCACCTGGCACTATTATTGTAAGCATTATTATTCACTCTTTCTATGCATTTAAAAAGTTCATCTCTTTTTGGTGCAACTGGGACTTGTCCTTTCTTGGAAACCTTTCTTTTTTTAAGTATACCTAAACCCAATCTTCAATTTCAAATATCATTTATTTTATCCCCTTGATAACTTGCTTTTGTATGTTATTAGGTCGTCTTCTTATTGTTCAATTTTTTTCCTTACATAGTTTTTTCATCAATTTTAGTTGAATTTTCCCCTTCCATATTATCTCTTTCACTTAAAGGAATAAATATAAGATATAAAAGAGTTCATAAGTTAAATTTATATACAATCTCAAAACAAGAATAACAAGTAGCACTATAGACATTCCTATTACAATCAAATTCAATGAAAGACAATGACTCTTTTCAAAGTTTAAAATTCCTACTAATAATTACATGTACTAAAGTATTTAGATTCTTATTATCTAGCTCAGTTTGTCCATTCATAACTTTATATCCATTCATAAATACAATAACTTAATTCATAACTTTCTTTATAATGTTTTTCAAAAGTAAGTCAATACTTTATATCCTTATTCAAAATAGTGGTTCTAGGAACTCTATACAATCCAACTATCCTAATGAAAAATTATTTAGGAATATAGGATGTATCATTAGTTTTATGAAATAGGATTCGATGTTTTATCTTAGAAAACATATCCACAATTATAAAAAAATAAATCCTTACCATTTATAAATTTACTTTCATTGTAACCGGATTTTAGATCAAATTTAGAAAATAAATATACACCATACAACTCATCGAGCATATCATCTAACCTAGGGACATGATATCTATAATTACAATGATTTTATTGATGGTGCAATAATTCAAACATATTCTTTAAGATCCATCCTTCTTTGGTATTAACAAAATAGGCATGATACAAAGGCTCAAGCTCTCTTTCATATAACCCTTCTTTAAGAGTTCTTCCACTTATTTTTGTATCTCTTTTGAATTTGTTTTATATGTTGTCCAATTTAGAATTTGAGCTCCAGGAATGAAATCAATTTGGTGCTCTAACTCTCTTGTAAGTAGTATCCAATTATAATGTCCTCTTAAAAAAGATCATTATATTCTTATAAAAAAGAAACAATAATACTAAGTAGAGTATCATCGATATCAATGTTAAAAGAAATAAAAATTATTTGTAAATAATAAAAAGCATTTGATGCTTGATCAAGAGTACATCTATCACATCCCCCACTCTGGCTACCAAACTCACTCCTTTTCCATCTTTTTAATAGCTCATTTATACTTCATCAAAAGTATTTAAATTATCCCCATACGCTTATTTAGGTTTGTTTCATATTAATCTCTATTGGTCACTCTTATAATTCTTTAGTTGATCTTTATATAACTTTCTTTTGTAATAATGGAGTCAAGGTAATCGATTTGTCATTTATAGAAAAGAAGTAACTATTCTTATATCTATCATATATGGCTCTCATATCAAATTGCAAAAGACTCCCTAAAAGGAAGTGATTAACTTGCATAGGCATCATATCACATTATACCTAATCCTTGTACCTCCTAATTAAGAAAGAAACTAGTACTTTCATTGTTACCTTAACCTTCCCACTCTCATTTAACTATTGTAAAGTATACGATTTATGGTATTTTATATTTAAATTCTTCGTTAACTTTAGATATATTTACACAACTTCATCTAGTTATTATCATTAACATAAACTTAATCCCTAATGGAACAATTGTATGGAAGAGATTATCTTATTGTTCATTCAGATCATACTCTCCAACATACATACTCAATGTATACTCAACTGTATCCTCTTATCTCTCAGACAAAGACACATACTCTTCATCCTTCCTGAATGTCATCAACTTCTTATTGGGATATTGTGAAGCTACATGCCCTCTTTTTTAAGTTCTTCAAGTACTTGATATCTTGATTCCTAGTTGTTGAAGAGGAATTAATTATATTTTTCTCTTTAATTGGTGCTTACATTTTGGTTTAGTTACGTCATATTTAGGTTTGGAATTTTACCACTAGTTTTACTTCATGATTGGTTCAATAATGATAGTAGAAATACCAAAATAGTTAATAAACCTCCCAAGTTCTAGTAAGTGTCTCTCAGTTCCTTCCCCCAGTGAAGATTTTTTGATCCTACTAATTCACAATATAATTACTAAATTTTGTGGTTGCCAATTTAACCTTTTCCTTATTCAAAAAGTTGTAATAATCAAAAACTAACTCTACATACTTTTTCACTTTAAATAAGTATCAGAATTTATCTTTCTTATAAAATATGGTATATTCATCTTAATACCATGTATATTGTTATCCATCATTATATCCTTTATCATAATATAAACTAAATTTGCCTCCTCCTTGTCTTCCTATTCTACCTCTTCTTTGACCTCTCTCTCCTCTACCTCTCTTTAGGCTTAACTCTCTCAAATAGTTGGCAATTCTCTCAACATCATTATAAGTCTCAAAGCCATCTATTCTAGTAGGTAAAAGTGAGTTACGATGTAAACTAAATAGAGAATCTTTATGTTTCTCCATTTTATCCCTCACTTCACCAAATTATCTAATGAGATACTCAAAATACATTGTATTATATTTATGTTAAACTCATAATTTATCATCACTCTATCATTTTCACTCCCTTCCTTATCTTTGGAAAAATTTTGGCTTCAGTTTTGAGATATAATGAAGTAATAAAAGTATTCCCTCATATATTTCTCTCAAAATTCACTCTACATCACAACTTAAACTTTTGGTTAAAGGTTCTGTGCAAATAATTTAATCTACCAAAAATGGCATGAACATACAACTAGAGGCTAAAAAAGTATGAAAAACTTAAAAATGGAAAAAATTAAGATCTATATAACCCAATTAGATTGAATAGAGAACAAGGAGAAAAATTAACAAGAAAGAATTGCAATAGCAATACAAAGAAAGAACAACATAATGTATATGATGTATACAGTAACTTCTTATTGAAGAAGAAATAAAAATCCTTACTTGGAAAGGATAATGCAATTTTCCAACCCTTTGTGAATGAGGCTTTTTAAGAACTTCTCTTGATAAATACTTATTAGAATTAGATTAAGACAACAATTACAACAACCAATTTGTAATTGAAATAAAGGGTTCTCTTAATAGAATTTGAGTTTTTTTCTCTTTTCTCTTTTCTCTTTTTTATTCTACTTGTAAAATAAAATAAAGAAGAGATAAGAACAATAAGAATACCTAAGGGAATTAAATATTCGGTAAGAAGATACAAGAATATTGAAAACATTAACTAAAGAAATCTATAACAAGCTTGAGTATAAAATTGGCTATAATACTAAATTTGGATAAGACTTTCACTAATATGACTAGTGAAATTTGGTGCCAATACGAATAAGTATAAAGGATTTTTCTATCAAGAAAAACTTGATTCAAAAACTAGACTCAAAACAAAAAAAGAAGGATATTCATCGCCAAACTCATATAAAAGATTAGAAGAGAGTAATAAGATTCTGGGTTGATAGCCACCAGCAAGATATATAAGTTTAAAAATTGTTAG
Source organism: Erythroxylum shatona (assembly GCA_027568895.1). Taxonomy (NCBI): domain Eukaryota; kingdom Viridiplantae; phylum Streptophyta; class Magnoliopsida; order Malpighiales; family Erythroxylaceae; genus Erythroxylum; species Erythroxylum shatona. The sequence goes on along the minus strand of JAOSBK010000206.1, from coordinate 15,001,607 downwards.
AGAATTTAAAATGAGTTTTTCTAACCAATGAATGAAGAAAAATCTCTCCAAGTATGTTTGATTAATTATTAATATCTATCTTCATAAATACATCAATAAGAAAGTCTTTATAGGCATAAAACCTTAATTAGGAATTGTAGTTTTAACAGGAAAATATATTCTTGTTATATTCTAACTAGATAATAAGCAAATAACTTTGAAAAGTTAATCACTATCTAAACAAAATCTAAATTTCAAACAAACTAAAACACCTAATTCCACAAGTCCAATACCTGTTTGGTGCAGTCTTACTTATTGATACCAGTTTGTTTATAGAACTTCTTTAGTGAATAAACATGAATAATGAAGTACCATATTTTGGAAAACATGTCTAATATGATTTTATACAGGTGTCATGTTACTTAATTCTCCAATTTTCCATTAGTTACGTTATACTTCCTCTTTCTATAGCTTTCTCCTTCATTTGAATCAATGTTATGAACTTGAATTTAGTCTCTTGAAATAACAAAGTTTCACTCCTTGTATTAAGGTGCACCTTTAAGTCATTGAAAGTTTCTTTGCCCTCCTTTGCTCTACTCTTTGTCAATGATCCTTAAATGTTCTCGAATAGATATCTAGCAACTTTTGATACTTGTTTGAGCTATTAGCAATCTATTTAAGTCCCTTTTATATCCCGATTCATATTAAAAATTCATTATCTAAAATGTTAAAATATAAAATAGTATATAGCAAGCAGCCACTAGCTTAACTGATAACTTTTTACAAGACTGAAAAAATTGTTAAAGATAAAATTATCTTGTATGCATCAATGGATGATTTCCAATTAAGAAAATGCAATTTTTATTTGAAAAAAAGCTATTTGTCAGCCTGTTGATGATCTTCTTAGTAATTCTCTTTTTTTTTGAACCAAATGCTAATGCCATATATTTTTAAAATAACATGTTACATTACAGTAATCATTTGCTTTAAAATGTGTTTATCTAAAAATAAGCATATTTTACTTTAATATTGAAATTTGTTTGTGCTCGTATACCCAATTCAACTTGGCCCAATCTGGCATATTTGCCATTAAGTTTAAATTTGGCAAACGATGTATATATTTTCACTGTGCAAAAATAGCCAGGTGTCTCTAGAGGAAATAGTGACATGTGCCTGTAACTGCCCCGCGAAAAAGGCGATTCAAAGCCCCCACCTTAGCCTTGGGCACTTGACTCGGTACAACAACTGCCACGTACCACTTTCCCCACATTAACGTCACGCGCCTGTCTTGCATCCAGTTCACCCACCAATCAAATATAGATCTCTACTCGCCGACAATAAAAGAAGCCTAATATCAGCGGGCCACCTCCCATGAACAGAAACGGATAAACATAAAATCCTGCGATACAAAACACCAATTTGAATTGACGTTGAGTTCCTGTAAGAATCCTATGATTTTGTCACCTATTTTCTGGTAATCTTTTGAGTTGCTTTCTTCCTTTTGTTTTCGAAATTATATTTTTTGACTGACGGGCTCCATTTCGTCAGACAAAAGGTTGATTTTTGAAAGAAGCAGCGAGTTGTCTAGACTTTTTGATACTTCTTTTGGTGAAGATTTTCCACGGAAACCACGCGGCTTTTGACCTGATTACACGCTCTTCTCGTCTTAGTGTGGCTTTTTTTTTGCCGGAAAGTTTTCGGGACTTAATTTCTGGGTTCTTTGTTCAATAACCATTCTCGATAAAGCTTTATTCAATGGGGTTAGAGAGCTTGCAAAGTTTAAACCTTTGGATTCCTTATCTACCATCTTATCGTAATACACCAATGGCTGCTGCAACATTTTCTTTGTTACCGTTCAATAGCGAAAGTCATAAGAAAGCTTGTCGAGTGTCACGTAGGTCGTCTCTATACAGCCTTTGTAGTTATCCCAGAAGGTTTGGCTTGAAACGGTCGTGCAGTGCGAGTCTTAATGAGTGTTTTGACGAGGAGTTTTCAAAGAAGATTGAAGATTCGGCTCGGCATGTCCGTGTTACGGACAGCAGTGACGCAGCTTTTGCAGTGTCAGAGGCTCCTCGTCGTCGTCAGGAAAGAAACGACCCATTTTTTTCGTTTTTGCCTTCAAAGCTGGAGTTTCTTGAACCAAATTTTCTGGGAATTGAACCAGAGCCACCAGATTGGCCAGAAAGAGACGAGCTTGTGAGGATTAGCATTGAACATAAGGCAAATAGCGTTGATATCCCTTTGTCACTGAGGATGATAAAAAGGAAACAAAAATGGCAAGTGGGGTTCATGGATGCTGGGGATTTAGCTTGCTGCTCTGTGAAGATGGCATTTTCGTCGATGGTTTTCATGATTCGAGAGCTTCAAAATCACGCCTTGAACATTAGGGAGACTCTAAACAGCGAAGACCTACAAGGCGTCATGAATAATGTTCACATCGAAATGAATTCTTGTTTCGTGAGGCTGTTCCAACAAGTCTTCTCAAGAACGCCTACTCTCATGATCTATTTGATGCTTCTTTTAGCCAATTTCACGGTGCACTCAATGGTTGGAAACGCTCACGTTATGGCTTCTCCTTCGCCAAGGATTATGGATTGTAGTGCGTTCACTACTGAAGAGATGAATCAAGAACAAGATCGCAGGATAGGTCACATTAGTCGAAAAGATAAAGTTGGCCGAAATAGAGCTAGGAGCCAAGAAAGGGACTTGTTGTTGGGCAGGTTATCAACTTCAATTGATCATCATACTATAGTTCCACGTCAGATTGGTGAGGTTTCTTTGCCTGAAAATCAAGAGCTGCATCGAGAAGAGGAGGTTAGGCTATGGGACTTAATGGTAGAGGAAGCTTCAAGGATGCATACAGAATCAAGATACACTCTTGACGATGAGACGAGGAAACAGTTAATGTCATCTCTTTCTGTGGAAGTTGAATCAGACGACTATGCAGAGTATCACAGGACAGATCTCATTTATCAGATGGGTGTAGCTGAGGATCCAAATAACCCACTTCTGCTGTTAAACTATGCCCAGTTCCTCTTCGCTGTTTCTCATGACCATGACAGGTACATTTGATTTCTAGCCATCAACTTCTCTTTTGTTCTTTTTGCTTGTTTTTACTAAAAGTATCAGTTGGATAACTGAATCACACTAGCAATCTTAAAGTCAATGGAACTTGGTACAAATTCCATATTCTACACGGGTGTGAAGTATTTACCACTAGTTCATTCCTACTAAAACGAAAGTTGGCTCCATGTCTGATCGTATGCATTGCTTGATTTGGTGAGAATTTTACAGGGCAGAGGAGTGCTTCAAGAGGGCTATTGTGGCTGGACCGCCGGACGCGGAGGTGTTGAGTCGTTATGCAGATTTCTTGTGGATAGTAAGGAAGGACTTGTGGGGCGCCGAAGAGAAATATCAGCAGGCAATGGCAGTTGAGCCAAACAACCATTATCATGCTTCAAAGTATGCCAATTTCCTTTGGAACACTGGGGGCGAAGACACTTGTTTTCCACTTCAAGCTTCCAACGACAATGACAACAATGGTCTTTGAGTTGGAAGTGCGAGGACAAATTAATAAAAATTATACCATAACATAACATCCTAGCAAATGCTACCTATCAGAAAATCACGCACTTGTCTTTAGTTTTAGTTGAGGTCCAAGCAGGACATTTGTATGCCATTGGAACTCCAAAGTCCCAATACCAGGCATTTTGTATCTGAATCCATGCTCTCTCAAGGCATTAGAGGTTCTATCAATCAAGTTCAAGGCCCGAGTTTTGTTTATACTTCGTTCAACCTTTGTTCCAATTAGACAGCGAAAATTTTTGCCCCTAAAACAAAGTCATGAAGAAACAAAGGATTCGACAATATGATTAGTTTGGATATCGTAACATTCAAAATGATGAAAATCTGAAATTACAACTAGTATTCGTCCCTCTTTCCCAACATTTTGCTCTTAGTTTAACTTCAAAAGAATAATAAGGGGGCGTTTGGTTTGAGGGTTTGGGAATGAAGGAATGGAATAATTGTAAAAAATAGTGTTTGCTTTGGAGTTTTCAATTCCAAG
>JAOSBK010000206.1:14979357-14993487 GCA_027568895.1 Erythroxylum shatona | reverse complement strand
TACTAATTAATCCCTCTCAATCCCTTCTTATGACAAATTTCCTATTTTACCCTTCCAATAAGGGGTGGGATGTTACAGTTCCTCTTTGCCAAGAAAGAATGTACAAAGGTTATTCTTCCCCTTGAAAAAAGAATAATAGTGAAATTTGAAGAAGAGTTTTGGATATGGACATAGGCAAGGATTGTCTATAGAACCACTATAAATTAGTTTGCATTTTTTTCTTGACTATCCTTTTTAAATTATTGTTCAATTATTTGATTAATTTATACTAAGCAATTTTTACATCCTTATTTATATTAAGTGTCATTAATTAAGTACACTAGTTATAAAAGTTTGTTAACTTTATAAACATCCAATTTGCCCCTTTTTGGGTGCAATTAGGGATTAAAAAGTAGTATTCGAGTGGGTCATACAACAAAGATCTTATAGAATATTTAAGAGCATTATCTTCATCATTCAACCAAGAAAGTATTAGTGGAGCACCTTTCTTTAATGAGAATGATTAACTCTATTGGAAAACTAGGATGAGTTTTTTTAATGGGCAAAAGTATTCACTTATGAGAAATAGTTATTCTTAAAAAATTTGGAAATAATAAAAATGGTCTAAATTAAAGAAAAATGGGAATATCAAGATAAAGAGATTAATTTCTTTTGAATAGTAGGCCGTAAATACCCTATTTTATGCATTATAAAGAAACAAATTCAATAGTATCTCTATATGTAAAATGACTCATGAAATTTGATACACTTTATAAGTTACACATGAGGGAACAAATTAAGTAAACGGGAACAACGTGAGTGTGTTAACTGTTGAAATGGACACAATAAATGGAGGAACTTATTAGATCTCTTCTTATATACAAAATGAGGTTTTGAGAGACATACAAAGAAAAAACACTTGTAAATTAAAAAAAAAGGCAATCAAATTCTCAAAGGAAGAATCAAGCAAAGAAGAAGAGGCATTAAATAATGAAAGTGATGAAGAAGACATTGACTTAATCACTAGAAAATTCAAGAATTTTTTGGAGAAGTAACTCTTTAAAAGAAAGGATTTCAAGAAAGTTAAAGACGATTCAAAATATAAATTATGAAAAATTATTTTCTTTGAATTTAAAAAACTCGATCATATGAAATCATAATGCCCTCTACGTAAAGATGATGATAAGTATGAAAAAAATAAGGAGAGGAAGAACAAACATAAGGAAAGCACTTAAAGCCTCAACTTTGGATAACAACTGTGAATATGAAAATGAGCCATTGAAAGAAAAGATAGCTCACATATGTGTTACCACTATGAACTATGATGAGGTAACATCTAACTATAATTTGTATGATAATGATAGTGATTTAACATATGATAAAGTAGTCAAAAGTTTAAAAATCACAAGTAGAAATGGAAAGAAATTATCTTCCAAACTTAAGGAAGTTCAAAAATAGTTGGAAGCAAGCATTAATGAGAATGAAAAGATGAAAAGTGAATGACATATCATTAAAGCATCCAAAAATACTGTCATTGATGACAATCATGCATTAGACACATTAAAACATAAAAATTGAGATAGTAAAAACGAGATCAATGTTCTTAAAGATTATTAAACCAAATTCACTAAAGGGAGTGAAAAACTAGAATTATGGTAGAAGCTTAAAAGAATTCCAATGATGGGTAAATAATAGGATACAACTATAAAAGTGAAGCCAATTTTTAAAACTTCATTTATATATGAAAACTATATGGATAGCAAAGAATCATTGCCTAACGAAACAAATGAGTATGGTGCATCTACAACAAAGTATATACATATATATGCACTACCCACTATGACTAACTCTAAGAGAAAGCATTATGTAATTTCTGATTTTGTATTGAATAGTTTAGGTTGCAGTACCTTCTATTGGAAATTATTGTAATTTTAGTAAGGTGCTCCTTGTTATGGACATCTAGTGGGTTGATAAACCACAGGATGCTGCTTGGTTGTGTAGACATGGGGAGCAACTAAAGGCCCCCTCATGCCCACATGTCAGGTCTCTTTTGTACAGACTAAAGATTGCACTCTCGCAAATCTCTTGCTTGTACATACCATTATTTATTTATAAATTCACTAAATTATCCCAAAAAAACTCTAAGAGAAAGCATTATGCTTTCATGTAGGGCTTATAATTTAGGCATAGAGTTCAATACTTCTTAAGGGAAGAATAGGCAAAACTTCTATAATAAATTGCAAACCCACTCACACTCGTTTAGACCTCAAAGAAGCAAGCTTCAAGCCTCCATTCATAGTAGGAATCATACATATAATCATGACATGATATTTCACTAGTGCATGAAAACATTCAACACTTTTAATATCCAAAAAAGATTTGTCATTATGCATACTTATATAAAAGACCAAGAAATGCATTTATGCATCATCATTTTATGGTATGTCATTTTTGTTATAAGTATGGACATATTGGTAGATTTTATTTTATTAAAAAAATGGTAAGCACACCCTTAACGAAGTAAGTCGAATAGAAGAAGGAGACTAACACTTAAGGACCTAGGCTCTTTTGGGTACCTAAAATACTTTGATTACCTTGTTTTATAATGCTTTTAGAAAAGAAAGAGCAAATGACATGTCTTAGAGATGGTAGTTAGTAAATTAAGTATTATTTTTTAAAAAGTTTACATTTTTTTCCATGAATCTAATCTTCTAGTGTCAAAGAAAGTTTTAAAAATATTTATGTAGAATATGAAAAACGTTAGCCCTTAAAGAGAATAAGAATGATCAATGACTCTTCAAAAGAGCCAATTGTTTAACCAAGTAACGATGATCAAAAGGATTATTTGCCTCCATTAGATTTAAAATTCAAAATGAATCTTCTTTCAAATCAGTTATAGGTAATGTTTAACAAAAGGTAACTATTAGTTTATGATTTAGAAATATATAACATCTTACATTCATGCGTCAATTTCAGTTTAAATTCTTAGTGATGAATATTTAAATTAACACTATGAATTAGAAATTAAACATTTCTTTGATATATTATGGAACTAAACTTGGACATTATATATTCAAATATGGATATTGGGTTAACATTTATTGATACATTAGACCAATTACATTAAAACTATACTAAACTAATGAATGATGACATCAGGACATAATTGGGCTTTATTTTATATGTTTAAAGTCTGCCCTAATGTTTATGATATCTTTTGATTGATATTTCTATGATTTAGTAAGTGTTTTGAAGGTAAATTTAAGTTTAAAGGATGGTTTAACAAGTTATATGGTCAATTGATAAACTAATATCTTAGTATGGTGGACCAATGTTCTCAAAATATACCCTCCCCTAAATAAGAGTTATAGTTGAATTCTAAAAATAGTCTTAGGAGTAGATGTAGGCAAAGATTATTTGCTGAATCACTACAAAATGGTTTGCAATCATTCTTGCTTATTCTTTTTAAATTATTGTTTGATTGTTTGCTTAATATATGTTAAGAAATTTTCTCATCCTTATTTATGTTGATTGTTATTAGTTGAGTACATTGATTATAAAAGTTTAAATTTTATAAACATCTAATTCATCCCCTCTCTTGGGCACTATTAGGGACTAATGAATATTAATAATCGATAAAAGTATTTAAGTACTTGTTAAACTCACATTTATACTTGTTGATTAAGTATTGATTCCTACATTATTAACATGTTTTAATTATAAATTTATTAAGCATAATTTTTGCTTAAGGAGTAGAATATTTCATATAACCATTTTTTGTGAAGAAAAGCAATATATTTTTCCTTGTGACAATTCTCTAATTGTTGGCCCCTCAGCTAAAGCTATTAAGGCCTGTAAATAATATGGATATCGTTAATATTGATAAATAGATTAAAAATGGATACTTAAACTAGTAGTTACTTACATTGACAAGTTGTTTATTAGGTCATGTTATATTACACCTTCTAATGTTGTATCCAGAAGCATCACAGTTCCTACATTGCTATATTTAGATCTTCTGTGACATTTTTTTTCTTACACTTGCAAAATTTTTAGGTTCATTCTTATATCCCTTTCTTACCTTTTTTTGCCCTCTTAAAATAATCCTTTTTATTGGTGAATGTATTTGTTTATAATCGATTTTTCGGGCCAGATCATCACTCTTCTAATAAGTTGCAACACTTGATCATACACTCTAAAAAAGTGATAATCTTATATCAGTCATTAAAAAATGCTTTGCTTTTTGGGATTGATTGATAGCATTAATAAAATGTTCACATGGATAACTATATTCTTATATTCTACAAATAATTGTCTCTTTTTAGTTTAACAATATGCTTTCCATCCCCTTTACTGACCTTATATGCTCTGTCTTCATTCCACACGATCCTTTATTATACTATTCCTTTTTTTAAGCTTCTTACAATTACAAGTGCAATATTTAATTTTCATGTATATGTATATGTGTATAACCCTTTTTTAGCATGTCTTTTCATGATTATTATCCTAATGGCTTATAGCATACTAATAATTGATATGTCTCTTGTGGGTTAAATTCATTTTTGAAAGTCTCACTTATGTTATTATCAATAATTGGACACTTTGACTTAAATGGTTAGGATAAACTAGTCAAGTCTCTTACTAATATTAAAGCAATATAGAAACATACCCAAGTCTAATTTTATCGAATTTCTTTAGTTTCTCATTAAAGTCTTTAACATGTATAGATTATGCACATGCCCAACTTGCCTCCTTAAGTCTTTACCACTTCAATATCTATGTTAATTGTAACAAATATATTTGGTACATATTATGTGGCATGTATTTAGCAATGTGGTCTTAATACCTCTTGTTAATCTAACCCTACACTAGTCAAGAAAAAGAAGTCAAATAAAATAAGGCAATATTATCTCATATAACAAATAAATAAAGCATATATTGAAATACATTTTGCATATCATATGTTACTATGACCCCATCCTCATGTTCCAACTCCAAATCAACTAATAGAAGTGACATGAACTAACTCCAAAGATTAGTATTTTTCCCTTCCATAATAACCTATATTATAGGATATTTGCCTCTATATCCATCCTTTCCAATTGTATTGAATATTTATCATTAGAATTATGTCTTCAAGAAATAAATATTCATCATACGTATATGTTTCAGTTGTCTCCATCCTTATTTTATAGTTTCGAAACAAATATATAAACTCTTGAATTGTAACAACAAGGTTTCTTATATATTCAACTTTTCCTTACATTCTTCAATCATATTAGTAGTTGTTATATTAGGCTTTTCTAAAATGTTGTCGTTGAAGTGTCTACACTAAACCTCGGCTAACATTTTTGGCTTGTTTCTTATGAAACATGTACGTATGAACCTCTATGTCCTAATTTTTGAACAATTTTCTTTACTATCATTTCTCAAATACACTTGCATCCTTTAATGTGTCCTACTGTAATTAGCTTAGATTTTTGTATTTGACATTAAATCATGCTACTATTACATAATTAACAATAACATTTTTTTAATTCTTTCGTATTTCTAAATTCTATAACCAATATCTATTGTGATGTTCCACCACCTTCTTCATATACAACATTTGTACTAGATCTTCTAATTTTCTGTCCATGCTCCTCTCCACAAGGGTACTCATCATTATTAAAGAAGCTTCCATAGTCACTAGAGTCAATCTCTATTAGTTAATGGCCATTTAGACTTGACACTTCAAATGTATCATTTTTTCCTTCAATTTGGATATGTGAAGCAACTCCACTAATTGAATTAATTGCATTATTGCTATAATTTTCAATATTACTCTTTTTTCCAAAATTATCTCATCAACTTTATCATGTACATCATCACCATCAGGGCATACATCCCTACGATTTTTAGCACTACTCTCTTCATCAAGATTATCTGTATTAACTTCATTATGCATAACATCCCCATCATTTTAAAGCCAAAACTAGAACGTCAAACTTATGCGCAATATACACCTTAGTTATTTCATGTATTTTTAAAAGGTTAATTAACCTATTACAACTTTTATTAGATCTAATGATATTAAAGATTCATGGAATATAAACCTTGGAAAGTTTTATCAACCTATTAGTAACCAAGTTCCTTTTCCCACCTTACAAAATTATTTATAATTGACAAAATTAAGGTCAATGTTATCATTATAGTTTGATGACCCACTATCATAAATCAACTTAGGATCTAGCTTAAAGTATTCACTATAACATAACTCTAAGCTTCCATACTGGGCCATTGTAACCATACATATGACAAATAAATAAAAAGATACGTATTTACAAATATATACATATATAGGCACATATATAGTTTTAAAAACATATACATATTTGGGAACATATACAAATCTAAATAGAAACCCCATTAAAGAAATATGGATAAACTAGGAGAATGAAGAACGAAGTTGTTCAATATGGATATCTTCAACCATGTAAACAATACTTTGTCAAGAACCATATACAAGGTAACACTTTTATAACTTAATTATCAGCATATTGGCATCTTTGTTACTTACCATTGAATGAAAGGAATCTTATACAAAACAATATTAGTACTAACCTAGTAGGACAAGTGATATATGTTATTTTGGATCAGGAATGGTAGTGTCTTTCTTCTACACCTTTATTTTAAGTCAAGTCCATGTAATACAAGAACAAGCATAAAAGTATTTACAATCTTTGTAAAAGAGGTATGTAAATAAAAATTATATTAATAAATATTATCCTTTGAAGAGACCTAACGCACCCTACGGAATTGAAGGATTGAAAAGTTCAAATTCAAGGAAACAAGAAGAGGGTAGATTCAAATTAACCAAAATTAATTCCGATATGCAGGGTTTCAAATTTACCTACTATACCTCACTAAGAACTTGTCTCAAGCAATCTAGATAATAGGTAAAGAACAAACTAAGAAAGTTGTTTAGGATCAAAATCACGCCGCAATCTGATTTAGTTGATAAGTGATGTTTAATTCCTAAGTTAAAAAGAACAAGAGGGGTTTCTCCTCTCAAGATGCCCGACGGCATACAATAAATAATATGATCAAAGTTGTCTTTCCCTAACCCTAAAGAGGGTCTTTATACCTAGGTCAAATAATAAAAGACTTGGGCTAAATAATACATTGAAGCTTAAAATAAATATAACTTAAAACAAGTCCAAAATAGAATAATAAAAACACGTCTAGGCCTGGTGCAACGCGTTTTCAAATTTGATCATAGGCACGTCTCTTCTCTTGGGCTTAACTGATGATGTGTAGCCCAATATAATGATCTTTAAGTTCCAAATAAGTCCAATCCAAGGATTTGGGATAAATGAATTAATTTGGGCTGTGATTCAAATAGCTCTCCTCCAGTAGGCTTGGTGCACTCCATCCTCTCCATATATTGGCCCACAAGTGCATAGAGAGTCTCCTTAAGTCTCTCGGTCCTAGCTCTGGATATAGGTCCAACTGGAATGACAAGCTTGTCCCTGTCATGCATGTCATCTCTATGGTGATCCTTACTCCTGCTCACATCAATCCCTTCCTCCTCAAGAAGATTCGTCCTTGAATCTGAATCCATATCAAAAGGAGAAAGATCAGTAATATTAAAAGTTATAGAAATAGAATACTCACTTGGTAGGTCAATCTTGTAGGCATTGTCATTTATCTTCTCTAACACCTGGAACTGACCATCAACCCTATGATCCAGAGCAAAAACACTAGGCAAAGCTTCAAGAGGGTTAGTATTACAAACTAAACACTCTCTATATCTCACCACTACTAGTGCTCTTTTCTCGCCAATTACTCTCCTCAAGTCTTTTCCCTTAGCAAGCAAGCTCACTTTTCTCTCTTCTTTTGTTTTTCTAAGCTGTTCTCTCCTATATATCCCACTTTCTTTTCCTAACTTGTACAATCACGCACCATTGGGCCGAACTTATTTTTCTTTTGGGCCTCTTTTCTCTCTTCACTTTTTTTGTTCTTACTATTCAAACCCTCCTCACTAGTACTTACTTTTATCTGGTTCAGGTACAATTCATGAGGTGATAAAAGGTAGTAGAAAGAAATTCCTACCTTAAACTTAAAGGAGTAGCTATTGGTATACCCATCATGTGTTACCCTCTTGTCAAACTGCCAAAGTCTTCTAAGTAACATATAACCAGCCTCCATTAGTACCACATCACACGACACCTCATCCTCATATCTTCATACTGAAAATGACACCACAATCTACCTAGTCAACTTCACACTAGCACTATGTTTGAACCACTGTAAATTGTATAACTTCGAATGTTTCTTGCATGTCAAACCTAATTTTTATACAATAGTCCAACTAGCTGCATTAGTGCAGCTTTCCCCATCAATGATCAAATTGTATACTTTCCTACCAACTAAACACCTCGTATGGAAAAGATTCTCTCTCTGATCTATAATCTCATCTATAGCCCTAGCACTCAATACCCTTCTAAGTACTAGTGGTTCTCCTGTAATAGGTCTCTCAAAGCAACTATCATCCTTAAAATCATTGATAGCAACAAGCTTAGATTCACTACCACTATCCTTTAAGTTAATCATCCCATTATCCCTCATAATCATGACTTTCTTACTTAGACATTGAGATGCAATATGGCCGGTACCCAAACACCTAAAACATTTAATGTTATAATGCTTCCTAGAAGAAGCTTAGGTGTTAGGTGTACTTTTAGGGTCAAACCCTACATTTGACCTTTTGGGTGTCTCCTTAAAGTACAGCCCTATGTCTTTCGATTTCTCCTCTCTCTTGGGCCATTTTGAACTCTATGATTAGCTATAATTTGCCCCACTTCTTGCTACCACTCTAGCTTTGATTTGCTTCTCCACCTTTATGGACATGTTCTCAAAGCTTCAACACCTTTATGGACATGTTCACCATGTCCTCAATCTCTAAGTAGTTCTACAACTCCACAACATTGGTTATGTCCCTATTGAGTCTACTAAAAAATCTGGCCATTATAGCCTCTGGGTCCTCCTTTATATTGGCTCGGATTATAGTCGCCTCCATCTCCTTATGATAGTCCTCCACTGATTTAGACCCCTGAGTGAGTCTTTGAAGTTTTTGGTGCATATCCCTGTAATAGTAAGAAGGCATAAATCTCTTCCTCGTGTATGCCATCATATCATCCCAAATAGTAATTGGCATCTCTCTATTTCTTCTCTTGGATGTCACTAATTGATCTCACCATATTGGTGCATAATCTGTAAATTCAACAGCGACTAGCTTTACCTTTTTATCTTCAGAAAAATTGTGGCACTCAAAAATCAAGTCCACCTTCCTTTCCCACTCCACGTAAGCCTCTACATCATTCCTTCCCTTGAAGGTTGGGATCTGCATCTTGATAGATTTAAGGTCTCCATCTCTCGTATTAAATGGTTCAATTTTCTGAGTTCTCCTAGATCTGCGTACCTCAAACTCCTCCTCTTCCTTAAAATCATCCTCCTCTGGCTCATACCGAGGTGGTGGTCGCTGCTGACGTACACCTGCACGCCTCACCTGAGGTTCCTCGCTTCTCTCTTATCTGAGCTCATCCATATGTCCCTTAATCTCAATTAAGGCCAGATTGGACCTCTCAAATTGTTATTGTAAAACAAGGTTAGTAATAAACAACCTCACACACTCCCTCACGTGTTTCACTCAAATGATGTCACTCCTCTTGTGTTTAAGTCACAATAATGACTCCCTCAAATAAGCTCATACACTCTTGCCTTTTACTACTCAATCCCCTCTGAAATTCAAATCACCACTCGAAATCAATTCTCAACTGATCAAAAGAATCAAAGGGGTGCAAAAATTTCAAACCAACTAGCAAGTACGCGTATGGCGAAACAAAGAAAACAAAAAAATCAAAATTTTTTGACTTTTTTTGAACTTTTTTTGTATTTTTTCGACTTTGTTCATACTTTTTTTGAACTTTTTTTGGAACTTTTTTAACTTTCTAAAAAAATTTGGACTTTTTTAATATAGGCTGAAAGTTTCAACAAAATAAGCAAGAAGAATAATTGAAAACCCTAGGCCGAACGTTAATTCACACTTGAATTGATGAACTAACGATAATTAGATGGTGATAGGCGGCGGTGTCTTGAATTCCAATGGAGTTGAATAAGTTTTCCCCTCCACACTAATGCTCTGATACTAAATAATGCGCCCTATAGAATTGAAGGATTGAAAATTTCGAAATTAAGGAAACAAGAAGAGGGTAGATTCAAAATAACCAAAATTAATTCCGATACTCAAGGTTTCAATTTACCTACTAGACCTCATGAAGAACTTGTCTCGAGCAACCTAGAAAACGGGTGAAGAACAAACTAAGAAAGTTGTTTAATATCAAAATCACACCACAATCTAATTCAGTTGATAAGTGATGTTTAATTCCTAAGTTGAAAAGAACAAGATGGGTTTCTCCTCTCAAGATGGTCAGTAGCACACAAGAAATAATATGATCAAAGTTGTCTTTACCTGACCCTAAAGAGGGTATTTATACCCAGATCAAATAATAAAAGACTTAGGCTAAATAATACATGGAAGCCTAAAATAAATATAACTTAAAACAAGTCCAAAATAGAATAATAAAAACACGTCTAGGCCTAGTCCAATGAGTTCCCAAGTATTATCATAGGCGCGTCTCTTCTCTTGGGCTTAAATGATGATGCATAGCCCAATACAATAGTCTTCAAATCCCAAGTGAGTCCAATCCAAGGATTTGAGATAAATGAATTAATTTGGGCTATGATTCAAATAACTCTCCTCCAATAGGCTTGGTGCACTCTATCCTCTCCACAAATTGGCCAACATGTGCATGGAGAGCTTCTGGACATAGGTCCAACTGGAATGACAAGCTCACCCCCGTCACGCACGCCATCTCCATGGTGATACTTACTCCAGCTCACATCTAGACCATATTCTATATATACATGATTAACAAAAAATAGAAGCTTTTTTAAAATAGAAATTTTATTGGCATTGAGATGGAAGACACTAAACTTTTTTCAATCCTTTAAACTCATTATGTACTTCTTCTTAAGGTACTTTACTACATGAAATTCTATGTGTTTGTAATTCAAACTATCAATATAATTAAAGAATCCATATGGATGTCACAAAGTACTTATATTTAAATTACTGATAAAAATTTACACACAAACATAGTATCGTAACATGCTAAGACCATATAAATAAATTGTATTAATTGTAAATATACCTACACAATATATAAATCAATAAGGAGTCTGTCTCATTAACCTAGACAAAATAAACAAAATCAATTAATACAAGAGTTAACATGTAAATAGAATAGTCTCACATACACAATAAGAAGAACTTAGATGATACTCAGTTGAAGCTAAGAGAAATAGACGATAATAAAATAGACTATGTAAGGGTATTTAGACTAAATTTGGGAAGAGACTACATAAAGATGAATAAAAGTAACAAAGAGCACTAAGCAAAGAGGAACAAAAGAGTGACCTAGGAATTGCAACAAAAAAGACAATAAAAAAATAAGTATTCAAATCTCTAATTTTTCAAACTTAGTTATCTACGCAAGAGGAGTTCTGACTGTAAACTCCTCTTACCAAATAGAATGCTTAATTAGCAGGAAGATTCATAAATAAATATTAGAAAAATGTCAAACTAAAATTATTCAATAAAAATTTGACAAATCTTTTAAGTAGCGTTTAAATTAAAAATTTTAAAGATTAAAATTCATATAAATTTTCTAAAATATTTGAATTTAAATTAAATTTTAATAAAATATTAAGATTTCATTTAACGGTTTTGTTTTAAAAAATTGTATTGCTAGTATCATTTGTAAAACCTATATATATTTAATATGTGGCTCATTAAATAATTATGACTTTAATAATATTAAATGCTAACTTATGATGGATCATTTTGATGAAGTAAGATAATATTGATTATGTAAGATAAGATTTTATTTTAAACATACCATTTGATGGTAACAATTCATGATATCTTTATTTAATTTAAAGCTGCTCTCTCGCCTATATACACTTATGTTTATTTTCACCATAAAAAATCAGAATTATTTAGGGAAAGATAAGAGAAATAAGTTTCTTCACATCCAATCTTTTGGAAGGGTTTGTCTCAATCAAACTTACACTTATGGATTAACTTTATATTTTATATTTTCATATAAACATAAAATTTTTAAATCTAGGCTTACAGATGACTCTTCCCAAGCTCTATAGAAAGATTTCTAATCAGTTGTGCTTGCATCAGTAATAACAGTTGATCTCTCAATTTGGAGTGCCGAATCAAGACCCAATATACCAAGGTGAAATTGAACTTGTTCACACCAGTCAGAGTAATTTAGTGCCTGTTTGGATGACCTTATATTAATAGAGCTTTTGTCAGTAGAATTTTTCTGAGAAGAGCTTTTTTAAGAAGCCAGTTGACTGTTTGGCTGTCAATTAAAAAATAGTTTTTTTTAAAAGAGCTTTATACAGTAGACTATTTGGCAATATAAAAATAAAAAACACTTTTATTAATTTTAACTATTTTATTTTGTAATAAAAATTATTTTGCTGGTTATGGCCTTTTTGTATACCTTAAACCTTTTTTTCATTATTACTATTTATTTCCTTTTTTAAAAAATAAAGAATATGAGTTTCATAGTATGAACCAATATCTTGAAAACAAACTATGAAGAGGGAGCATATGGACGACAAAAACACTCGAATGCCTTCCTGAATCTACTATATTTCATTAAACGTGAAAATTAAGCTTATTGAGAAAGCATAATATAATAGTGAAAGTTATGCTCACTAAAAGTTATGAATTTGAAACATCACCACACCAAATTCCGTGTCCGTTGAAATAAGAAAAGGGAATGAATAAGCTGTAAAGCGCCAATATCCTTTCAAGGCAATGCAAAAGAAGATGTGCTCAGATAGCAATTGGTAGGTGATAAAACTCCTCAGAACTCCTGCTCTTCGTCCAAGTAATACGTTTCAAGTTAGTCAACGTCACTCAGCAACCTCAAACAAGAATCAAAATGATCATTCCTTGCAGTTCCTTGTTGTGATTACCGACCCTCCATGATCATAGAATTATATATACTGGTCATTTTTATTACTCACTTTACCTTCCCTTTCCCAATATCCCAAGTTAACTAAGATTTCATTTCCATTCCTCGTTGTTGATTATAGTGGAGTCCAAAACCAAATCTGGTACAAGTTTCTGAAAATCCTGCATAAAAACGTAACATAACAAAAGGTACCATAATATAACAAAGAGAAGAAAATAGGTCAAAAACTAACAAGCATAAACAACACTCCAATCAGAGCACCTACATTTCAAACCATAAGCAACTAAAAATAGAACTCCCCACATTCCAACAAAAGAAGAAATCAGAATAAACTGTTTCGGATTGGTCCATTTTGGATCGATTCATCATTAACATATCCAGGCCATTGATTGGCTATAAGAGACCTATTATCTAACATCATCTATTAGTGGTGTCCCTAGCATCATTTATTAGTTTCAAAGTCCTCCCCATTATCTTCCAACCAAATAGATTCACATACATATATGTTTTACAATCATATAAATAAGTTGAAAAGATCCATCTCAAAACTTGAAATGTTTGCAAGTGGAAGAACATCAGATTCCATCTTCCCTCCAACTTCCCAGTTCCATAACCACAATAGTGACAAACCTCCAGGAACATGAGATCAGAAAGATAAACTTTGCTCTAGCCGTGACATTTTTGGGTTTATACAATGAGAAGTTAGTTCTGTAATGCCATCTAGAGACCTAAATCTTTATCCCACACATGTTTATACAAAATGATGCTCTCTTGGTGAACTTGTTAAACATTAATCATCAACCACTATACAACACCCACGTACCAAAAACTAGTCAAGTAAATTTAAAGGTGCAACACAAATGAATAAATAGAATGTAACACCCCACTCCCACAAGACCTGAACCCGACATCGATGGTGATATCCGAGTCTGTGCCCCGCGAGGGTGGCGTGCTACATCACTCAGTGTCCATTTTTTTTAACACATACACACACATATTATCATTTATGCGGAAAACAATTTATATAAACAATTCAATGGCCTCGGGG
>JAOSBK010000206.1:14942930-14979257 GCA_027568895.1 Erythroxylum shatona | reverse complement strand
ATGAGGATCAACGGATGGTCGGATTTGGGTTATGTTGCTATCGGATATAGGGCATAACCATTGCGAACAATATTATGTATGTATAACTATATTTGTCACTATTGCCATCATTTCTGTTGAACTTTCAGCAGCAGAAAATGTCAATTACTTCTGCAGTTTTTGCTTTACATTATCCATTCTTCTTGATGCTTACATTGGAAAACTTGATCTTGTTTCCTCAGCAACGCAAGCCTATCGACTTCTGGAAATCAGCGTCCTTATGATTCTCCACATGGGTGCTTCAGGATATGCTAATAACCTACCTTCAAAATGAAAAAAAAGATCACACCATTTCGAATTCTTGCTCTAGCATAATTGAAGGCCAGCTATCTTATTGGAACTTGAGGACTTGGAAGCTTAAGTTACTTGTGTTCTTGTAATTACCTGGTTGTACTATGTTGATCTCATCTGTACCTTCAGTTGTACACTCGGTGTACGTGCAATAAACTTCATCAATTTCTTCATATATATCAGATACAGCTTCTTACATGGAAACATCAAGTTGGGTTAACTTCGTTTCATCTACACATTTAGCTTCTCATCTCTACTCTGAAGAGCAAGAAAACCTACTACATACATCTGTGAAAACTGGTCTTGTACAAAAAGAATCATGAGGGGTAAGTCAAGGACTTCACATCTTACCCGTTTCTATTGAGGACACTCATATAAGAAAAGGAAGAATAAAAATAGAAAGAAGGAAAGAAAGTATGGAAACGCAAGGAAATGTTTCTATAGTTTGGTACTGTGACTTGTAGATAAATTTTCATTTCAGCAGAAAATCCTGTGTAGAATCTGGACTAGCAAGGAGGTCAAAAGTTCTGCTTCCTAGGGTGTCTTTAAGGATGGTAATTTGACCTTCCTTTAGAAGTATATCTTCATCAAGGGCCTCTATCTTCTTCTTCAATATGTTGACTTCTGAGTTCAACAGCATGTTCTTCTCTTTATATTGCTTAACTTCCTCCCACATCAAATTTCTCTCCTCTGAAACTTTAGGTAGCATCCCCTTAAGGATTATTAGTTCCTTTTTGCATTCTTGCAAGTCACTTTGAAGCTTACCTATAGTATCGTCCTTCTTTGACATCTGTTGAATAGGCCTATATTAGTTCAGAAGAATACAGAGAAAATCCACAAACAAGTCAACATAACAAATGATGTGATATCTCATTATTAACATTAAACCCTTGCATGGATGGAAGTACATTACATATACAATTGAACAACATTATTTGAAAGTATACCAAATAATCATTATTCCTAAAGCTACCAATGATGTGCAAACAAATTACTACTTCCACACATGCAGCTAACCATAACCAAAGCACCTAGCATGCGGCACCCACCATACTCTAATTGAGGTGGAGGTGATGTTCTAGGTTACCTGAAGTTCTAAGTCTCTTAACTTGTTATTGACAAAAGAAAGGTTGTCCAGAGAATTTCGGAGTTCACATCGGAGTATGTCGTTCCCCCTGACAGCTGCTGCCATTTGAGCATGCAACTGCTCAACTTCACTCTCTTTGGAGTACAGCTTCTCTCTCAGTAAAGTAGTAAGTAAAATTTCAGCTTTAAGTTCAATTCTTGCATTCTGGTGTGCAAATGGAAGGAAACGTTAGAAACAAGATTCTACAAAGATAACTTTGAACAGCTAGAGTTCCAGTTTCTTAAGCAAATGAAAATGAAAATAACTAATTTCAATTAAAATTGAACTTGAATGACAGCGTGCTTGTTACTCTTAACATTTTTCATATGTATTTCATAGTAAGTTAAATATCGCTGGTATAAAGCAACTTACATCGGTAGTTTGATAATCTAGTTGTTTTGATTCACTGTTTGATGGTGTATGAGGTTTCAAAGCAACCAGATTGAACTTCTCCTGCAGCAAAGAAGATACTGTCTGCAAACTCCTTGTTAGGCTTTCCATTCCACGCTTGAAGCCTTGTATTTTCATGTCAGATTCAACAAGAAACTGCCCATCTAAACCACTGGTTGCAAATTCAGTGCCCTTCTTTGACTCTGAAAGTTGACCAGATTTTCCTTGGATGTATTCCAATAACTTGGAACACAGTTCTGCACTTTCATTCAGCATTCCTAGACCTTGATTTTGCAGGCAGCATACACGGGTCTGCATTTCATCATCTAGCTTGAAAGTCACTGCATCAATATCTTTTCCATTATCCTTCAAGCGGTCCAACAAATTGATTTTCTCACTTCGAAGGGAATCAATTTGAAGCCTATAAAATTCCACCTCCCTTCTCAGAGTCATCTCTACTCCAGTCAATCTCATTTGCTCCATTTGCATTTTTTCCACTAGCTTATCAAACGTGCTTAGTGACTGCTTCTGCTCAAACTCCTCACTCAAAACTTGCCGCAAACCAACAATTGTCTTCTCTTGGTCACTACAGGTTCTTAATGATCTAGTGACAGACTTCTGCAACTCTTTGCACTCGTTATCCTTCTGTTCAAATTTTCTTTTGACACAATATAGATCTTCCTGTACTGCTTTGTACTTCTTTCCCAATTCAGAGAATTTCTGCTTTAGATCTTGGTTGTCCCCAGTTACGTCCTCTATCCTTGAAGTCAGATGCTTGATTTGCTGCTCAGAATGTGTTATCAAACTTTTGGTTTCTGTTTCCCTCTGATGAAAAGAAGACACTTCCATCTGGAGAGACACATTCTGCTCTGCAAGTTCTCTAACCCTTTCACGAAGTCTATGCTCCTCAAATAGGCACTTTTCAAGCTTCGTAGAATAATCATTTGACCTTCTGTCTAGTTCCTTCTCTAGTGCTGTTTGCAACTCACTCTTCTCCTTCTCTAATCTTTGGGTGCGAGACTCTAGTTCTGCTTTTGCCAATCTAAACTCTTCCATTGCAGAATCCCTCTCAGCAATCCGAGACTTTAAAAAACTTGATATCTCAATTGCCAAGCTTACCTTATCAGCCATCAAGTTTCTAATAGTCTGAACCAATGATGGGACATCAAATCCACAATCTTGATGAAAGCTTTCCTGATCAAGCTCTTCAGAAAGGAAAACCACTCTCTTCTCAGCTTCCTTTGATCTTCGTTGCAGTTCCACATCTATAGCATCCTCATTTGCAACAGAGTTCACATAACCAATGTTGTCCGGTAGAGAACTGTTTTGTTTCTGACAACCTGAGATATCTTCTCCATAATAGCTATCAATGGCATCATAAGTTTGATCCATAGAGAAACTTTTTTGGGCAGGACTGTCCATTTTTGAATTGAAGCATTTATTCATGGATCCACTATAGATATCCTCAATTGTGATTGGAATGTCACGGTCAAACTCCTTGGCACTTGCCTGGGGGAAAGCATGAATTTGGGAAAGTTTCTCAACTACGTTCTTTGCAATAGTGCTTGGAGATTCATGACCAAAACCATGCTCCACCCAATCTCTGGGAGAAAAGCATGCACTTTTAGCATCCCTAAATGAACAAGACCTGGATTTATCTTTGACCCTACCTGTTGGTGAGGAAGGGGCTGTATATTGGACTCGTGGTGGAAGTTTCGCACCAGCATTTCCATTCCCAGTATATTTACTAGGTGCAGGATTGCTTTTGGGTTTGCTTTTTTCCTCATACAGCTGCTGTCCATCAACGTAGCGATCCAAAACCTTACTCGAGACATTACTAGATGAAGAGTTCGTCGATGAGTCATGATGAGATTTAGAAGAGGCTGAAGAACCAAGTCTCTCCAGTCCACATGCATTTAATGTAGATGTCATTTCATATCTCTTTGTTTTGGTTTGCTTCTCAGGTGCAAGAACCCACCTAGTAATCAGAAACTAGCAAACTAACCTCAGGAAGCAATTAAATAATTATAAACAAGGCACAGAAATGCAGCTCATACTACATAATTTATCTCCAACTAAAAAGATGTAACATCTTAATCGAATGCCTCACCTAGATGCACGATCACCAGACTGCTGCTGACGAGAGTGATTGGAAACACTAGAGGGAGAGCCAGTTTGATCATCTGGGCAAAGAAATCTTCTTTGCTCCAGAGCATGGGCGAAAATTGAATCTGATGAGAAGGACTGGCTTCTTCTTAGACATGGACTGGGGCTATCACGTTCTTGCTTTCTAGACTTTGAGAAAAAGCCCCTGGAGCTCCTGAAATCGATGTCAGCCTTATCTATACACTGATTGCTTAGCCTTCCTTCTGCTGGCATTTCCCAGTAGACTTGCTTGCCAGCAGAAGTTGGAGAATCAGCACTCCCATCACACTTGTTAGATGAAGATCGAAAAAAGAACAATTTTTTCATCTATTTGTCTCAAACCAGAAACCGCATTACAGCAAATGGTGCACTTGAAATTCTGAAGAGGGTGTCACTTTACCTGAAGCAGAATACCAAAATCAGAAACCAGAAAATACGTTTCAAGCACTTAATGATTAAAATGGCGGACGAGATTCAACACACAAAATGGGTTAATTCCATCATAACGCTAAAACATCTGGTCTGAAAATTGTATATTATTCGCATCCTTGAAGAAGCAACGGGTTCGTACAGTATGGAAAAGTTTTCAACGACCTGTAACTGTCCTAGTAAACCAGACGCAGAACCCGAAACAAAGCCATCATACAGAAATAGTAAAATCTCAAGCGACCTTGAAGACCAAATTAGCCTGCTCTTTTCATGTCTCAAAGCCCTATTATCTCTCCTCTTCCAAGGACCAACCTGATAATTAGTCATAAAAACCTTTCCGTACTAAAAAAACATCGGGATTCGAGACTGATCGCCACAACCTAAATCGATTTTGTGGAATTCTTGAAACCTTAAAACTCACAGAATCAGTGATGAAGTACTCGGTTGCTCGATTGGTTACTGAAGAAGATGATTGATTAGTGAAAAACTACATATGATCAGAATCTTGAATTTAAGGAAAAAAAAACAGAAAGCATTAAAAATTTTCTCCATTTTCTCACCAGCCAAACACCACCTGACCATATTTGAATGGTAAAAATCATAACTCGCAAGGTTCTTTCACTCCACACTTCCAACTCTCAAAAATCTCTCATGTCACTTTCATGCATCCAAGAATTCCTCAAACGACCAAAGAACACTAATCTATGACGTTAACTGGAAACTAAAACAAAGTTTATCACATAAAATTATGATATATTAATTGATTAACCTACCATTAATGGCGAGATACTGATCCAGTGAAGCCTGATCAATTCAAATTTCAAACAAGAAAAATCAATCAAGCGTCAAACGAAGAAACCCGAAATTTAAGGAAACAATATCTTTTATTCATAACTGAAAATGAAACCGGGCCCCATAGTGTAACGGAGTCAACACGCGGCATTGAAGGCCGTCGGAATTCGGGTTTTGTTGATGGCGATGGACAGTCGAATGGAGAATTTTAAAATATTTGGATGGCGCGCATTATGGAGGTGTAATCCAGTGCGTCACAGTTACACGGAAGGTTTATAGGAAGTATTGATTTCAAAAAGCAAGCGAGGGTGAGCCTTAAATCAACGTTAGTATTAGGTAGGGTTCAGTTCGGATATTACTCTACCTATATTTATATTTATTTTTTATAACTCAACCTATATTCATATTTATATCTATCAGTTTTTACGATTTACTACCCATATCTAAATCCATTGGGTTGTTCGAATTTTTGGATATCCATCGAGTTGTATAGTACATAAAAATATAACTTCTAAATAGAAAATATAAAAAACAAATTTTTGTGAACGCTCCAAATCAAAATTACTTTAATAATAATAAGTCAATATTTTGATTTGTGCGTCTTAAAAAACCATAAAATTGGAATAATAAAATAAAGACAACATATATTTTCACAATTAAGAACTGAAACAAAGACTGAAATATCCAAAGCTTCAAATTATTTTTGCATGAACTTCACAATATTAAAAACTCCATCTCCGTATTATTTGCATTATTATCATCCTATAAGAAAATAAAATATGATGAAAAAGGTGAGTACTGAGTAATAAAGTGAGGATTTTAAAATTATTTTTCTCATAAAATATTAATATTTTATTATATTTAACCATAAATATTCAAGAAAAAACAGAAAAAATAGAGTTAACAAAAAACGGATATGATATGGGTATCCATGGTTTGAGTTATCACTAGACCCATATCCAAATCCATTTTTAACATCCATTTAAAATTTATTTTTTAGCCTCCATATCTATTTTTCGGGTCGAGTAGTGTGGATATTAATCAGGTTGTAAACTCATTGCCATCCCTAATCAGCTTCCATTATTCTGTCACAATAGGGTCTCACAGAAAGGGGAGGAATTGAAACAAAGGTAAGGAGCTAGATTATCTGACGAGTCATCCCATGACTAGATCCTTAGTCCAAACCCATATTAGTATGGTGATGAGATATAATTGGTAGGATTATTATTCGATAGTAAATTAAGGCAGATACAAATCCATTATCCGGATGTACCATCCGAACCAAATTTGGGTGGATGTAAATATGTTGGCCGTAGCAAATTAGTTGCAGCCAACTTTGGGAAGTATAGGCCATTATATAAATTTATATATATTATTAGTTTTGTTATTATTGTTGCCTTTAATATGATTTATTGAATTTGCTGTACAATTTTTTTCTTGATAAGTATTGTGATGAAATATGAAGTGATTGATTGATGTTGTTGTGTATAGAGAAGTGGGATTTGGTTTTTTAAATTCATTTTTATTTGATAATAATACTATTTTGGTATGTTCATTTTTTAGGTTAAGAGTGTGCAGTGAAAATATGAGGACTTACACGAATTTTGAGCACGATTTTGTTGGATTAAGTGCAAGAGAAGATAATTGCTAGATAAAGAAAGTTATTTATAAAATTTATGGTTATTTGAAAATAATTGAAACTATTATTTTAACTAATGTATTAACCTTAATCTAATAATGACATTAAGGGGGTGCTTATTTGGGGGTAATGGGAAAAAAAGTATGGGTATGAATGAAAACTCATGTTTGGTATCAACAAAGTTAACACTTTCATTTCCCCATTTTCAGCAATGCTTAATTCTTTTGGATTACTAGAAAAATGAGATTTATTGTTGGCTATATTCCATTCTTATTCTTTACTATATTCATTCTCATTCCTATTCTTATTACTTTCTATGAACCAAGCACCTCCTGAGTTTCCGGTGGTTATCTTTAATATTAATAAAATTGAGACATGACATTAAGTTTTTTTTTTGAAATCAAAACAAGAAAAGCTTCATTAAGAACTATTGTCCGCAGCTAAAGCTGAAGAGATACAAGGAGGGAAAGATAAATCCCAATAAACAAGACCTGACGTAGAACTAGCATTTCTCGCAAGAGCGTGAGCTGCACCGTTCGTAGATCTTTTACAAAAACCAAAATGAATATCATTAATGGAATGACTAAGAAAAAAGCAATCATTAACAATGAAATCTATCTCTGACCGATTGCTATTGTCCGAAAGCAAGCTTTGAATAACCAAAAGCGAGTCTGATTCAATAATAACAGAGTGTAGATTTTGCATTTTCACCCAGCTTAATGCTTCACGAATGCCCATAGCCTCTGCTATTGACGGATCCAAAACCCCGGGAAAAATATTGCTACCAGCAGCTATACAATCACCATTACTATTCCGAACTACAAAACCAGTACCTGTCTTCCTCAACTCTTTAAAAATAGCGGCATCTGTGTTGATTTTAATAAAACCAGCTGGTGGTTTCTGCCACACAAGAGGAGCAGAAGGGACATTACAAGCCACTACAAATTGGCGTCGCCGAGCATTATTCCAATTCCTCAACATCGAACGGGCTAAGAAAAGAATAGATTGTGCTGAATGTTGAAGACCATGCCAAACCAGATCATTCCTATTTTTCCACAAAGCCCAACAAATAGAGATAGCCAAACATTGATCATCATCAGTATAACTATGTGTGACAAAAGAAAACCACTCCGACAACACTACAGAAAAGGAATGGAATAATCCCAAATGAGAAAGTGACCACACATCTTTAGCACAACAGCACTCAAATAAAATATGTGAAATGGATTCAGGCCCAATACCACAAATCGGACACAAAGGCGAAATATCCACACCTTTGTGTACAAGAAGAGCACGAACTGGCAAGCAAGCATTTAACGAACGCCAAAAGAAATTTTTCATCTTAGCAGGGATGTTTAAAGACCAAAATTTCTTCCAAATAGGAGAAGAAAGAATCGGGGTCAAATCTCGAGGGACAGCATGAATAGAACGATAAGCACTTTTAACCGAATATACACCTTTCCTATCAAAAACCCAAACCCAATCATCAATTCTTCGATGTAAGCTCAGAGGAATCTGGAGAATTAATTCTCTATCTCTCTCATTAAACAAAGCTGAGATGAAAGGCAAATTCCATTGTTTGAGATCATGCAAAATCAAATCCGACACTCTAAGATTTAGCCAAGAAACATCCAACACCGAAGTAACATATGGATTCCCCGCATCTGGCAACCAAGGGTCAGTACAAACACTAATTGTACTCCCATCTCCCACGCGCTTCCTACACCCTTTTTTAACAAAATCAATGCTAGAAAAAATACTACTCCAAGTATAACTAGGATTAGTACCTCTGTTTGCATCCCATATTGTGCTCCGCAGAAAGTAACGAGCTTTAAGGACTCTAGCAACCAGCGAGGAGGTATCAACTAACAATCTCCAGACTTGTTTCCCCAGCAAAGCCAAATTAAAATCATGAAAAGTTCGGAAACCCATACCTCTTAGATGTTTCGGCCAACACATTTTCTCCCATGCCATCCAAGGAATCCCTCGCTTTTGTCTTAAATTCGTGCCCCACCAAAACGAATTAAGCACCATCTCAACCTTCTTACAGACACCCACCGGCAGTTTAAAAACAGTCATGGCATAATTAGGAAGAGACTGGGCAACAGACTTCAGAAGAATTTCCTTACCAGCGCGCGAAAGAAAAGTCCGATTCCATCCTTGTACTCGCTTCCACACCTTTTGTTCAATAAAAGAAAAGATTTCCTTCTTGTTCCTTCCAATAAAAGAAGGTAATCCCAAATAACCAGCTGCCCTATCTCCTACTTCCACGGACAGGCAAGAAGAGATAACATTCCTCTGCTGAATTGGAGTATTAGAGCTGAAACGAATAGAAGATTTGTTGAAATTTACAAGCTGGCCCGAATCTAACTCATAGATATGTAATATTTCTTTAATAGCTTCAGCCTCCCGGAGGTGTGCAGAGAAGAAAAAATAGCTATCATCCGCAAAGAAAAGATGTGAGACAGCAGGAGCTCCAGCAGCAACCTTACATCCATGAATAATACCTCGGCTCTCAGCTGATCTGATCATAGATGACAGCCCCTCTGCACATAAAATAAACAAATAAGGCGAAAGAGGATCGCCCTGCCTCAGCCCTCGCTCAGGATAAATAGGCCCAAGCATTTTATCTTCATGTGTCACAAAATACTGAGCAGAACACACACATAATTTGATCAACCTGACCCATTGTATATGAAAACCCATCCTGATTAGAACTTCCTCCAAATAATGCCATTCAATCCTATCATACGCCTTACTCATATCCAGCTTAAGAGCTACTTTCCCTTCCACACCTTGAGTCTTCCTTTTCAGAAAATGATTTATCTCATAGGCCACAAGGAAATTGTCAGAAATAAGTCTGTGTGGAACAAAAGCACTCTGATTTTCCGAGATCAAAGTAGGGAGGATTTGCTTCAGCCTACTAGCAATCATCTTTGTAATTACTTTATACAATGTGTTACACAAAGCAATTGGTCGCAAATCTGCCAACATCTCAGGCGACCTCTTCTTTGGGATTAAAACAATAGCTGTCTTGGTCAACTCTTCAGGCAGATAACAGCTGTGAAGAAAATGGAGACAATCCCGTATGACATCTTCCCCTACAATATGCCAACAATTCTGGTAAAAAGCTGCGTTCATACCATCCATACCAGGAGCTTTATCAGGGTGGAGACTAAAAACCACACACTTTACCTCTTCTGCTGTATAAGGTTTCAGCAACATTGCTTTATGAACTTGAGAAACTGATGGCACTAGATTAGCAGCAACAGTACCTGTACTAACCTTAGTCGCTGTAAACAAATCCTTAAAATAATCCACAACAGTGTCAGCCAATCCCGAATTCCAGTCCCGAAACACCCCTGTTTTATCCCTTAATTGAGTGATGTGATTTTTCCTCCTTCGTTTAGAAGCAACCGCATGAAACAACTTGGAGTTCGAATCCCCATCTTGAAGCCACAACATTTTGGCCCTTTGTCTCCAGAAAATCTCCTGTTGTCTAAGAGTTTCATGATATAATTCTTGAAATCGACAAAAATCCGCCTCAGTCAATCCAGCTTCTCCTCTACGAGCCCTCTTCATATCGGCTTTTAAGCTCTTGAGATTCTCCCTAAATTGCCCTGTAATCTTCTTCCCCCAAGCTGCTAGAGTATCGCTACAAATTTTCAATTTGTCCCGTAAAGGAAGCCCCTTCTGTTGATTCCAGACGCCTTCAACAACAGAGAGAAACTGGGAATCCCTTAACCAAGCATTTTCAAACTTAAACCTTTTAACACCCACTCGAACTGAAACGGCAGCAGGCTCCAGAAATATAGGGGAATGATCAGATGACGTTATCTCCAAATTGCTCACCTTATAGTAGGGAAACTTCCTGATCCAAAGAGAACAGGCCAACGCCCTATCCAATCTTTCCTCAATCCGACCCTCAGCATCGTTACCCCGAGACCAAGTGAATCCATAACCCTGCATTCCCAAATCAACTAACTTGTTATCTGCTACCGCCTCCTTAAAACCCAGCATTAAACGATCTGGCTGAGGGTTACCTCCACGTTTCTCTGACTGATGAAGGATATCGTTGAAATCCCCAATTATAACCCAAGGCAGAGTCGATGTTGCAGCAAGTCGCCGAAGCAAGCACCATCCCTCCTCTCTACGACTTCGATTCGGTTCTCCATAGAAACCGGTGAGACGCCAGCTATCCATGCCTTGGAAACAAATTTCAACATCGATGTGTCTGTGAGAATACCCAAGCAAACGGACCTCATCCTTTCTCTTCCAGAACAACGCCAAACCCCCACTATGACCATTGGGCTCAACACAAAACAAACCTTCAAAGCCCAATGTATTTTTAACACGATCCAGCTTTTCCCTACTACACATTGTTTCTATAAGAAAAAGCACTTCGGGTTTTTTAACGGAAACCATGTCCCAAAGAATACGAATTGCACGTGGGTTACCCATCCCACGGCAATTCCAACTTATACAACTCATGAGGAAAGGCGGGCCTGATCCACAGGTCCCGCCAAAAAAGCATTTTTTGAGTCCACAATCACTGATAGCATATAGTTATTCTCAGATCCGTGCACCTCCCCCTCCAGGCCCATATTCTCCACCCTACGTCTGCGTTTTGAATCCAACACAACCACCCCATCATCCTCCCCTATTAAAGCCACATTCTTCTCCTTATCACAAGAGACCTCCACGATCTCCTTACCTTTCCCACTACCAGATACAATCTTGGCATTTAAACCAATATCATGATCTCCACTTGCCTTATAGCTTCCATAATTTGCGGTCCTTCCATAATCAGTTTTGTCAACTGCCATCGCCTCCGCCATCGTCTTCGTCCTCATCTCCTCCATACTCCCCGGAGTTCCAATTCGTGGTGGCATTTCGCGAAGCCATTGACATCCCTTCGCCAGCTGTGAGCGTCTCGTATTAGCACGTATAGATTCGTCAAACCTCCTTGGGACATCTTCATCCGGTGCCTCGTAAACTACCTTGCAAAATTTTTTAGTATGGCCTAACAATCCACACACGAAGCAAACAGTGGGTAACCTCTCGTACTTAAAATCCAAAATGATCCATTCCCCTCCTTGTCGCTTAATCTTCATCTCATGTTTAATGGTCTTGTTAACATCCACCGCTACGAGAATTCTCATATAGTTACGCCAGATGCCAGTGAAGTTGTTGGGATCAGACTTAACAAACTCACCTAAAAAATTCCCTATCATTTGGGCAACTTTTTCAGACATAAAACCAACCGGAAGCTTGTGAACCTGCACCCAGAAGTCAGCCTTCGACAAAATCACAGACTTCGGCTGATCAGTCAAACATAATTTTTTAAGCAGTAAAAGCTGATTGTCATACGTCCATGGGCCATCATCCAGTACCCTTTGCATATCCCTTTCATGAAAAAATTGAAATATAAATCTGTTAGGATCAATATCCTTAATATAAACCCCCATCACAGGTCGCCACAGTGATGCCAATGTATTCTTCATCGACGGCGCGTGAATAGGTTTCTTTGCTACAAAACTTCCTACCAAACTCCAGCGCACATCAACCACTCCGTCAATATCCCCTGCGTCGATTATTACCCCTTCTTCCTCCGCCTCGTCAATTGTCATTTGATGACATTTTTCATTGATCCTATTTATCTCGTCCGACTCCATCGAAACCAAAACCCAGGCAAGAAAACCACAAAACTTTTGAAAGATCGGAACCAACTTGTCAAAGACAAGACAGAGAGAAACTTATCAAAAGACAAGACTTTCGACTTTCTCTTTTAGATGAAACAACTGAATTAAAATTAACAAGAACAAAAACTGCAAAATATAATAGAATACTCAGATATTAATTCTTCTGAGTCATAAAACTTATCACTTAAATCAAATTCAAAACAATTATTCCACACAAAACATTTACTGTATATCTAATATCTCCTTTGAGCGATTCTAAAACATACCCTAATTACAATAGTGATGCTAATTTTATGACTTAATTGTTAATTAACTATACCCCAAATAAACATCTTTTTCAAATGAAGTTCCCATAAATTTTCTCCAAACATTTGTCACGTTAACATTGCCCAAGATATACAAAATGCAATTTTCCTGTCCCGTTACAAATTTGTACTAAGAACTGTCATGAATACTATCGTGATGATGTTTCATATCTAGGAAAGAAAATATTGATATCCAGTAACAACAGCCTTGTTGTTCTTTGGAGAGGACACAAGAATTCATTCCATTAGAGCATGCTAATTAGCTTCTACCTGAAGAAGACGTGAAGAACAACGAACCTAAAATATTATACATCATAAGTGCTACAAAAAAAATTGAAATAGATTGCCCCAAAAGTGGAAAAATCAGCGGCCGACTTGTTGAAAACTACGACAATCACCAAAACCAGGCACTACGGCTATCAACAGCCTTAACAGATGTAGACACCAGAGGCATTCCGCCAAACTCGGCAACAAATCTGTTGACGCATGTTGTTCTTCTTTCGCTGTGACCTCCCAAGCTACTAATTCCAGTAGAACCAATCTCAAATATCTTACCTACAAATATCAAACAAGAAATGGTAAATAAAACACGCATAATCTCACTGATTGATAACAGCAGATCCAAAGGGAACGAGACACAATAAACAATAAAAAAAAAAAGGCAACTTATATGAGATAAAGTAGATACCTTTCACCCAGATAGGGGGAGCAGCAGTCACATTGGCCACAAGGAAAGACATAGCAATATCTTCACAATTCCTAATAGTCAATATCAACGATCAAGGACAGTCAATCATGCTTAACTTAAAACGAAAACAGAAGAAACATCAAATAAGTACATCTGAAGCAGAAGCACCTGCTCTTGGCGACATAATCTCTGATTGATTCCGGCATCTTATTCGTGTACATACTGAGATACTTTTTGTGGAAAAAAGCTGCTTTTGAGAGTACCATACTGTAAGTACCAGTCCACCAGACAGACCACCATCCACCATATCTGTAGTATTCCTTTCCCCCCTGATACAGAAGTCAAGTCACAGAATTTTTAAGAGTTTGGTTAGTTTTAAGAAAACAATCACACACAATCAATGGTTAGAGCCATAGCTTCTAGCAGAACAAAGACTGAAACAAGAGATGACAAAGTCCTTTATCAGCTAACTGTTCTTAAAGTTGTCTCTGTATTGATCTTTCAAACCTATGTGTCATGGCTATGTAATGTAATGCATGGGCATGAGAATCAGCCCATAAAAGAACAATTCTCATAGAAACTAAATAGCTTTGCTGTCTTTATATTAGGTTTAGAACATGGGTTTATGCCCCACATAGGCCAATAAGTGCCATTAATTCCTCCCTTCATCGCCGTCCTTTAACATATTAAATATTGAGGACCATTGAAGAATCTAAAATATGAATAAGCAAAAAAGTAAGTGAGTGAGAACATCACAGAACTAACAGCAGTAAGAAGAACAAATGAAAAGATGAGACATACGGATTGATCAACCCAATGTGCCCGGGGTACAAATCCCACCATGGCATCTGGGGCACTTCGCCAGACATTGAATGCAAACTCCACTGAGGAACAAGGAAATATGACATCATCATCAATAGAAAACACAGCATCAGCCTTCAAATCCTTGATTTCTTTAAATCTGTTGTTCAAACTGTCTTCCTTGTTTATATCAAATACCAAATCTACTTTCCTTGCACCTCTAGAGTTTAACTGTACAACATCACTTAGAAATTGGATAAGCGATTCTGATGGAGGATTAGGTTCACTCCAGACAATATGTATGGAATCAAGCCCTGGACATGATGAATAATGAGAAATTGATTTCTTAAGCAGATCATATCTCTTCCACGTGTTCATCAAAATGGCATACCTCTTCCTGCATAAAAATATCAAGACTCCATTAAGAGGAAAGAAGGAAAGAATCTTGCCAATCAATTATTCCTTTTGGTAGGATAGAGTTTCATCTGCATATATTTCCCACTAATGATGCCCCAATCCAAGTCATGCTGATTAGATGCGGATGATTTGAACCAGTGTACAAATGCTAAACTGAACAAATTGTATGTTCATTAAGTGGTCCAAGTAGCATTCATAATAGACCTCCTCAGAATAGTTTTCCTTTTTCCTTGATTCTTTTGAAGAGGAAACTTGTATACAAATCTAACTTTAAATCTGAGGCAGCACCACTCCCAAAAATGAAAAACTAAAGCCATTTATGTGAATAAATAAGTCAATACAAGTAAATATAAAACCATATATTTCCAACTCTGTAGCTTATAAGGAACGTGAAATGCCTTATCAATGCGCTTCCTATCAACCGGCACATCGTGAATCAAACATAGTCAGCAAACTTTTCTAGTTCATTTTTCATTAAATTCAACAGACAAGAATTTTACCAAATGTGGACACATGAAATTTAAGAACAGTGAGAAATTGCAACATAAATATCCAAGTAGAATTGGATAACAACCGAGGTTAATAAGAGATCGAAAAGTCCAAAGAAGTCGCACTTACCCTGGAGCAGCAAGAGGATCAGCAGAAAATACGCTATTATTGGTCCATCCATTGAACTTCGACGCTCGGCCAGCGAGCGCAAGAAGCGTAAATACGATGCAACACAAAAGAAGCAGCTTGATCTTCGCCGATCCAGCGGTAGTTTTCATTATTTGCCGAAATCTTTGTACACCGCGACGATTAATCCAGGAACCTCCTCTCATCGCCGTTCGCGTGACGCTTTTATGTGTATTCAGATACAAGTTTCAAGTCAATGATTCGCAGAACGGATCAAACCAGAGCCACGCACGTGGTGGTCTATTGACGAGTCGACTCGTCGGTACAGTACCGTTGTGGGAAGAGAAGAAGAGACCGTAAGCTAAACAAAAAAGCAAGACGCGTAAAAAATGGAGCAAATAGTCACGTGTTCTGGTTCTAATGGTGAAGCAGCATGGAGGTGCTATAGCTCTTGGGAAGCAGAGGAATGTCCGTCCTCTCCTCACATCTTTTATTGCTAACTGAAACACAGAGGGTTTTGGTCCGTTTGGATCTTCCCATTCGTGGGAGGACAGCGGAGATTGTTATAGCGTGTCAAACGACTATTTTTTATATTTGTGCCCTCGACCAGGAGCTTGCCTATCATATCATAAGCCGTTCATTCCTAGCATGAGATTCAATCCTTTGATGTTAACTTTGTTTTGTTCACTGCTGGGCCTGGGACTAACAGTCTCAGGCGCTCCGTTAGCATTTCAAGGTCTTCCATAACCATAATAGTTAATACTAGTTTCTCTTGCATAAATTCCGAATTCAAATTTCAAAAATAACGTAAGCTTGACACGAGCATTGTTTAAATAATATCAAATTAAAAATATAATAAAAATATGCCAAATGAGAATAAAAATATTTAAAAATGAATATTAAAATTATTAAATGAGATTTTTTTTCTCAAATTGTTATATGATCATATTTTTAAATTTTAAGTTTTTATTCAAATTTTTAATTAATTAGACTTGGTGCATCATGCACAAGTCCACGCGTCATAAATTAGTGGATTTGTTCTAAATTGAAAATTTAGGGATGATTAACAATCTAGGAGTGTTTTGAATTTGTTATTTATGATTTGAGCGGAGGCTGAAGGTAAGGAAGAAGGATGTATTAAATTTAAAGCTAATAATATAACTCCGTGAAAGCTACTACTTTGTACACACCAAGACAACCGGCCGGAGCACAAACCAACACACAGCAAGGCGTCATATTTGGTAGTGTGCACAGAGGCCCAGTTGAAACAAGTAGGAATGGAGATCAGCTGATGAACAGTCGGTTGGACTTAGCGGTGGCGTGTCCAAAACAAAAGGCTGGTAACGTACAAGATAGAGGGTAATTGAAAATGACTTTCTCAAATTAGTACTACCAAAACCATGATCTTGACCCTTAAGCATGGAGAAAAGTCTTATAAAGTTGGTTTATTTAATTTAAATAACTTATGAGGTGTTATTTACATTCTCTATACATATACATTTAGAAAAATAAATTATTCTAGTAATTTTTTAAAGTTTATTCGATTAACAAAAATTTCTTAAAATTAGCAAAATTAAACAAAAGGTTTAAAATTTAAAAAAATAAATTAATATTAAACTATTATAAAATTCGTTAAAGATTTAATAAAATTAAGGAATTCAAAATATGATTAAAAAATTAACTTAGTTGAAAAATTTAAAGTTTAATTTAAAAAATAAATTGTTAAATAAATTTTAATAAATTTATTTTATTGTAAGAACTTATTTATTATAAAATTGATTAATAAATTAATAAACTGATAATTTTTTAATATTAAAAAATATTAAACTAAAAATTTAAATAAAAATTTTACCAGTTTAAAATTTTAACTATTAATCGATTTGTGATCAATTAATTGCCAGTGTGTTCAATATAATCATAGGCCTGGTAGATCTATCAAGGCCTGTTTTGTTCTCCATAATTGGCCCAATCTCCATACAAGCACTATGTAGTTAGTACTGGCAGCTCTTCTATTCCATCTTTTTCTTGTGAAAAACCCTAGACCTAGACCTGGAACTCTCTCACAAGTGACAACTCCCTACTAATTTTTGGCCTTTCGGAGATCGGAGAATGGCGACTACCGAACGCACAGTCCTGCAATTTACACCAACACCATCTTCAACGAGCCTGTCGGCGAAGGTCCACCCCTTGGTCATCTTCAACATCTGCGATTGCTATGTCAGGCGTTCTGACCAAGCTGAGCGCGTCATTGGCACGCTTCTTGGCTCCATCTTACCCGACGGCACCGTTGATATCCGTAACTCTTACGCCGTTCCCCACAATGAGTCTTCCGATCAGGTCATTGCTCTCTCTCCTAAAGACTTTGTTTTTGTTGTTATCTTCTCATTATGTTGTCGTTGAATTCTGGTAATTTATCTTTTTGATGATAGAGGAATGATAGTGGAACGTGCTTGAGGTCGTAATTTTCCATGTATTACCCTCCTGTTTTGAGTGTTGGACCCCCGATCTTGAGTTTCTAATAGTGATTAAAATTTTGGATGAATACTAGCTTGGTTAATATTTCAGATAGGTCCTGTTTTAGTTTGGATGATGTTTAGTATAATTGGTCCTGCTTTAATTACTTGTAACCTTTTATGTATTAATTTAAACTTAACTTGAATTTCGAACTTGTTGACAAAGCTAAATAAGAAAAGGTAAATTAGGGTTTGAGCTTATTTTTCATTCATGCCTATTTCTGAGCAATTTTCTTCTTTAAACAGAAGATATTTTGCAAAGCATTTGAACTAAGATGTGAAATTAAACAAGGGTAAATCACGATTTTTCATTTCTCTGTGATCCTCTATGTTTATTTCCATTAGTAGATGACCCATGGTTGTTTAAAGTTCAATTTTTTGTCACTTTTATTTTGAAGAATATCCAGGTTCTTCTAAGCAAAGGGACAAGTCCTTGATAAGGCAAACATATCACTTTGCAAATTTGGTTTTGGTTGTGATATATGTTCATACTGTACATAAGTTTCTTATATTTGATTAGTCTTGCTGCAGGTTGCTTTGGACATTGATTACCACCACAATATGTTGTTGTCTCACCAAAAAGTGAATCCTAAGGAAGTTATTGTCGGATGGTAATTCCACTTGCTACATGTGATTTGACAAAATAAGAGAAGCAACACAGAACATTCGGTTTACTAGTACTGCTTTGCTTTACTTGTACAGTGAATTTCTGGGGAACACATTCACTTTACTAATACTGCTTTACTTGTACAGTGAATGTCTATTATGATCTTTTCCCAATTTGGCCGTATAATAATTTATGTGGATGCTTGCTCTCTACGTTTGCTTTTTTGAGAGTCTTATCAGAATCATTTGAGCTTTCAGATATATGGTTGATCTGGAATACAATTCGGCTCTCTATAACAAGAGTTAATGAATTTTCATATGTTCTATTCTTGTGAAGGTATTCAACTGGGTTGGGAGTCACCGGTGGCAGTGCTTTGATTCATGACTTCTATTCCAGAGAAGTTCCCAGCCCTATTCATCTGACTGTTGACACAGGATTCAGGAATGGAGATACTGCCATAAAAGCTTATGTTTCTGTTAATCTATCTCTTGGAGAGAATCAACTGGCTGCACAATTCCAAGAAATTCCTCTTGACCTTCGCATGATTGAAGCCGAGAGAGTTGGATGTATGAACCTTCCTATATTTTCCTTTTACCAGATAATTGCTTCCGCATTCTGAAGCATCCTTGCACACATGTAAAGGTGTATGCATGATCATCCACCTTTCTATGTGGCTTCTATCTGTCCAAATTATAACTGGATATCGTTATTAGTTGCATTTATTTAGGGCAACCATCTAATACGCAACTGCAATTTTTTCTTTTTGTATGTGCTCTTATAGGGCTGGTTAGATTTGTGATGAAAATTGCAAATTTTTTTTCCCCTTCTCATTATGAGAAAGTTAGATATAGTTTAGTTTGTATATCGGTTCCTTAATTATGATCTATAGGTGAGACTTTACAGTAGTAGAGAAGAAAATTTTATGTTTTCCATGTAACTACTAGGTTTCTGCTTAATTAGCATTCTGGGAGTTAGGAGTTGAAGCCAAATCCCTCCAGTATTTTAAATTTAAATTTGATTTGGGTTTTGTGCTTGTAATAAAATTGCAGTTGACATCCTGAAGACAACAACGGCAGATAAGCTTCCAAATGATTTGGAAGGAATGGAAACTTCAATGCAGCGGCTACTAGTTCTGATTGATGATATATATAAATATGTGGATGATGTTGTGGTAAGTTAGGTTTATATTCTTTTTCTAGTCTTGCCTATCTGTTGCGTGAAACAAGGCTTTGGAAACTTCAGGAAGGGCGTGCCTTACCAGATAATGACATTGGACGATACCTAGCTGAGGCTGTGTCTTCCCTTCCTATACTATCACCACAGGTCTTTGATAAGCTTGTCAACGACAACCTGCAGGTAACATTAGGTTTTTAGTGGATGGATCAATTTCATTCAAACTAATTGTTAAAATTTTTTGATCTTTAAGATGATATCTGTTATCATTCACAGTGTTTTATACTTGTACCTTACTATTTTCGGTGGACTTCATTTATATTAACTTTTTACGCTTGGTCCATGCAGGACAATTTGCTATTGTTATATTTGTCAAGCATTACCAGGACACAACTCAGCCTAGCAGAAAAGTTGAACACGGCCGCCCAAATCCTCTAATTTGTTATCCGATTGAGAAAACGGCCATACTGGTTTTGAAGATTTTGCTGTTGGTAATGTATCCCCGACATTGAGGAATCAACTTTATAATTTTTGAGAAGGCGTTGTTGATTCCTGTTGGCTATAACACAAATTTAGCCTCTGCTGTCGCCTTGATGCTTTAGCTGATGTGCACAAAATTTAGCATCAGGATAAGTTTTACACTGAATGATATTCTTTTTGTTTTAACCTAATATTAATGCGAAAGTTCGACGTTGGAAGCTTTGTCCGTGGTATACTGTTTCTTGGGTCATTTGGTATGAATCCGATGAGATCGGATTTCTATTTTATGTAATAACGAGCACCGTATATACTCTTTAGGATGGCGTTAAGGTATAATTACAAGATACGGGACTTGATTCCGAGTCAAATGTTAGGTTTATGTCGGCTTACGGCCTTCTCATCTCTTGAGTTAGCTTTTGGAGTCGGCGTTCCCATGAGACTTATAATAATTGGTATCAGAGATAATGTCAATCCTTAAAGTGCTCGTACCACAAGTGGTGACGTTGATTCTCACATTAACGGAATGTTATCCTAATTGCAAAATATAAGACTTTTGATTCCCACATTGGTTAATAAGGAGTTGACGTGGAGTTTATATAGGCTTATAGACTCTCTAGCTTTGGATTTAACTTTTAAAACCAAACAGATTTGTATGACCGGTTTAATATTTTTATCCTTTAACTAGATGTCTCAAGTTTTGAGAATGGAGAAATTTGTTTGACCAGTATTTTATCTCTTACGAGCTGATTTGACGCAAACAGGGATTAGTATGGGAGTGAATAACTTAAAGGTACTTTCTCACAATTAGCACTCTCTTAGAATATTTCGTGGGATCAAAAAAAAATTTTTTAAGTTGGGCTCTACGAAGATCTTTATTACATTAACCCTCACTCCTCAGTCCCGGGTGAGCTATACAGAGTCTTGAAAACAAACTAAAATAACTAATTCTTTGTTTGAATATTGAATCTTAAGGACAGACTAAGCACCTGAACTTGACAGAGTATTCGTTGCGTTGGCTTTATTAAAATTCCGTGACAGTGGGGAGTTTACCACTTCTAAATTTCACGTTCTAACCACTTGGATAGTAAGGAAGTAGAGTAATAGTATCTGTTTCAAAAGATTTGTGAAACTATTTTCGGCTTTCAAAAGCAAGTTTGTATTAAGAAGCTGATTTTAAAGTACATAGTTTCTATTTCCCAAATTACTATATTGCTTTTAATTAATTTTATAACATGATTATTAGATCAATAATTGGATAGGTTTTTTTTTAATGCTATCACATGGTAACAAAAATAATTTTTATTTACAGTAGTTGCCTTAATTTCATGGTTTGAGATAAACGCTATTCGTCATGTCGTTGAATGGATAATATGTAGTGATATAATTACCATATCGTATTGGTCGGTCGGAATATATACCGTAACATTTGGTATCAAACCCATGGTCGGTGATGGATACTATTCTTTTCAATTGATACCAGCCTTTATATAAATCCTAGTTTCGTACCGCGTGAACTTGCACAATCAGAACTTTCCTAAGAAGCACGGAGCCTTTATATAAATACTAGTTTCGTACCGGGCGAACTTGCACAATCAGAACTTTCCTAAGAAGCATGAATACGGATACGGACATGGGGTACACTAATTTTTATAATTTGGTGAACACGGATATGATATATATATATATATAATAAAATTTAGAATTAAAAAATTCAAAATTTATAATATGATATATATTAATTGATATGTTTCAAAACTTCCAACATCTTAATAGTTCATACATATTTGGTACTTTATAAGCCCTTTTAAAAAAATATAAAACATATATTTCATTAAGTCGTATCC
The DNA here is from genome assembly GCA_027568895.1 of Erythroxylum shatona. Lineage (NCBI taxonomy): Eukaryota > Viridiplantae > Streptophyta > Magnoliopsida > Malpighiales > Erythroxylaceae > Erythroxylum > Erythroxylum shatona. Next base: position 14,957,261 of record JAOSBK010000206.1, on the reverse strand, counting down.
AACACGTGCTTACCGCACATCAGGTGGGTATCCGACACGGATACGTGTCTGATAACCTAAATACAGCTCTATTTTGTCGTGTCAGTGTTACATAGAAACTTTCCTAGACGAAATTCCAAAAACACAAAAATTTAATTTGTACACTAACCTTAATAGAAAACCCCTGCCACCCACTCTGGCACTCTCGACTCTGTGTTCTTCAAACTCTCTCACTCTCAGATCTCATTTGTCAGCTGCTGTCATCACAGTCACAGCCTCTCATTCTCGCTAGCTCTCAACAATAGCCAGCAAGCTCCAAGTCTCACCTTAAACAATCACAATAGCTTCCAAGCTCTAACTCTCGCCTGAAACACAGTCACAACAGCCTCTCGCACACTCTCTCTCCACTCATCTCTCTCATGCTCCAGAAACAACCTAACTTGTCATCTTTTGTTAGGCTGCCATTGCCACTGCCAGCTTCAAGCTTCATCACAGCGTTGCACTCACCTGCTCCCTGCTCATTTGGGTTGTTTTACTGCTTGTTTTTTGTACAAAATTGGAATATATTAGAAACATAACCTTAATACTGATGAGTAATGAATTAATTTATATATAAATATTTATTCAAAAATTATCTTATTCTATAAATAAAAGTAGAAGAATTATTCTTAATAACAACATGATAATCTAGTAGCTTATAATCTCCGGAGTGCTATTTCAATCCTAAAAGAAGTATTATCACAAAAATATTTAGAAACAAAATTACATAAATCAATAAGATATAAAGATAGCTACTGAAAACTTCGTTAAAGATTTATCGTTCTTTTGCAAATCTTTCTTTGTAGTTTTTGACTGTAAGAGTGAATCTAATTGGAAACTCGACAAGATTGTTTAGATTAGTTTAATAAATAGTATCCACTAAGCTACTTTGAAAAACGAGATAAGTAGTGGGTGTATTTGTTTATGGAAAGATGGTAGCTTTGAATCCATATTGCCCTTAGTTTTGGGAGTAGTAATGGATTCTTAAAATTATAACCTAATATCCTTGAAAAATTACACCTTTTTTTATACTTTAAAAAATATAACTGAAGTTCAAAAATTTCTTGGATTACTAAACTATATTTCTGATTAAGGATTTTTTAAAGATTTAGCTAAAGAAAGAAAAAGTTTCAACTTAAATGTAGTATAAAAATTATTACAAAAACAATTAATAGCACCAAGTCTTAGTAAACATTCAGCTCCAGCCTTCTATGTAAACAATTATTCCGAACACAAACGTGGAAAAAGAAGAATGATAATTTACTATAAAGAATTAAATAAAACTGCTATAGGTGATGCATATAAATAACCTAGAAAACATACTAAAGTTCAAAAATTCCTTAGATTACTAAACTATATTTGAGATCAAGGATTTCTTTATTTGAAAATTATATTGATTTAACTCTAATTACCATCTAATTAAGCATCTTTGATTGTAATTTGTTTTAATATTATATTTAGTCTGTTTGAATATGAAATTCTACATATAATAAATCAACTTTTTATTTTCTTAATGTTTTAATACATGCAATGTTTCCTTTTCATGGATAAGATATTTTCTTTCAGTGGGATTAAAAATCCCATTGATTTTTTAATATCAATTAATCCATCAACTAATTGCTCTGAATTTTTGTCTATTTCTTTATTAGATATTCCAGGTTCGGTAAACCTAATAGGTTTTTCTAATCATGTAAAATATGATCTTAAAAGATTAGATTTTTGTTTAAGTAATCTATTTTCACTTAAAGATAAATGAGGTACATCATAAGAACTTGATATATTTTGTAATTTTATAGGATAATTGATATTTGGTAAAATCTAGTAGCTTATAATCTCCGAGGCGCTATTTCAATCGTAAAAGAAGTATTATCATAGAAATGTGCTATTTCAATCATAAAAGAAGTATTATCACAAAAATGTTTAGAAGCAAAATTACATAAATCACTAAGACATAAAGATATTCAACTATGTTGTTCTAAATATTCACAAGTACAACAATATGGATGTGACTCTTTTACCTATCAAAAACAAAGAAAACATAAAAAATATAATGAGGGTTATATTATGTATAACGTTTGGTTATATTTATTATTTGTTTTGCATTTTTGGAATCGAATTATGAAATACATAGATCTTACTAACTGTATAATGAATGAATTAATCTGCCTATGTTTTTTTTAAAAATGTACTTGTTTGAGAATTAAAGAGGTACTTAGTTTTAAAAGAACTTAATATGCAAATTGACAAATAGTTGTCGCAATAAATTTTTGATGATGGTAAAACTTCATTGCATAATTGATTGTCGAAGCCGGTCGGAAAATATTATTTGTGATGTTTTCAAAAAATCATTACCCAATGTTTTTTGTTATGATCATTAATCCGTCACCAAAATGAATATGCAAGGATAAAAGAAATTGTCGTGAATGATTTATTGTGACATTTCAATTTAGTGGATAAACGTTATTAGCTTCAATTTATGTATGCATAGGTAATAATTTTTAGAGACTATTTGCTTTTGGTAGCAAAATATATTTAGCTACGTTTATAAAATGTAGTTAAAGGTTATTGGCGACGTTTTAGGGAATGTAGTTAAAAAGATTTGGTGACGATTTTCTAATTACAACTAAAAAGTTTGGTGACGAATTATGATTTTTTACTTTAATAATTTGTCATTTAATTGTAATAATTGGTAACATTTTTAATACATCTTATTGTTTGTAACATTGTTTGAATTATAATTAACATTATTTGAATTGTTTTTGGTAACATTGTTTGAATTATCATTAAGTAAACGAACATAAAAATACAAGTAACTAAAAATTAGAAGAATTTATATAAAAATAAAATGTAATTACATGTTAATTAAAAAAGTTAACAAAAAACTTATATACAGACTAAGACTCATCCTCATCATCACTACTACTTACATACTTTGACCCAAATATTTGTTTGATTATCATTTTAAGCTTAGTCAACTGTCATTCAGTACGGTCTAATTTTTGTTCATTACGTTCTAATTTTTCTTTAGTAAACTCTAACTTTTCTTCAGTACGATCTAATTTTTCTTCATTATGTTGTAATTTAGTCTTAAGTGACTATTTCTCCTCTTGAAGCATCATTATATATGTTGGCTGTGATGAGGAAAAACTAATTGGATTAGGGCCAAAGCTAAGACCTTTGATGTAGCTTGATCTTATACCAAGGACATTGTTACAAATGTCATTTATATTTAGTTCATTTACATCAGACAATGATCTTTGCAACAATTCCTATGTCTTATTCTTTTTTTTAAATCAATATTTAATTCAATTATAATTAGTGAGTACTACATAAATAAATAAACTTAAAAATTAAACAAAATTTTATGAATAATTATTCTGCACTTCTTTAGACGTTCAACCATTACCTTCCTTGTAGTGTGTTAGTTTATAGAGTGTGATCTTATCACACTCTTGTCTATGTAGTTCCTTCTCACTCTATTTTGAGAAAAAAGGAATTAAAAACACAATAAATAATATTGTATCTACTGTTATAATTATGGCTTTTAACCAAAGAACTTACAAATTCATTTTGTATGACAACAAATGATTTGGAGCTAATGTTGTGAGAAGTTTTCATTTTTTCCCTATTAACTTTGGCTTTCTCACACTTTTTCTAACAAAAAGAAATATTTATTAAATTGTGTAACAATATTAATGAAAGCAAATGTAACCTTAACACTGATAGATGTACAATAATCACACATTTGACTCCAATTTTCTTCAGATATCTGTTCAGAAATATGTCTTCTTGCCTCCTCATTGGTAGGAAAAGATATATACTATTTATGCAACTGATAATGATGGTATTTGGCCCTTTGTTTCAACAATGAGGTCACATAACTTGAAACTTCAGGTTTGTCGATATCGACGATATTGAGCTTCATCTGTAAATAATAAGTAAAAGTTAAATTAATATTTAAATAAGTAAAAAAAATTGGATATAATTAATTGAATTGAAAAATTACCTAAACTTTGTTCAATGCATTCTCCATCAAGTTGTCTTGTTTCAACTGCTTGGCATACTGAAGGCAAGGCAATTTAGTCCTCACGATGACCCCTAACTCACTAGACAACTTTGTTGATTGAATCTTGTTAACAGGATGACCTTGTGAGGTATCAATATAAACAAACAATTTACTGTTCATTGTAACATTCATACGTTGCAACTCAAAACCTTTAGTGATACGTCTATCTCTTTTTTTGATCTCGGTATTAAAAGTTGACAACAAAAGAAAACTGATAAGATAAAACATATTAAACATGTAAATATACATTTGAGTAAAAGTCTAATTATAGGTAGTAAAGATTAACAGACTTGAAGATCCTTCAGCATTAGTTGAGGTTGATAGAGGTTGTTGTTGACTGATTTCATTGGTGGTTGAAGTTGTTTGTTGTTGAATATGGTCAAATTCATCTGGTTGTTGTAGGGGAGGAACAATTTAGGCAGTTGCCACCTTCTTTCCCTTTTTTCTACTAGGTGCCATTAATATTGAATATCTATAACTTAAATATCAACATTTCACATTAACATAACTCAAATATTAACATTCCACAAAAACATAACTCAAACATGAACATCCTGCATAAATATAACTTAAACATGAACATTTCTCGTAAACATAACTCAAACACCAACATTCTGCATTAACATAAGTCAAATATCAATATTGTGCATTAACATCAATGAAACATGAATATTTCGCATAACATAAGTCAAATATGAAGATTGCACAAAAACATATGTCAAACATGAACATTTTGCATAAACATAACTCAAATAACAACATTCGCATTAAAATAAGTCAACAATATGCATTATTATAAGGGAAATATCAATAATATGCATTAATATAGCTCTAACATGAACAATACATTTTAAAGAATATAAACAATATATTTACATTCAATCATTATGATAAAGATCTTGAAAATCATCATCATTAATTTCATTATGATGAGACTGTTCATCACTAATATATTTGGCCAAAGTATCATCATTGTAATATAATTCATCCTCAATATAGTCTCTATCTCTTTCTATGATAATTGACTTATACTTCATCCACTTGTACTATATTGGGATCAACATCTCTCCTATGGAATGATGATATATCTGCATATTCTATTCAAATGACATCATTATTCAACTCCGATTCAATCTCTTGGTATACTTCATCTCCATCTTTAGTCAGCAGACCATTATCCCTTTCACAAAAAAAGAAGAGATTTTGGTGTTGAATGTAATGTCATGCCTCTTAAAATTATTAAGAGATTAAACTGTTAGATTGAGTCACATGAGTTATTTCATTTAAGAATTTACGAGGTGCATTTCGTTCACATGCATAATATTCATATACACATATGAATCATGGTTTAGAAAACATTGCAAGATAGTTTATGCACTCAATTGACATATTTAGGGGTATGGAATGAAAATGAATGTGCATTCCTAATGTTTTTCATTTTGGTTTACTAATAACATGAATTGATGGATTATAATTAGTGAATTGGGAATTTATTATTACAATTGAGTAATTTATGAGGTGATATATGCATCTAGTCTAAGAAAAATGTTAAAAAGCAAGACAAATTAATACATGGGAATTTAGGTTGATTAGGCCTATGAAACGACGATATGTGATATTGGAAATAAGTGACAAATGGCTCTGTTAAATGGATGACAAGTGGCTTGAGTATATGAGGGACAAGTGACCCTTTAAATTTGTGACAAAAGGAACTTTAGACTTATGACATGTGGAGCTTTAGAATGGTGATATATGTAGCTTTACAAATGGTGACATATGTAGCCTTATAATTAGTGACGTGTAGCCTTACAAGTAGTGACATATGTAGGCTTAAATGAGTGATATGTGGAACCTAAAGTAAGTGACACATAGACCAATAGAATAGTGATATATGGACCAATAGAAGGATAACATATGTACCCATAGAAGGGTGAAACATGAACCAACAAAATAGTGATATATGGACAAATAGAAGGATAACATATGTACCAATAGAAGGGTGACACATAGACTAATAGAATGGAAATACAAAGATTAGTTTGACCTTCTTGAATTTTCTAGATAAAATGGATGAAAAAGGTAATAAAAGTGAGCATGGAGGTCGACCATAAGGTTAGAAGAGAGAAAAATGAAAATGAGAAGAGAAGGAAAGAAAAAAGGGAAGAGAAGAGGAGAAGGAAAGAAGTAATCATGGTAAGTTAAAATTCTGGTTTCAATTTCATCTTTCTCTTTTGATCTATTTTTCATATCTTTAGAGCCGAATTTGAAGAAACTCAAAGAATAAAAGTTGTAGATATAGGTCTTAACTTGACCTTTGTAAAAGTTTCTTGAAAAAATAGTGACCAGATCTTGAGTTATGCTTGTTTCCCTAATACTGCCTGTGATAGATCCCTGTGCAGGAACCTTGTATTGTTTACTGATTTTTGAGAACTGTAGAGTCCGAATTAGTGAAAGTATAAAACATGAAAAATGATTATTGATGTCTTATTAATGCTTCTGTGAAATGGTTTTGTTAGGAGATGTATTGATAATGATTTATTAAGGTTTGAGTATTGGTTGCCTCAGACCTCCCCAGACTTTGCTTTATTACGGGACTTCAGACTGGATGTGATGTGTGAGTATTGGTTTCCAGTCTATTTCTTACCAGAAATAGGACATAATTCGGATGGAGATTATATTTTAAAGGGAGATGTTGTTTGCATAATTTTTAGATATATTAAGACTAATAGAAGTCTAGTTTTAGGGGGCATAAGAATCATAGCATTTGGATCTTTGTAGAGAGCATTATGATTAAAAGAAGACAACTTGTTCATAAAGGAATATTAGAAAGAAAAGAATATAAACATTGCACATAAAATTAGGTTAGCTTGATAGTTGAGGAGACATTGAGTTGAATTAGTAAGTGAATTATTAACCTATTGACATATGTTAGAATAACATTTATGATGATTAATTATGGATGAATTTGGTTGTGGTGGTTTATGAATATGAGATACATGTTTGTGTAGTAAATACATTGTATATTTGTATGTATAAAGGTTCAGGAGTTATAGATCAATGAGCTTATATTAAGGATTGTTGAAGACAGGGAAGTGTACACCTTCTTTTGAGGTGAGTTAAGGAAATCATATCTCTCAAAATCCCAAGACATGCATGATGACTTATATGTGAATTTTGAACTTAGGAAATACATGGTAGAATTGAATCTCAAATGGATGCTGATATGCTTATGCATTTAGAAAATGATATTGTTTTGTTTAACACTTTGCACTTGGAGTGCAAAAGATGACTTTTATTGCATGAAATAATATTTCGAAATTTACATATGCATAATCAAGTCATGTATGCTGTGTGTATTTGTTCTCTTTTGGCTTGGAGCCATGACAAAGTTCCATTAGGTTGGACAAATAAATAAAAGCATAATATCTTACTTAATTTTTGTACTTAATATTTTTATATGATTTTTGTGATTGGTGAGGAAACAATTAGCCAATCGTGTGCTAAGCACAACAAATTAAACAACCCCCATACCCTTGACGTTGGTATATAAAAGTCGAATCCCCGTATTGACAGTTTTCTACAGGACTTACGGGTGATTCCACACTTAAGGTCTAGATATCGATGAAGTCATCACCTAGAGTCATGATGCTCTTATTGACTGTAGTCCAGACTCATTACAGATGAAAGTCGAGCCAACATTAAGAATCGGTGGGTGTGCACACTAGTTTGGCCGACTAATGGCGACACACATGATTATTTTGGCCTATTTTGAGATTTGTTTTCTGATGAGATTTGATTTATACATCTGATATTTTTCTACTTTTGTATACTGGAATTGGAACCTATGTTTACCGGATGAGTGATTAATAGGCTAGGTTTATGTGGTTCCTAACCAATATACATTGAGTTATAAGTTATGCCTATGTATTTTTATGTCATGTATGTTCACTTCATTGGTTATCTACACTGTCTTGGTGTGTATCGAGTTCTGTTTGTGATATATGTTTTTCCTGCTCACTAAGTACATAGTATACTTGCCCCCTCCACCTTCCAACCATGTAGGTTAATTTCATGAGCTTGAAGCTTTGAGTGTATTGTGTGATTTTTTTGACATTTTCGGGGCATTATCGCACATAGGTAGTCTCTGTTTTGTACTTTTGTTGTATAGTGGCTCATGAACTATTTTTTTATTATATTGGTTATGTTGATATGCTTTATAATTTTGTAAATTAACTCTTGACTATCTTATAGTTTGTAAATGACCTTATGTATGAAATTTTGGTACTGTTGACGAGATTGCTTTTAAGTGGACTTAAAAGTTCAGAAGTTATGGTATAATTTTTAATGTGAATATAGAAGTGCGTTTAAAAATTTTTGCAGATGTTTGATTGAGTTTTGAGATGTTTAAAATACAACCGTTGTGCTGCCCAAATGTTATCAAAATTGTATTCAGTTAGCCTTGTATAGTCACGTTAAGGGTATCGTAAGTATCTTTAGCCTGGGTATGGGGCAGTTGTCATGTGTTTGAAGTGATTCCGGGTCGTGACAAAGCATCTAGGACTTTTATAATAAATTACCCACATTGTTCCAAATGAATAATTCATTCATTCACAATTTGGAGGTATAAGTATGCCAATTAGCTAAAGTGCTAGGAGAAAGAGGAGGGAAAGCTTCCAAATAACATCAAAGTCAACTCCAAAAATCAAGTTTGTACCATCACTTTAAGGAGTAGAAAAAAAATTGAACATGATTTTGAAAAAGATATAAAAGCGCTAAAGTGGAAAAAAGGAGTAGCTTGAGAATGAAAGAAGCATAAGAGAAGAGGAACTAGTCTCACCTACATCAGGTGCTGGTATTGATATAAAAATCGTGAGTTAAGGCAACAAAATGGAACTAGAATTAGTTCTATTTTTAATTGGTGTCAATCACGAACAAAGGCCAACTTATATGAAGTTATACGTGATGCCTATTCCATACTCTTAAAGGATTAAGAAGAAGAATAAGCAAAATGGATTCAATGTATTTTATAGGTCTTTAAAAAATTAAACATCAATATATCCTTTGCTAAAAAATTAGCTAAAATGCCTTTATACGTAAAGTTTTTGAAGGAGATCATCTCCAATAAAAAAAATTGGTGGAGTATGCTATGGTGTTTTTAATTGAGGTGGGTAGCGTTATCTTAAACAATAAGTTACCTATGAAGTTAAGGATATTAGAGTTTTATTATCACTTATAAATTTAGTGATTCAAATTTTATTAAATATTTAGCTGACTTAGATGCTAGTACAAATCTAATGTCTTTGTCCAATTTTCAAAAGCTAGGGATAAGAGACCTCAAGACAATGCACATATCACTTTACCTGTGAATTGTTCTATTAAGTATCCTACTAGGGTTGTGGAAGACCTACTTATGAAAGTAAGGAAATTTATCTTTTTAACCGAATTTTTAGTGATGGATATACAGTATGATGTTGGGGGTTCTCGTCATCCTAGGGAGACCTTTCTTGGCTACTTGTGGGATAGTTATTGATCTTGCTAAGGAAAAGCTTACATTTAGTGCGAGCAAAGATATCGTAGAGTTCCACTTGTAAGATCTCACATCGATTAGAGGGGAGAATGAAGTATGCCTTATAAGGGTATGAATACCTCTTCCCCATAGACGCATTTTCTTGGGTACGAGAAGAGCAAAGTAAGAGAAGAGCAAAACCGTGAGGGCCTTAGCCCGATGGGCAACCCAAAGCGGACAATATCTGTGGGTGGGTGGTATGAGCTGTTATAAATGGTATCAGAGTCGGTTCTCAACCTGTTATGCCAACGAGGATTCTGGGTCCTATGTAGGGTAGATTATGAGATCCCACATCAGTTAGAGAGGAGAACGAAGCACGCCTTATAAGGGTATGAATACCTTTTCCCCATAAATGTGTTTTATGGGTGCCGGAAGAGTAAAATGGTGAGGGCCTTGGCCTAATAGGTAATCCAAAGCAAACAATATCTATAGGCTAGTAGTCTAAGTTGTTACACCACACCTTTTAGATGATAAAAAGACCTCTTGCCCTAGACAAAGATTGTTTTATGGTGAATGTACTTGACTTTAGTATGGAGGAAGTATCTAAAGCTTACGGTGATATTTTGGTGAAAAACATATAAAGCTTTAGGACTTATCAAGAGTAAGGAGGAGTATACTAAAAGTGATAGTGTTCCTAGGTTAAAAAGGGAGCTTAAACCCATAACTCATGTCAAGGAACACATAACCTAGAGTTAGAATCCTTGCCTCCGTGGCATTTTGCACACTTAGGAGATATTTATATAGATCCTACTAATCGTTGGAAATAGTTATATAGATCCTACTAATCTTTGTTCTCCTTTATGTTCTGTGCAGGAAGGGAATCATAATTACTAATAGGAAATGATGTCTCAAGTTTGCAGTCAGTCAAAATTTGGTTGTCCTGGAATTTTTCCATGAAAGACCTTGGAGAAACAACTTATATATTAGGAATAAAGATTTATAGAGATAGATTAAGGAAGTTACTAGGTCTTTCACAGTCTACATGCATAGATAAATTACTAAAGAGGTTTAACATGGAACAATTCAAGAGAGGGTTTCTTCTTATAACTCATGGGATAAAACTCTTGAAATCTATGTGTCCCAAGACACAAGATGAAAGGACTCGTATGAGTATGATCCCGTATTCTTTGGTAATAAGATCAATCATGTATGTTATGTTATGTACAAGACCTGATATATCGTATGCTTTAAGTGTTAAGAGCAGATATCAATCGAATTCTTGTGAGTGTCACTAGGTGACTGTCAAGAATATCCTAAAGTACTTAAGAAGGACTACAGATGTATTCTTGATATATGGAAATGGAGATCTCGTAGTGAGAGGACATACAGATGCTAGTTTTCAATCTGACCAGGATGACTCCAAATCCTAGTCAGGTTATGTTTTCACACTGAATGGTGGAGCAGTCAGTTGAAAGAGTTCCAAATAAGAAGTGACTGTAGATTCAATGAATGAGTCAGAGTACATTGTAATTGCGGAAGCAACAAAAGAAGCTGTTTGGATTAAGAAGTTCATTATAAAACTTGGAGTGGTTCTGAGCCTTGTAAACTCAATATTATTGTACCGTGACAACAATGGGGCTATTGCTCAAGCCAGGGAACTGAGATCTCATCAGAAGTCCAAGCATATACTCAGGAGATATTACCTGATCAGGGAGATTATTGATAGAAGTGATGTGAAAATAGAGAGAGTGCCCATAGATCAGAACATCGATGATTCTTTAACTAAGCCACATCCTCAAATAAAATTTGATTCTAGTATACTCACTTATGGTATTAGATACAAAGGTGATTGACCTTAGTACAAGTGAGAGATTGTTATAGTAGTGCTCTAAAGGCAAGCACCTTTAGCACTTTTGTACAAAATTTATTTTGATTAATAAAGCGAAAGGCAATTTTTAATTAATTTGATGTTTGTTTATTTATGAATGGATGTCAATCTTAAATCGAATTAATGACGTCTATGATACAAAACATAACATGAAGGAAATCATGATGAGATCATGATAATGAGATTACTATCATGTGTAATTATGTTAGTATCTAAATTATCCTTAGTCATAGGATTAATAAGACAGTACATTATTAATCTAGATAGACTAGCATATGTTATACTCATTGATTTGATCAAGCAGTGGATCTCACAAACTGTAAGCATGAGATGTTTAGAGTTAACATATGGATGCTTACTAAGAGTTATAAGTACATCGGATGGCCCCCTATGAGATTATCATATGGATGGCCCCCTATGAGATTATCATATGGATGGTCTCATCATAGCAATGATGTAAATATCCTTAGAATTGAGATACTCAAGGATATCTTGGATACTGATCCTGTGCTTTGACATTATTCCTTGTTGCCTCAAGATGAAATCGCTCATAGGGTGGTGATTAGATATAGCTATTAGTATTCGAAGGTAATTGGGTAGCTAAAAAAAGATTCACCACTCATGACAAAAGGAGATGATACCCACGACCTCTTGTCGGGGTTATTACTTAAGAGTCTCTGCCCAAAGCAGTTAAGTGTCATGAAGAGAGTCTTCAATGACACATAGAGTAATGAGATCGCAGGACAAGAATTAAAATTACTTGGATTAGATATGATGTAGTTAGTCTAGTGGGAGTTGACACATAGCCTATACTCCAAACCAAGTGGGTTATAGTATGGTAAAAGGACGAATTACATGATAATTATCTATAGAAAGGTTCATAAGTCGAATAATTAACTATCGAAGAGTTCGTATGTTAACCCACTTATATTATGATAAATTGGCATCATGAAACTCTTCATAATTTGATTGAATTAATAGTTAATTCAAGTGGCATGAAACCATATATGATTTGCTCATATTAAGAGTTAATTCAAGTGCTCAAAATAACCAGGAACCTAAGGGTTACACACGTAAAAGATCATATGAAAAATAAAATTTGTATGGTTGTTTTTAAATAGGCCACGATCGTGACCGAAGGCTCGACAGATGTACATAAGTGAGTTCTTCACTTTTGTACAAAAGAGCTAACCAGTCAAAAACACACTCAAGTGAGAGAATAAGAGTCCAGAAGAGTTTTAGAGTTAGAGAGAAGTGTCTTGAGTCTTGTTCATGCAATTTATGCAATTGTTGTATGAATCAAAGTGCATACAACATAGTCTTAATCTTTCTCTCTATTAGAGCATTTACTTGAACTCATCTACTTTGGTGCTCTAACCATCCGTATACATTGTTTCTTCTTTATCTTTTCCTATTCTTGAGTGATCAAGGAATGGTTTGGTGTTTGCAACAACCCAAACAAGAAGAAGAATTAAGAAAGGAGGAGAATCGAAAGGTACATTTACTGTTATACTATGTTCATATAATATGTTTATGCATGCATTTGAGATTCTGGCTTTTTAGGATGTCATAGGATCGGAATTTAGATTCTGACACTTCTGCTGCTTTATCGTACATATGAAGCATTAATCCACGCCTCCCCTTACACATAGGAGACGTGTATACCAGCTGTATGTTTGGAAATACTGAAGAGGATGAGTCACATATAGTTTTAGACTGTGCAGATTGTATATCAGTTTCTATTTGCTGCACAATTCCTTGTATCTTCCTGAGTTCTCTGGTTTTGATGTCAAAATTAGGTCCAAAATACTGTGTCGCAATGTAATGTCGAAGATCAGCATCAAGTTACTAGATCTGAACTTTGTAAGACTAATACAGTTGTTGGATTTGCTTAGAGACGGTGTCGACTTTATGTTGCGTAGCATGAGTCTGTTGACTGATTCCATCTATCTTAGAATCAATTCGTCAAAGAACTTTGTTCTGGGCTACTGCATTTAATGTTTGCTAGTTAAGAACTTCATCAGAAGGATTTGACACAAGGGTTTCTTACGAAGTGATTCATGTGGCTCGAATATAAGGGCTAGAGATAACGCTAGTTATTTTATCAGTACTCCTGTGTAAAGAAGAAAAGTCTTCCTCATATGGCTTAACCATCATGCAAGGTATAGGAGTAGGAGTCATAACAAGAACTGCTAGCTTAGATTGACGGGTAGACAATTTCAGCATCTCACGAAGAGATCTAGGCTTGAATCTTTCTGTTTATAGACCAATAGATTTGTTGTAATCATTTGGATCCTTATGTGGATGATATTGTTGAGAAGGTATACAGCAAAGTTTAGGCTTTTTCTTCCTCCTTCTTCTTCTGACATACTGCTCATCATCATCATCACTATCTGACTCAGGGTTAAAACAGATTTCACAGTCGAGTTTGCACATAGATGGGTCGACATCCCATGCAAAGTATCCACGATAATGACTGACATAGACTAGATCTCCATTAGATTTGAAATAATGGATAGGAGGACTAAATTAACCTTCTGTATGTAAAAATACAGGTTGGATCATAAATATAGCCCCAGATGTAGAATGTCCAAACGGTTCTTTGTTAGGCTTTGTATAGATGTGTTGGCCCCGAATTTTTTTTATGCATAAGCATGATTAGATTAATATTTGAGTTTATTTATGTTAGGATGAATTAGTTTGTTAATGTAAGTAAGACTATATGAATTGGTAAATTGAATTAAGTGTTAAGATGGTAAGTATGTATAAGGGGTAATTTAGGAAGACCACTTGAGTTGTAAAGTTGTAAGGCTTAGAAGGAAGGGCAAATTGGTCATTTTTAGCTTCATTAAA
>JAOSBK010000206.1:14921997-14940130 GCA_027568895.1 Erythroxylum shatona | reverse complement strand
AAGAGAAAAAGGAATGAATAGTCTGAGAAAGAAAAGAATGAAAAAAATATATATACCGATTTCGGATTAGTCTTAGGGTTTCCAGCACAACGCGATCGTTTTTGTCTTTGTATTTTGTTATCGGATGTCGGATCCGCTTTGATTTGTCTCCGCCATATGTTTTGATTAATTCGATTCGTATTTTTGTTTCCGTATTTTGGAATTATTTTCGATTCGTTGTTTCAACATTTTGTTATTCGATTTGCCTTCGGATTCGAATTAACCGATTGGAATTCGCTTTGATTTCGCCTCCACCTTTCGTTTCATCGGTTGGGATCCGGTTTCCAGATCGGGTCCCAACAGTTAGTCTTCTGCATTTTATGTTTATCTTTTTTTCTCTATACTTCATATTGCCTTCTATTTGTTTTTGGTGTGTTTGTCCTTCTATGGTTTGTGTTTTTATTTTTATGGATTGTGTTTTGTTTCTTCTTTCATTGCATTTTTGCTACTTCTTTTCCGAGGTGCTACGTTGTTTTGGATTGTCTTAGCTACTGTATTTTTGCTCTTTGTGTTTTTCACCTCTACACTATGTTTTGCTTCCTTTGGTGTTGCTATGTCATTTTTTCCTCTATTTATTTCTGCTAGTGAAGTAGGCTGGGTCTTAAGATGCTTCTTTGTTTTAGGTTGTTTCATTATTTTTGGGCCAGATTTTTGTCTAGATGCCTTTCTTTAAATCTACTAAGTCCATAATAAAATAGTTAGTACAATTTAAACCTTTTTAAGAAATAAAAATATAAAATTAAACAAGTTGAATAAATAATCAAAAAATGTAATAATTTATCCCAAATGTTCTATGTAAATATTATAAAATAAGGGTGTAAAAAATATTATAATTTCTACTTATCAAGGCATCATATGATTGTTTCTTAATTTTCCATGATATAACACCATTATTAATTGCCTGTTTGGATGGACTTATATCAGTAGAGCTTTTGTCAGTAGAGCTTTTCTAAAAAGTTAGTTGATTGTTTGGCTGTCATTTAAAAAAGAACTTTTTTGAAAGAGCTTTATACAATAGATTGTTTGGCAATATAAAATCAAAAGCACTTTTAATTTTAACTACATTTTATTTTGTAATAAAATTATTTATGCATATAAATATTATTTAAAATATCTTAAACAATATGTAAAGCACAATATATTAATTATTATATAATTTTAAACCATATTAAACATAAATGAAAATATATCTAATTAAATCTTTTATATGAATTATAATATAAGTAAAACTAATATCAAAAATAAATATTAAAATATATATAAAAAAGTCAAATAATATCATATAAATCTCAAAATAAAGGTGAAGATGTGTTTGTTGATATTGTGGAAATTATTTGTAAAAACATAATGGTAAAGAGGACTAAAAAATAAGCTCACTAATTGATTTGAAAAATCTACTAAAAAAGTGTTTTTTTAATCTCCAAATTTGAGCTTCTCAAAAAGCCGTATTTTAGCTTCCGAAAAAGTTATTTCTATAAAAAAAAGTGCTTTTAAAATTTACAGCCAAACACTCATTTTTCTTAAAAACAGCTTTTACGATGGAAAAAAAGTTCTTATTCACCCTCCAAAAGTAAAAACAAATAGGCATTAAGTAAGAAAACAAATCCATATATAGATTTTTTTCTAATTTAAATCCCCTTCATAATTTATATTTGTACACTTTTGTATAAGAATATTTTTACCTTAAAATACAATATACAATCAATAGCACCTTTTAGATACCTCAATATTCTCTTTACTACTTTGTAATATGCTTATCATGTATTTGATTGATATTTGCTCACTATTCCAACAATGTAATAGCTATATGGCCTTGTACATATGATAGCATATATAAGACCTTCAACTTCATTTGAATATGAAACCTTTTTCATTAATCCCTTTCTCGTGGTGTTAATGCACAAAACTTCTTGTTAAGACCTTTGGCTTTAGTAATAAGATCATTCATTGGTTTGCAATCTTACATATAAAATCTTTCTAAAATATTTTCAATATAGATCACTTAAGAAAGTGACAATAATCTCTTTAAACATCCTCATAAAATTTTATTTCCAAGAATATATAGCTTTATCTATGTCTTTGATCTCGATCTAGATGAAAATTAGTCTTTGATTTATTTAACAAGCTCACAATCATTACAAACAATCAAAATGACATCCACATATAAAGATAAAATTGAAAGTTTATCTTTGGATTTCTTAATATATACAATTTAATCTTTATCTAGCATATGAAAATTATATGAAATAATTTTGCTATGAAACTGAATATACCACTACTTTGAGGACTACTTTAAACCATAAATCAATTTTAATGATCAAAACATTTTATGTTCTTAGGCCATCTCAAAGAAACCTATAGATTGATTTATATAGATTCCTTTTCTATTTATCCATTTAAAAAATAGCATTTACACCTACTATAGTTAAAATTACATGAATTGAAACAAGCCTCACAAAAGGTGAAAATATCTCATCAAAATCAATTCCTTCTTATTGTGTATATCTTTTCTCCATAACGCATACATAATGTCTTTTAATAATATTATCAGCTTTTTATAATTTTCTCTATAAGGCATGCATAATTCCTACTAGCTTTCCATACTTGATTTGAACTTAAAAAAGTAGTTTATTTTTTCATAGTAAGAGCCTTGTGTACATTCTTTAGCTTATCCTATTTTTATAGGATAATCATATGAAGTTCCTCTTTTATTTTAAAATGACATAAGATATTTACTCTATGTTAGCTTTGATGTAAGTAAGGTTTATAAGAAACAGATTCATGAACGCTTTAATTACTCGTACTCAAATTAGATATAGTTGGTAAACTTTCAGTGTGATATACCTTAGTTGACCTTATGTTAATCCTTCAAGTTCTAGATTGCTCCTACCTGAATAATGTCCTTCATAATTCTCTATAATATACTCATTCAAGAGTCTCATATAAAATAGGTCTCTTTTTCATTATATGGCATCTTGAACTAATCAGATATGTGTTCTTATCCTTGGTCACTTTTTAAAAATTTTATATTATTGTTTAATTTTTTTCAACTAAATTTATATACTTGTTAAACAATTTAATGTTTTGTCGGGAAAAAAGGGAATCCCATCATTTTGTTCTAACATAGGATAATAAGCTTATGAGCATTATCTTACTTTACTATCGAGAAACTAAAAAAGACTTTTGTTAACAAGTTGAACTTATATTCATATATAACTCCCTCCTTTTTGGATATGAAGCAGTTTTAAATCAAAATACCCAACAAGCATTACCTCTCCCTGAAAAGTAGGTGATCCAAGTGATCCAACTACATCTTCTAGTACGACTACTTTGTTATGACTATATTCCAATCACTAGCCCTGCCTTTGGCATCCCCCTCTTTATGATTAAGGTAGCAACTTTAGCTATAGCTAGCTCCTAATATATATCATCATACCGAGTATTATCATCTATAAAAGTGATAAAATATACAACCCCATATTGTGCCTTACATTTATTAGACCACAGATGTAATAATGAATAAATTGCAATGTATAAAAAGCTCATGTTAAATTCCTAAATAGCTTTCATACCTTTTACTAGCTAGACAATGTCCACAGATAGGTATATTTCCTTGATTTAAGTCACCTAAGAGACCTTCTTTAGCTAATTAATTTATTCTATTTTGACCAATACGAGATAGTCTAATATGCCATAAAAATACATTGTTATTGGAGTTACTAGATAACGTATATAAGTAATAAATTATGTTATTATTTGAATAAACAACATCCAACATAAATCTATGACCATAATAAATCATTTCAAGAAAAAAATTCATACCACCACATTGGAAATTTACATCAAATTCATACTAACATAGAAATAAGATTTTGATGAATCTTTACAACAAATAATACTTTATGTAGGATTAGGGATTGACTAATACATATGTTTAATTTGTATGTTCTAATCCTTTGTGCAACAACCATTAAGTTGTCTCCTACATAAATCCATCTGGTACCATATGGGATTTTTCTGACATTCTATAAAGGCATCCATATCCTTCACTATGGTTACTACTGAGAATGCAATCCATAAAGAACAAATGTTTGTATAATAAGATTATACATTTTAAAAGTAACCCTTATTGTCATAATTAAAGCACTTAATTATGTTTATATTTTATTTTTTGAAAGGAAAATTTTCATTTTTCATATTAATTCTTTTTGTCCTTCTTTGAGTCCGTAGTATAATATGTATTTTTTATTGCCCTTTTTTCATTTGGGCCCACTATAATGCTTACACTTCCTATTTGTAGCTCCATGTGAGCTAGAAAAAATTGCATGTACTTTAGAGGATAATTTAAAGACTTCAAGATGTTCTTCTTCTCATATGAGATGCATCATAGCATTTTCCATCATCTTAGTTATGAGTTAGATGCATCTCTGTATGCTCACAACTCTGACGTAGCAAGCAACTCGTTACTTGCATGTGCTACTCTTCAAGTAACTCATTACCAATGTCATAAAACTCACTTATCATATGTGATATGTACCTTAAATGCTTTTGTGTTATATGATCTGGTCGCTTCTTATATGTGTCAAACTTGATAGTGAGTGACCTCATTTTGGTAATTGTGGTAATTCCAAAATGTGTAGCTAAAGTGAACCACATGTTCTTAGCAGTTTCATATCCACTACCAAGCAACATAATGTGAAGCATCATGATCCCTTTTATTTTAGATCGTATTGCCCTCCTCTCGATCATCTATGGTAATATTTAGTGGCTTTAGAGCCTCTTGATACTATAGTACATATTGGATTCTATGCTTTAAATTTTATAGTTGTTGTCATTTAAGTTTTCACCCTTGTTGAGTTCAACAATATTATTATTTCATGTAGTAGCCATAATTGAAACACTAAGTTTCTACAAGAAGTAAGATATAGTTACATATATAATGTGAATAATCAGACTTTCAATTATCTACTAGATTGAAAGATTACATACATTATCAACCATCATTCTTATAAAAATTGAATGTTAATTATCATACTCAAGTTAAATTACCAATTAAAATTCATGTAAAATAGATACTAAGAAATTGAAAATATCAAGTTTGATATACATAAATGAATAAAATACATGTAGTCTAGTACAACTTAGTTCAAAACAAAATTATGACATAACATGTACATTGCCTAAATCTAACAAATCTTACATATAATAGAGTCGATTTAATCACATAATAATGCCCTTAAAGCTCAATATGTAATAGTTCTAATTATTTCAATCAGGAAGATGATATGATAAAAAGTTATAATCAATTTCCTTCTTCAAATTTCTCTTAAAAACATTTTCACAATCCAACTATACATTTTGGACTAAAAAAATATATATTCCAAGGCATAGTTAAATTTTCACTTTTTTGTTATAACACTAATGAGAGTAAAGTCGTGTGCTTCTATTCAACATATGCAAAAGCCAAACATCCTTTAAAACAAATATCTCATGTTAAGTTATTAATAGTAATATGTGTTGTGTTACATCTTCTCCAGGTAGGAATCGTTTCCAAAATAATTGCACTAACATGAAGATAACATGTTCCATATGTGTCACATTTTGCAAAAATCTAGGTATGCTTATCATAATGGGCATTTTCTTGAAAACTAATTTTTAAGAATAAGAAATCACTCATAAAATCCAGAAATCATTAAATAAACAAATTCTTTAACTATAAACAAATTCATGTCCATAACCTAATGAAATCTTAATAATTGTGATTTACTCAAAAACTCACATTCAAATATTGTTAAATTAATCAAATTATAATTATTTCATTATAATTAGAAATTTATTTCTAAGTATTATTGGATTAATCAAATTGAATTATAAATTTGATATTAAATTATTATTAAACTACAGAAAATAATAATTAAATTAAATTAAATTAAATACTAATTTCAAATTATTAGTATTAAATTAATCAAAATTGATAAACTTGGTTTAATAAGAAACTTATTTTCTAATTATTATTGAATTAATTCAATTTCATAATGTTAGTAAAAAATTATTCTTAAGTATTTTTGATTAATTACAATTAATCATACTTTCCAATTAAAACTTATTTATTGGCACATAAATCCAAACTAGCCAGCGCAATGAAAATTAAGCCCACATTAGATTATCAATTTGTTATTCATATACAGACCAAAGTCACTAAAATTTTTTTTGTTTATACTAATCCATCTTTGCTAGCCTTTTTATGCTAGCCCAACATCCAGAAAGTAGGTGAGCCATTAAACACACTGGCAAGAACCACCCATTTATGCTTGGCCTATAGCCATGTTTAGCAAACTAAATGTTTATATTTATAGGCGTCTCTTATCGTGTGTTACAAAAGTCTTCTTAAGCACCGAACTTATCCACAAGTCGCGCCTACTCCTTTAAACGACAATCTTACTTATATTCATTTAAGCAAGACTCAGTCTTCCCCCCGTGATCATTGACTAACAATCTAGTTCTCAAACACCTCATGACCAATGTTTAAGTCTTACACTCACAAGAAACTACGGAAGCAATATAATATTTAAAGGTAACAATAACACAAGAAAGAGATACAACAAACTACCAACATTTATTACTTCCCTAAGAGATACAACAAACTACCAACATTTATTACTTCCCTTAAAGTATACAAAGGAATGCTCTCTCAACTATATGTGTCTCCCACACTCATTTGTTTAGAGTATCTCTCTCACACTTCATTCTTTAAGAAGAGCAAGGCTCAAATGAGTTATTTATGGGCACCTCTAGATGACTAAGTTAGAATCCTAGTATAACTCTACTAGCTAAGATGAGTGTGGTTGAACACTGGTCAAGGCTTACCAATGGACGCACAATTTTGCTATCTTAGACTTAGGGGTCTAACAAACTACTCCCACTATAAGAAATCAGTGCCCTCGTTGAAATAAACTGAGGACAATCCTCTAGGTGTGGTTTCCTCAAAGACTCCTTAGCCATTGGCACATCTCCCACATACCATATTCTCTCTCCATCGAGTGTCTCCTTGCTTTTGTTCGGATGCTCTTGCACAAGGCCAATTGTTCCCAACACAGCAAAACTATTGAGGTAGACTTCTTCTATCGAGTCATCCTCTCCCCCTCTTTGATACTTTACAACTATGGAATTTACTTGCTCCTCACCCACCTTTCGTTTTAGGCATTCTCAACTAAAATGTGACCCTTTATATATGAAACAAGCAATATCTCGTTTTGGTTGTTTCTTACCTTGAGAAGATTCACCTACGTTCTCTTTGCCTTTCTCTGAGCTATATTCTGCATCCCACCATTCTTCTTACCCTCGTAGCTAGTTCAAATCAGCTGTGGCATTTGGAGATCCACCAAGGCATCCACAGCCGCTATCGCGCCTGGGAGGTCCTTCACGTTCTTCCTTCGAAGCTCCATTTATGCCCAACCTTGCAAGCCACTTGTGAAATTGAACAACTTATCCTCCTCTGATATGTTCCACACGTCTAGCATCAAAGATGTGAATTTTCTCACATAGTCCCCCATCGAGTCGTCATGCTTCAACCTCTTCAGAGCTTCTCGCGTAAGTTATAAAGTATTGTTGGTCAGGAACTAATCCATTAGCTCCTTCTTTATCTTCTCTCAAGTGTCGATGGGAGGTCTGCCCATTCTGATATCATTGGAGGTTCTCATTCTTCACATCTTTACATCCTCCACTAAATACATCACTGTGATTGACACCTTCTTTGAGTCAGCCGCCTTTGTCATTACAAACTACTGCTTTATGTACAATAAGAAATTTTATAGCTTTTTGGCACTCGACTTTCAATCGAGAACTTGTGGTTCTAGCACCTTCACTGAAGTGCTTTCCGCTCGTCCAACATCCTGTGTTACAACGACACACCTTAGGATTGCCACCACGAACCTAGACTTCTCTTGTGCCTTTATCAACTCTACTATTTGATGTTACAACTGTTGGATTCGCGCGTCCAACATATCGAATCGAGTGTTGTAAGAAGTCACCTCTTTCTCCCTTTGAGGAATTAGCCCAATGAGTGCCTCTACTTGTTTGACACGTTCCGTCAAATTGTTGCCTCCCACCATCTCAAACTTGGCTCTAATACTAATTGTTACAAAATTCTTCTTAATCATCGATCTTATCCATAAGTCATGCCTACTCCTTTATATGACAATCTTACTTAAGATCCGTTTAAGCAAGACTCGGCCTTTCCCACGTGATCGTTGACTAACAATCTAGTTCTGGAATGCCTCACGACCCTCACAGTGTTTAACTCTCACACTCGCAAGAAACTAAGGAAGCAGTAGAATATTCAAAGGCAACAATAACGCAAGAAAGAGAAATAACAAATTGCCAACATTTATTACTTCCCTCAAAGTATATAGAGGAATGCTCTCTCAACTTTGTTTGTCTCATGCACTCATCTATTCAGAGTATCTCTCTCACACTCACTTCTCTAATAAGAGTAAGACTCAAATGAACTATTTATAGACACCCTAGATTACTAAGTTAGAATCCCAATAAAACTCTACTAGCTAAGATCATAATCTTATCTTATCCTTATCATATTACATCATGACATCCCCATCCAATTAAGACTTTATCTAATAGGATTAAGCTACATCACAGTAACAAAATAAAAGATTACGCTATATAGGAATGATTATTTGTATCCATGAAGATCTCCTTTATCTTCAGATGATCCTTTCATATGATCTTTATCTCTTAGAGCTGATGTTCATCTACTATGATCTTATTAGTTACATCATCCAAGATCTCTTCATTCTATCCGTTGATGATGAGGCATCCAAGCCAATAGCACACTGGTCCATTTAATTCTTACCTATACCAACTCCATTAGGAATGGTCTGTCCACTTGAGCATACACTAAATCCTTAGTCCATCAAGAACCTATCCTTAGCCAAGTCAGCTTGTACAAAGTCCGAAACTCTCCCAAAATCAACATTATGTTTGATCTCCTTGCTAAGTCACCTTGAAACTCTCACATATTCTTGTCATGTATGTAATCCAGCTAATCTTCCACTCAAAGTCCACCTTAAGCCTTCTTTTGGTCTTACATTTGAATCTTTCATCTCGTCGAAGATTTCTACCAATGTGCATCAATACATGTCAATGCTTGACATTACTCATTTTCCTCCTTACCTCTTCGCAAGTGTTTGCCTTGTTCCGTTGTTTTGCATGGAATACTGATCAAAGCTCACCAATGCCCGCACGATTCCACTATCTCAAAATTAGGGGTCTATCACCATGCCACCAGAGGAAGCAGTGGTAGTGGAGAAATGTCGTAGTGGTAACAAGGGCAACAACAATGCCTTGGAGTGTTCCTCTCGTTCCATATGAACGTAACGACAGGAGGTTGATTCTGCCACTCGTCATCGTTAGTCGATGCGTGGCCCACCATTGGGAGATGCTTCTAGCACATCTATGATTCTACTCTTCACCAGACCATTGTCGCAACAATAGCGCATCATCTAGAATTATTTTCGGGCTTTCTCTAAGTTTTGAGTAAGTTTTATTTGGGTAATTAAATCAACATGAAATTATGTTTGTTTAGAAAATCAGAACTTAATTTCAGGAGCCAATCGAAAAATAGAAACTAAGTTTATGTCTGCTATCAAAATTTATTATTTATGAAATTGTTTCTGCTTGCCTCCACTCAAAAGAGATTTTAAATATTGTTTTAGTTTCTTATTGTCGTAGTTTCATTAACTTAGTGGCCTAAAGATATTTCCCTAGATTTTCAACAATACAAACTCTAAGATCATCTATGCATTATTGAAAGTAATCACTTATTTATTAATTCTTTGTTTTCACATATTATAAGATATTTAATTTATAGAGAATAAAACTTATATGAATTCTAAATTTTTTAATCTTTAAAATGATCCGTCATCCTTTAAATTTTTCAAAAAGTATATATTTTTTTATTAAAAGTCACTTTAAGAGTTAGAGGTCCATCAAATTTGTCTTATTTGTATCACTTAACCTAAAATCCTTATGTTCTTTGAATCACTTTGAATGTCCAAATAATGGAAGGATTATGGATCAGGACCAGGATAAGGAAAAGATTCATTTGCTTTCACGATATATTAAAAAACGCAAAGTAGGAAGTTGTCAATTAAGCAAAAACATTACCTAGGAGTTAGAACACCGCAGCCTGTAATGCCAAACTACTAAAAGACAAATTCATACATATATCATATCCGTATGATGTCGTGGGAATGCAGCGACCTCGGGAATCGAAGGAAGTGTGCAAAACAAAAGTGGAGGTGAGCCTAAATTTAGACTAGTGTTGGCCTTGATTCCAAAACAAAACGGATAGTAGAAAGTGGATTGACTAGACAGAAAAAGCTCTTAGGTTTTAGCTGAAAGTTATTGTCGAAGTTCGAACGCCAACCCACCAGCACGCTTTCTTTTTTTAGACGAAGGCTTTCCTTTTGTTTACCGACCAAACCTAATAGTAATTAATACTTTATTCATACCAAACATGCTTATAGTTGCGAGATGAAAACTTTACGTTCTGAAAGCAAACCGATCCTTGTGCTATGCATTTATTAAGTCGATCGGTTTGGACAAACTTTTCTCTGTTTAACCCATAACAAATCTTTCACTGGTGATTAGTACATTATAATCATCTTCACGTAGTTCCTTTTTTTTTGGGTGCAACGGAAAAGGACATAGTTACGATTACCGTATGGATTATCATTAAAATGTTTAGTTCTATTCTGGAATGGAAGCATCATGATGGATAAGGGCCATTAATTCATGCACATATCTAACGACAATTCCCTTGGAAAATAAAGTTAGTATGCGATCTGACGTAAAACAAGTTCATGGTTTGGGTATAAAGAAAGACCTTGTCATCCTCAAATGCCTGGTTTCCAAGACGCCATGGTACATATATATAGTTAGCTTTAGAACTTTTTGAGCTTCCCATGGAAGTACAAAATATTCCCTGACGTTTTGAATCACCCACCTTTCTTCCTCAAGTTCCCCGATAAATTGAACCAAAATCTAATAAAGTAGGCAGATGGCCAAAGAACGGCCTACATATAGTTGCCTAGGACATGAGCTACATCTACATGGCATAAGATAAAACAGTTTGCTTCCCTCTTGGTTGGCCATTAGTTGTCTCTACCAAAATCCCAACTTTGGTGGCTTTATTGTCTTCTAGTTTGTGTCCCCACATCCTTAAAAGCAGGCATGACCCAACCCATTATTTGGCTGGTAGAGCTACTTGTAGTCAGCCTACTTGAGTATCCATGTCAGTACACGCGATCACAATGCTCCAACCAAGACCAGACAGTACGAGCATTGACTATCACTTCCTTCGATCTTGTTATTACATAAGAAATTCCGCAAAACTGGAATTATTCTTGTGTTGTTTAGTAGAAACTCCACTGGTTTAAAAACAGAAGCTTGGATTGCTCTGCATGTCATGATTCTCCCGAATGTATTCTCTAGTCTACAAAAGGACTTGAAAAGCTATGCTTTATATATGTATATAGCTATTTATTGGAAATACACTATACTATCAGTGGCAGCGATGAACAATCCAACACATAAATTGTATTCTATTCGTTGCAGATTGCCATTTAGAAAAGATAACTAGACGAACCAAATTTCTTATTATGTCTTCTAGCTTTCCACCAAATTTCCAAAGCAACTGGGTTTCTCTGGTGTCCCTATTGACTCTGAACTCGTTAGATTAGAGTAAAACAGAAGATCATATGTTTAAATAACCCTACCCTAAGTTACATAGAATATGAAATGAAAGGGCAAACTCCAGTGAAAATCAACAAATAAATCCATCTGTCTATATATTGAGCAACTCAAAAGAATAGGGGAATTTAATAACAAGATTCAACTGTTAGGAAAGAACAAAATAAACTTACTTCTTGTCTGCTCGACGACCAATACTTTGAACAGTGGCAGCTTTTGCGCATGTCTCTCTCTTTCACCCTCAGTGCACAAAATCCCGGGCACGATCGAACCCTCAAAACTATTCAATCCCATAATCCCTAAAATCAACGCAGTTTGATATAAACAAAGTTGCTGATTCTGCAATCCTTTGCTCCTCAGTTCAATAAAACAAAAGATAAGTACAAAAGCAATAAAAAAACAGAAAACGTTTCCAAGGAATAAAATAATGCCCAGTGTTTTCTATTATATATGCGCACGGGTTCTTTTCCGTTCAGAGAAACTGAAAAGGAAAGTTCAGAGAGGGACTTGTACCAAAAGACAAGCTATACTTTGAAGCTCTGATAATGGAAGAGAGAGTGTCAGGCTTTTGTATTGCAAAAGCATCAAATATTCGTGGTAGTGGCGGTGGGAATAACGTTGGCACAGGAACTAAGTGCGGTCGTTGGAACCCTACTGCTGAGCAGGTTAAAGTTCTGACTGACTTGTTCAGGTCTGGACTTAGAACGCCAAGTACTGATCAGATCCAAAAGATCTCTTCTCAACTTAGTTTTTATGGAAAGATCGAGAGCAAGAACGTTTTCTACTGGTTTCAAAACCATAAAGCAAGGGAAAGGCAGAAACGACGTAGAGTTTCTGTTAGTGAAAAGAATACGATTCGTCGGGAAGATAATCTTTCATCATCTGCAAGATGTAAGTCCGAGATAGCTTCACATCTCTAATGGTTATATTTCGAGCGTGTGCACGCAAATTTGCTTTCTAATTCTTCTTATTCGTTTTTTAAGGAAAGATTAAATTTTTACATGAACAAGTATGTGTAAGTTCTTTTGTGTCTTTAGCAAATAACAAATGGTCTTATTATTGTTATGTTGTGTGCAGATTATTCTGAGATAAATCACGGATCTGAGCCAGAACGAGTGCTCGAAACACTTGAACTTTTCCCGTTAAACTCCTTCAGCGATTCTGAATCCGAAAGGCTTAGATTGCACGAAAATGAAAATGAACGCAAGGAAGCTTCTGCTTTCTCATACGCTTTCGGGACAGAAATGGATCATCCGCCGCTGGATCTGCGATTAAGTTTCCTTTAAACAAGCTTCCAGCTTCCAGTAGTTAGGAAATGATTTATGGAATTAATATTAGGTCTAACATGGAGCTAGCGAGTATGTTGGAAAATGGTGGTAAAGAAGCTTAAACGGTATTTTATATTAGAAACTATTCAACATTCTCCTCTGCATGCTCATGAAAACCATTTTTATCTCTCTGTGCTTAGTCTGTTGGATTTTGACTCGGAAATTGGAATTATGTTCCTCTTACAAGAAATGTCTTCTTGAAATGCGTTAAAAAAAAAGACTTTGGGTTATACACTGCTTGTGCCTAGGGTCTGCTTCCAATCTTTGAAATTCATGTTCCGATTTGTTCAGAGACCTTAGTCAAGAAAGATGAAAAAGACAGTGCTAGATAACTACAACAGATAAGCAAGTTGATGATTAACTATATCATATTACATTTCCCTTCCTCAGGAGAGGCAATGTCTTCTCTCTTCTCTCCTCTCTCTTCTTCCTTCTTGTTACTTTTAATAAGGACGGGATTAGAATATTCACACAATAAATTAAGAAGATCAGACCATGCATATTTTTTAAGAGATTAATCAGAGATGATTAGCTAAAATGAAACTTGGGGTTTAACTTTGCTCAAAGTAAAGAACGACCTTTGCTGCCATGAATAAAAACAGAAAAGAGAAGAGAGAGTCGCGCACCGTCATAATCTCGTAATTTGGTTGAATGTCATTCTTAATAAATGACTTTGGCCGCTTGTTTTACATTCAGCATTATATTCAGCGTTGCGTTAGCTCTTAATTGATTTTATTTAACTAATAGGAAATTAATATAACTGAATTGACCAACATTTTTTTGATAAAATTAGTTGTTTAGTATTAATTGTTTATTTATAAAATACATTTTAAGAAAAGAATTATAAAAACATAAGTATTAGTTGTTTATATCTTAGTATTTCTTTGAATATTCTCATAAAAATTTAAAAAGAGCAAAAGAAATCAATACTATCAATTTTTCTAATATCTTTCATCCAACCTTAAAAATACCAAAACCCTCTCAATATAATTTCTCAATAATAAATGAATTTGTTTAAAAACCTCATGAAATCCTTTTAGATTGGCATGGCCTAACTAAAAAGCTCAAGAGATTACTAAAATGCCATTAAAAATAAGGTTAAAAATGGGTTCGATCGGATCATATCAAAAAATTTTCCTCAAATACAACATCAACGAGCTTAATAAAAAGTTGAGTCTATAAAAATGATATCAAAGTAATTGCAAATTTAAGGAAATATAAAATTTTTATTATTTTAATTTTAATTTTAAAAATTTTAAAAATTGAAACTATATTTTTAATATATTAAATTAAAATTATATTATTTTTAATTTTTGTTTATATTAATCTCTTAAAATTTAAACTTAGATAAAAATAATTAATTTAAATTTGACTTATTAATTTTAGATTAAAGTGAATTGAATTAAAAACAATAAACAAGTGATAATAATATTATATACTAAATATTTATATAAAAGGGACCTAAATATGGGGTTTATACAAAAATAATTAATGTAATATAATTAAAGATAACAAATTTAAAAGTATTTAATTTATTTAATTTAATATTAAATATTTTAAAATTTTAATTTAATGAATAACTTTTTAAATTTTGTATAAATTAAGCCAAATTTATATCTCTTATCTCTATCTCTATCTTTTTTAGTAATTTGCAATAACTTTTAAGTACAGTAGTCTTTTAGTCCCTTAATTTCTCAATCGCCGAAAAAAAATGCTCCCCATAATAGAGTTTTCAAAATCAACAGATTGGGTTTAATCCACTAACTCAATCAATTGATTATCAAATATAATTATTAGCAATTTAACATAGTCAAACAGCTAAAACTTTTCAATCTACCAAAAAATAACTAATAAGTCATTTATCAAACAAATCATTTGGCTTTCCCACTAATTAAACTTTTGAGCTGGGTTTATCTGTTTGCTTCAGAAGACGAATACAAGTGAACATATATACTCTTTAACTCCTTGCATATTCGTTACTTTAATTTGTTTTAAGGGATTAAGATCATCTATGGTGGCTACGAAAAGTATTAGAACTTGCAAGCTATAATTTTATTGTATTTAAATGGCTACACTTTATACAAGAGAGGCTATAGAAACGTTGGATATAAATAAAAACGTAGGATATAAATAAGTGTGATTACATGAAGATAAAATTTGAGCTGTTAAAATAATACAAAATTTGAGATAGAGTTTTTTAATCTCTCACTACAACATAGTAGACATTTAGCTACATTTTCTTGAGATTTTCCAAAAATCATCGCTAAAAGTGACCATATTGCGATGGTTTTAAAAATTGTTATTAAAACTAAGCCTTTAGCGACTAATTAGAAAAGTGCCACAAAAGGATCAACATGGTGACGAATGACAAAAATCATCCTCAAATGGTGAACATTGAGTGACAATTCCTAAAAATCATCATAAAATAGTCCACACTGGGTGACGATTTTATACATTTGTCTTTAAATGAACTTTTGGTAACGCTTTTCAGAAATCGTCACCATGATTGGGTAAACATTTAGTGAAAATTTTCCAAAATCATCACCAAAGGGTTCATAATTGGTGACGATTATGTAAAATCTTCACTAAAAAGACGTTTGGTGATGATTTTCATAAATTACCACCAAAGATTCATAAACATTTAGCTACGTATTTTTTGCTACGTTTTTCACATTGTTGCTAAAAGTAATCATTTGATGACGATATTTGAAAGCGTCACCAAAGGATTAACATTTGGTGACAAATTTTTAAAATCATCACCAAATAGTTCACATTCAGTAACGATTTCTAAAATCATCACCACAGGTTTCACAGTAATTTGCAACTCATTTGGTGATCATTTATCAAAATCATCACCAAAGGGTTCACATTTTTCAATATTGTTAAACTAACATTTTTATAATCCATCATAGTTAAGATATGTTTTATTGAAGATTTGTTTTGAATATTTACAACGTATTATTGAAAAAAGTCATAAAACATAATTTTAAGTGTTAAACAATAGTATTAATTAATCATTGATGTTACTAACGGTGAAAAAATTAGTTATAAAAAAATTTAATAATTGTATCAATAAAATAATATGATATATCTTTGAATTAGAAGGTTAACAATTCTTACAGTCATATAACAAGAACAATAACAGTTCACACTTAATAGTACGCAGCTTGACCCTTAACTAGTAGAGAGATTGCTTGACAAATTCTTACAGATACAACAATACATCAACTTTAAAGCTGAGTCCAGTTGATTGCATCTATAAATGACAATGATTTAATTATTTTTTTGGATTTCAAGTGACGTGAGAGTCAGTAATGAATCCTCGATGTCTGGATTCCTAAGAAGAGACCTTGCACGTGTGAAGGTACCAATTGAAACAGTGATAGTTCTTCCCTCAGGTGTTGGGTTTTTCACACTTAATTTTTTAAATTCATATAATAGATTCAAACTTAACTTTAAGGACAAGAATGTCATAGGATCATAATGTACAAGCTAACACACTATAAGGAAGGTGAAGGTTGGACGCCTAAAGAGGCATAAAGCAATTATGAATTTACAAAAAAAATTAATATTATAGTTTATTTTTTATGTAATACTAAGTAATAATTTTTTACTTAGCTCGATTTTGTACTTTAAATTATAGGACAAGATACAGGAGTTGTTATAGATATCGTTGTCTTAGGGAAATCAACTCAATGTCGATAACATTTGCAACAATGTCTTTGGTACAAGATCGGGGTATATCAAAGGTCTTGGGTATGGTCCAAAGCCTGTTGGTGCATCTTTGTCACGATCAGCATATGTCACAACTCTTCAAGAGGAGAACCAATCACTAAGACTAAGTTTCAATGTACAGAAGAGAAGTTTGATCATGATGTAAAGGAAGTAAACAAGCTTTAAAAGATGGTCAAACAATTACTTGGCTCAAACTATGTCAGTAATAATGATGACGAGGAGTCTTAGTTTGTTTATAAATTTTGTTCAAATTCTATAATTAACCTGTAATTATTTTTTATAAAATGCATTCCATTTTTAATGTTTATTTTATTTCAATTTATTATTATTTAAAAAATTATGTCACCATTATTAATTATACAATGTAACTATTTTATATTTCAAACTGCCTTAAAATTGTAATAAATTAAATTAATTTTTTTAAACAATTATAATAAAATTTATATTTAAAAATAAATATTTGTCACTAAAAAATATTAGCTACCAAAACAAAATCTTTACAAAATGTTATCCCTTATGTTTACAAGAACATCTCTAAAAACATTTACCTACAATAAACAATTAGTAGCTAAAACCATTCTACTACAAAAACAAAATCATCAATAAAAATAATTACCCACAACTATGGTTTCTTAGGTAAAACCCTTTATATACAAAACAAATACGTCGCAAATTCATATGTATGACATTTTTGGTTCTTGTTGGTTATATGTCTTACCGACAAATATATTATGTATACAAAACCTTTCTGTAACAATTTCAAAAAACATCACAGATATTATTTTGCTACCCGAATTTAGCTACCATCAGGGCGACGATTATTTTTGTCACAAATTATTATTTCACATGATTTTTTAATATTAGCAACATTTAAATTTGTCGCCAATAAGATTATCTATTGTAATGTCTAGACTTACCCTTTACGACCCCCATAAGATAAAAGATCTATTAGAATCTTTATCTTAAAACTAAAATGAAGAAATTGATAGCAACCAAAAGATCTATAAGCACATCTACTAGTTGATACTTGGAGCTAATATAGAGGACACGTAAAGAGTTATCAAAAACTAGATCACAACAAAATTATAGCTAAGGGTTAAATGCTTCATGCGTGAATAATAAACCAGATTAGCACACAAACACGTTGCTCCTGTTATCATCATTATCATACCCAGAAGTCCTACAGTGAAGCAGGATTTAGGGGGGTCTAATAGTATGTAGCCTCACCTCTACATTGTATAGAGGCTATTTTCAATATACTT
>JAOSBK010000206.1:14893472-14910363 GCA_027568895.1 Erythroxylum shatona | reverse complement strand
TGTGCTAAACTTAGAGCTACTATTGTCTGTAACAAAGCTCGAAACATCTTTCAGTAGAAGGAAGAAAAGCTAATAGCCTGAAGAGGCTAAGTCAGAAAAGAATACTTGTTGTAAGAGACCTGAAGAGGCTCGGAGAAAAGAATATTTGTATCTTTGAGAAGTATAGGGAAATCTCAGAAAGGATTCTGAGGACTGGACGTAGCCCACGGTTTGGGTGAACCAGTATAAAACTGTTGTGTCAATTCTTACTCTCGACTCTCAACTTTTAAATTCTATTGTTGATACAAATACTTAGAAGTAGATTACAATACTTCATAATACTATTTTTCAAATCGTTTGAGAAAGTAAGTTTTTTTTTTAAAAAAAGAAGTTTTGGTTAAAAGGGGATTGTATTCAAAAACGGATACACAATTCAACACCCCTCCCTTCTTGTCCATTTTGTATATCGAATATTAATTCTATATTAACGTGTGATTCACTTCAAGTCCTACTTCAAAGAACAAGCAAAACTAGCCCTTCATACAACCAGTATACATCCAAGATCAAGGTGTAAATCTTAGCACCAAGAAGAAAGTATAGAAGATAACATAATCTACTTCCTTGATGCAGTATCTAGCTAATCCAAATTGAAGTAAAAATCTAGAAGTTTGAGAGTAAGTGAGAAAGTTTCGGTGGAGAATAAGGCAAGAACGAAGGGTGTAGAAATTTCCTTCCAATGGCTTAACACATATATTACTAGGTGTCACTATCTCAACATGACATTTACACCAAAGCATATAGTCCATTTGCCCTCCATTTAAGCTACCAATTGTCATAATTCTTTTAGGCCATTTATCACTTAACCAATACTAACATATGTCAATTAATTAGTTGTGCCATTTGTCATTTAATTTCCATGCCAAGCGTCACTAATTCATAGGCTTAGTCATCCAAATTTCCATATACCAACTTGTCTTGCCACTTGATAATTTTCCTAGTCCAAATGTACATTTTAATTTATTAATTTTCTAATGGTATCAATTAATTCCAAGTTACTAATTATAGTCTATCAAACCAAGATTCAAAACATATGCAATTCATAATCATATCACATATACTCTCATGGACATGTAACATTTCAACTAGAGTATAATTTGGGGCCTCAAAGTAGTCCACCCAAATATCTCCACTAAATCAAATTAATGGGTTTTATAAATATTTCTAGGTCATATAGGAGTTCAACAACATCATCAAGAAAAACTCTTGCCTTATAACAAGTTCAACACAAAGGTTTGATAAGAATCACATGAGAGAAAAAAAAATAGAAAATTTAACCTCCCAAAACAGCATGTACGGTTTGTGACATATAACTAGAGTTAGAGACATCCTTCTAATGATCTAACCGTTTAACTTGAAGAACAATGAGTCTTGAACAGCCTGTCAAAATTTCAGTCCGATCCAAGTGAAATTTCCTCTGCTCCTATTTTCATCCAATGGCACTGTGCAAAAAATTTCTACTCACTCTTCCCTTTCAATTTAGGTTTTTCTCACTTCTTTATCTTAATATACTAAGTTATAAAAACAACTAAAGAAGAGGTATTTATATGTTCTAAAGAAGTGTCTAAAATGCCCTCAAAGTAGGCACAAGTTGGTCCCCTATTTGGAGTGGCCTAACCTAGCATACGTCCCCCTCACGATAAAGCGGAGGAGTCTACCATTCCGAAAATCTAGAGGTAAACTTCAAGCTTCTCCCTAGGAAAAAACTTGGTCATCATATCCAAATCGTTATGATTGGTATGGATTTTTACAAGTGACAACTACTTGGCATTCAACCCATACCTAATCTAATGATACCTCACATCAATATGCTTTAATCTTGCATGGAATGTAGAGTTCTTGCCAAGGTGAATAGCACTTTAATTGTCACAATACATCACATGCATATCCTACTTGAGACCGAGCTCTTTGACATACTTTTAATCCAAAGAAACTCCTTGTATTCTTCAGTTGCTACAATAAACTTTGCTTCGGTAGTAAAAAGTACAACATGTTTTTGAAGCCTAGACTCCCAAGCCACAACATCTCAGGCCATGTTTGAATCTGTGTGACCAATGAGCAAATGCCCTTCACTACCAAAATTAAGTTTTAGACTAGTAGTGCCTTTAAAATATCTCATAATCTACTTCACTACTTCAGAATGCTCCTTTTCAGGATTTGAAAAAAATTACTAATTGTTCATAACATGTGTTATATCCAGCCCTGTACACATCAAACTTCCAACAACTGAAGCATATTGAACTTGCTGCATCATTTTCTTCTCTTCCTCAGTAGAAGGGCATTGCCTAACACTCAGTCTAAAGTGAGTAGCAAGAGGAGAGCTAATTGCTTTAGACTTGTCCATGTTAAACCTTTAAAGTACTTTTTTAATCTATTTCTCTTATGAAAGCATCAGCTTTTTGTTAGCTCTATCTCGATCTATCTTTATACCGATAATTTACTCTACTTGTCCTAAGTCTTTAATGGAAAAAAGACTTGCTCAATTGCTTCTTTAACTCATCAATTCTAGAAGCATTCTTGCTAATAATCAACATGTCATCCATATAAAGTAGTAAGATAATAAAATCATCACTAGAGAATTTCTTCACAAACACACATTGACCTGAAATAGTCTTGTTGTAGCTTTGTTGTCCTATAACTGACTCAAACTTCTTATACCACTGTCTTGGTGACTGCTTTAATTCATAAAGAATTTTCTTCAACTTTCACACATAGTCCTCTTTTCCTTTAACCAAAAAACCCTCTAACTGTTCCATATAAATCTCTTCTTCAAGATCACCATGAAAAAAAGCAGTTTTTACATCCATTTTCTCAATCTCTAAGTTAAGACTACCTGTTAAGGCATGAATAACATGAATAAATGACATCTTGACAACTGGAGCAAATATCTCATCAAAGTTGACTCCTTTTTTCTATGAGAATCCCTTAACAATCAATCTAACCTTGTTCCTTGGAACTGGAGCATTCACTTCTTGCTTTAACCTATAAACCCATCGATTCTTCAAAGCTCTCTTATCCTTAGGTAGCTTTACCAACTCAACAGTATGATTTTTGCATAGAGATTTCATCTCATTTGCCATTTTTTCAAGCCACTCTTTCTTGTGTTCATCTTCCTAAACCTCATAATAACATTCAAGTTTCCCCCTGTCAGTTAATAGCACATATTCATTTGTAGAGTACCTAGTAGAAGTCTATTTGTCTCTAGTAGATCTCCTGAATGGCACTGTTGGTTTTAAAGCTACTGGCGCTGGAAACTAAACAACATCATCTTCTGGAACATCAATATCTACAGAATAACTAATCTCACCCAAATCATGATGGTCATTTTGAGTTTCATTTTAAACAAGTTTACATCTAAGGACTTGCAAATGATTATAATAAACACTTTTACCTATCCATACCTTCTCTGTAACATCAAACTATAGAGGAATATATGGTGAGCGGTTTAAGATATGTACAACAGTATCTAGAACCTCACCCCGAAGTGATCCAGGTAGCCCAGCATGTGATAACAAACATCTAACTCTCTCTATAAGTGTTCTATTCATCTTCTCAGCTACGTCATTCAACTAAGGACTCTTTGAAGGTGTCTTTTGATGTCGAATATCATGTTCTCTACAGTACTCATCAAAAGTTCTACTATACTCACCTCTATTATCTAATCTAATGCATTTCAACTTCTTACCAATTTCTCTCTCAATTGAGGCTAGAAAATGCTTGAACATTGGCAAGATTTGATCTTTTAAGGTGTAAACCCAGGTCTTCCTTAAATGATCATCAATGAAAGTGACAAAGTAAAGAAAACCACCTAAAGGCTACTTCTTTGTAAGTCCAAAAACATTAGAATTTACCAAGTCAAGTACATTTGGCTTCCTTGAAGGCAGGTGACTTTTAATGGAAACTCTATTTTGCTTCCCTGCCATACAATGAGAACACCTTTTAAACTGGATGCTCTGAACCCCAAAAAGAACCTTTTGCTTTACTAATACTGTCATTCCTTTATGACTCATATGAGCCAATTTCTTATACCACATTTCACTGTTATCACTCTTTACTATATTAAGAGTGTCTTTGAGAGCCTAGTTAGCATGAAGTATAATGATAAAAATTTGTTACCCTTTGTTATAACCATAGCACCTTTACTAAGCTTCCACTTTTCATTCTTAAATGTACTACAAAAGCCTTCAACATCAAGCTTGCCCACTAAAATCAAGTTTAGGCAAATATTCAGAACATGTTTAAGATTCCTATGAACCAACTTAGTATCATCATTGGTTTTTAAACAAATATTACCATTACTAGTAACACTAACAATTATATCATCGCCCATCTTTACAGTTCTATATTCAATTAGAGTATAAGAGATAAAGTAGTCCTTTTCAGATGTAACATAAGTAGTAGCACCACTATTAACCACCGAGCTTAAGGGAAGTGAGGAAACATTCATAATATCTTAATCACAGACAATCAAAAAATTTTCAAAGGTAACACTAACACGATCTTCATCGCTACTATCATCATCTTTTCCCTTTTCAGTGCCCTTGTCTTTCTTGTTCTCTTTCTTAAATTGCTGGCAATGTCTTTTGATATGTCCCTTCTTGTCGAAACGATGACATTTAACATTAGAACTTGCCTCTACTTTTGTCTCTATCCTTATCTATGCTCTTATCTCTGTTCCTCAAACCCCTTCTCCTACTTCTTCCAATTGTCTGAACAACTAACACCTCTGATTAAGACGAGGACCCTTGCACTTTCATTCATAATACTATTTTTGGCTAAGTCCAACATCAAGACACCACCCAGAGTTGAGTTAAAGAAAGTTGTCCTAAAGGTTTCCTACAAGTCCGGTTAGGTACAAAGAAGTCCCAAACCATAATCTCATCATGAAATTTCATACTCATTTCTACCATCTGGTTGAGAATTCCTTGAATTGTGTTAAAGTGATCCTTCACTAAGCTCCCATCTTATAGCCTTAAAGAAATAAACTTGCTTCATCAAAAATAGCTTGTTATTACCGATCTTTTGAGCAAACACATTCTCGAGCTTGTCCCATAAAGCATAGGCATTTATCTCTACACAAACATAGTTTAACACATTATCATCAAGCCACTGCCTTATGAAGCCACACACTTGCCGATGAATTAACTTCCATTCCTCGTCGGTCTTATCTTGTGGTTTTTCATTAAGAAATATTGATTGATAATAATCTTTCATATAAAGGAGATCATCTATTATGATAATTCAAACCATTCAAGAAAATCATCTGACTTGTATTAGCCTCCATAATGCAGCACAATTTAGATAAAATTAACCTTGCTTTGATACTAGTATGTTGAGAGAAAACAATATCAATCCACAAACCCAATCACAAATAACCTGTGAAACAAAAACTCACCAAATCCACCAACAACAAAACAAGCACTCTGGACAAACTAATCAATCACATAATATCAACAAGCAAATATCTCAAGCTAGCAACAATAATAAAATCATCAACAAAAAAGAACGCCAAGAATTTTTACGTTGAAAATCTCCCTAATTCGAGGAGTAAAGACCGTAGCCCACCTAAATATCTCCATTAACTCAAATTAATAGGTTATACAAATCTTCCTAGATCATCTAAGAGCTCAACAACATCATCAAGGGAATGTCTTGGCTCACCACAAGTTCATCAACACAAAGGTTGGACAAGAATCACATGAGCAAGAAAAATAGAAAATTTCACCTCCAAAATGGAATGTACGATTCGTGACATATAACTAGAGCTAGAATGTACGATTCATGACATATAACTAGAGCTATGAGTCTTGAATTTATCAAAATTCTAGCCCAATCTAACAATGAAATTTCCTCTAGAGGCCATTTATATCCAACGACACTACGCAGAAAATTTTTGCTCACTCTTCCCTTTCAATTTAGGTTTCTCACTTCTTTCTCTCAATACATTTAATTATAAAAACAATTGAAGAAGAGGTATTTATGTGGTCTAAGGAAGTGTCTAAAATTCCCTCAAAGTGGGCACAAGTTGGTCCTCCATTTGGAGTGACCTAACCCAACAAATTTAACCTTTTAATGTTTAAGAACTCTCTTTAAAGCTTGCAAATGAAACTACGTTGGAGCATGAAAAAATTGAGACAATTTATTTACAACAAAGAAGACCTTCAGAAGAGTAACTATTAAGTATTGTAAAGGACCATCAACGCTATAATAAGATGTAGCATCGACTTTTGGAGAACCATCAACAAGAGAATAAGTTTAAGATGAAATCAAAGGCATAACAACTTCCTTTGCACTAATCATATTAAACCTATCAAGTAAATTAGATATATGTTGATATCGTGAGAGAAATAGATCCAATGGAGTAGAAATTAACCTCAACACCTATAAACTGATGCAAAGAAGTCAATTCTTTAATTGAAAAATGATTGGTCACCTAGTGTATAAATTTATCTAGGGAATTCGAATTATTACTCTTGAGGACAAAATATGTTGAAGTTTTAATTGAAATAATTTCTTAATTGCAAGGATACAAATAGTAATCAGCATATCCATCAGCTTATCCATCTTCAATTATAGTGAATCGAGCCTATCTTGCTTAAACTTTAGTAGGCCGTAAGCTTTATTTAAATTCCTTACAACAATGTTAGACCAAGAAAATTTTGGGTGGTTTTTTCACCTAAGATTATAAGTATTAAAATAAAGGTTATTACCACCTCGATCATATTGTACCCTTTATATAGTTAAGTTGCTCGATGTTATTATTTTCCTCTTGGAAGTAATCAACTGATATATGACTTTCTTGTCCACATAATTTGCATTCATGATGAATTGCCTTGATTGGGCTAGAAGAACTATCTTTAAGTTGTTCAATTATTTGGCTAAGTTTACTATTTCACCTTATAATGCTATACTAAATCTATAATAAGCACTCCTTTCTGATCTCTAAAAGTTGGTTACTATTTACTTGTCTTCGATGTACTAAGGCAACTTTTGTTTGTCATCTTCTCTAACAAATCAAATATGGCTTCAATTATTTTCCTCGTTAACAAACCACCAACTATTGTATCTATGGTGTCTCATGTAGGTGGATGCACACCATTGTCGAATGTCTGCAGAAGGAACTCTTGGGGCAAGTTACAACGTGGATAACTCCTTTGCAACTCTTTAAATCTCTCTCATGCTTCATACAATGATTCCCCTTCGCTTTGCTAAAAATTGGTAATCTCCTTTATGAGTCTAATAATCTTCGTCAAGAGGAAGTATTTAGCCAAAAAGGCATGCATTAGATAACCTATTGTATCGAAATATGTCACAAATCACTATAAAGTTGGCTAGATGGGCATTAAG
This sequence comes from Erythroxylum shatona, assembly GCA_027568895.1. Taxonomy (NCBI): domain Eukaryota; kingdom Viridiplantae; phylum Streptophyta; class Magnoliopsida; order Malpighiales; family Erythroxylaceae; genus Erythroxylum; species Erythroxylum shatona. The sequence continues at coordinate 14,902,980 of JAOSBK010000206.1, read as the reverse complement.
ATCCCCATTAGCAAGTCTAAAAAGTTGAACATTAGTTTGTAGCATATTCAGTAGTGCTGGTTTAATCTCGAAAGTGATGTTTTGCATTGGTGGTCTCATTATTCCTTATTGGTTCATAGAACCTAAGCCTTATAAAGTCCATAAGGGTTCTTTTCTATTATCCTTGATTCCTTTCCTCCGTTATTTTCCTCTCTATTGCTTCTTGGCATGATTCTTTTTGAATCTCTTTCTATTATTTTTATGTTAAAAACTTGTATGTCTTTTATTTTGCTCGAACTCTTTGTAGATCTTGTGTTCATGCACCTGCAATCACACAAGAAAAGTGTTAAGGTCCCTAAAGCGAGGTACTTGAACTGTAGTAATGTTATAAACAATCCACGAAAATGGCACCAAAAACTTGTTCAATTTTTAATTGAAAAACTTTCTTAACTATAAGTACACAAATCGTAACTTATGGTATAAAAAGTATCATCCCACAAGGATTGTAGTAGTCACCTAAAAATTCTGGTAAAATTTTTTTTAAGGTAAACAATAAGATGAATAACTATAAATTAAACTAATAACAAAAACTTAGTAACTAAAAAATAAAATAAGTAGCATTGAATTAATTAATTAATCAATGATGAAAACTATGAATTACTTACATCCTTATTTGTTTTCACTTTACCTTCTTGATTTAATCATACTTGATTATATATATTCTATGATTATGATTACCTTCTCTCGAGATCTAATCAAGTAATCGATCTCTTAATCTATCAAAACTCTTTCTAACTATGTAATTGGATTTAAAGCAATCTTATGGATATCTAAAAAATAATTAAGATCTCTCTTCAATTGCTTATTAATTTGATGATTATAGGTCTATTGAGGTGCCAACTCTCACTGTGCATCACAACACAAGTGATACAATCCAATCTCTCAATTGAAATTGAATACAAAATTATAAACATACTTCATTAAATCATGAATATAAAGTTTAATAAATAAATCAAGAGTAATTCCTAAAAATGATTTAGCAATCCATATTTGAAATCTATATAACAATTGAATCATCATTAATATCCAACTTCATCAAAGAAATTTAAAAAAGAGTAGAAAATTAAATATGGATGTCTTCTCTTCTTTACCTTAAATTGGAATTCTGTAGCCTTTGTTTCCGAGATTTTTACTCTTTTGATCCCCTCTTATTATTTTTTTTTCATCAATCAAGTGATGCTTTTTCTCTTCCTTATATACTTTTGAGTCTTCTAGGTTTATCTAGGATTTTTCCATGTGTTTTCTTTCAAAAATAGCCCTAAAAATGTTAAAAGTACAAAAATTGTTAGACCCCGTTTTCGGAGCCCAACATCGGACATGAGATCATGAGGCTCGAACGTGGAGGGAGGCTTAGAAGTTGAAAATTTAGAAGAAAACTCCCTTGGAAGCAAAGTTGGAGGTCGCTGTGGTGAATTGGGGCTTCGTCGCGGCGAACATATGCAAAAAAATCCCCTAGACTTCCCGAGGATTTTACGTCTTGACGAACGATTTAACTTTCGCCACAGCGAACCTGCAATAGTATTTTCGCCGCGGAAACCATTTAGTCTCACCGTGATGAACTCCCCACGCCAACAAAAATAGAATGCTTCGGGTTAATTATGCCACGGTGAACTCTTAGTTTTGTCGCGGTAAAAACCCCTGAGACTTAGCCCACAACCCAAAATTTTCCTATCATACTAAATGCAAACATAATTTTTTTTAACCATCTTCAATAATTCAAACCCAAAACAAGATGAACTTATACATGAACACATGCAATTTCCAAAATCCAAATACTTTGCGAAAACATGAAAATTCATAGACAAATCCAAACATATATTTCATTAATATCAAAAGTGAGAGTTTTACAAAGCTTTAATGGGCATTTCAAGCCACATTACAATATAACCAAAAATTACATCATTTGCAAAAGTAGAATTTCTCGAAAGGCAACTAAAGCCTTGCTTTATAAAAACTAGTTTTAAAATCCAAAAAAGATCTGACAAACAGGAGTGATGCCTTGACTCGCTTAACTACTCGATCGCTTGCTCTTCACCTAAAGATGGGACGGAATGGGAGAGGTGAGCTAAAAGCTCGTGGGTAACAGATTTATAATCAAAAAACAAGAAAAAACTATTTTTGAAAAATCATTGCCATTATACATTTTCGAAACCAAAGTACTTTCACATATAAATATCATCAAACACTTATTCCTCAAAATTCTCAATTCATCAAACAATTCATGAGCAATTTTAAATCATATATGCATCAAACTTGTCAACAGAAGCACATAAGCACATCAAAATGGTTTGGGTAGATCTATAAACATGACGCACTACACATTTTCACATAGTGGTCCTGTGTAGTCGTAAATTTGAGGGAGTTCATGAGGAGCTCCGTGCCACTAGTGGGCAGGCAGGAGAAGTCTTAACTTGGTCAACATGCACGTGATATTCTTGAGGGACTACCACAAACCCACATAACACATATTTCATAACTTGTAAACTTGTTGCCCAAAATGGCACTTTTTCTTAAAAACTTGCTTTTCATATACTTGATATATTTTGGAAACCATTTTTGAAAACATGATTTTATAAACATGTATCTTTTCAAAGAGAAACCCTTTTCAAAGTCTTTTTATCAATCATCAACACAATTCATGTAAACATATAACAATTTCACAATACAATCAAGAAGTAAATAAATGCAACATCTATGATGCAATTGAAACCATTAAGCTTTCTTGATTCAAAGAAAACAATGAGTGGCTTATTTATTATATTATAAACATGTACCCACCTTGAAGTCCTTGCTTATAAACTTTCTTAGGGATATCTTTCCTCTTGCTCCTTTTGCCTCTCTTGCCCCACTTGATTTCCTTAAACAATAACCAAAATTCCATTCAATAGGAATTTCAATTTATGATCAAGTAAATGACGATATTTGATAATAATTTCTTCTAGAAAAATATTCCCCATTGTCTTAAGTTTCTAATGACTCCAAAATCATTCAATTTGGTTCAATATTCTAAAAGTTATAGTACAAACAATTTCAGGCTGGTCTTATACTAAAACAACATTCCATACTCCACTTCCATCCAAACTTTGAAATCCTTAGAGACTTAATTTGAACTCAATTCCTTCATACAATTTGTAGCCCTATGTCTCTAGTTTACACCAAATTAAAAATTACTCTATTTGGATAACTATACCAAAAGTTATGCCTAAAATACCACAGCACATTCTGCGCTGGAAAGTTCGCCATGGCGAGCCAGAAAGTTGGCCACGACGAACTTTTACATAAACGAACTACGGGAACAATTTTTGCTACATTTTCCAACTTTTTTACTTCCCACATTTCACGTATAACCCATCTAAACACTAAACCATAACTTCTAATTCATTTTCAACTTCATTTCAACCCCAAAATCATTCACAAACACATTATGATCTATCTTTGATCATTAACCAAACAACAAAACATTAACATAAACCATTCATCCACAACTTCCTACACATATTCACTTTATTTTCACTTCTAACTATCATCAAACATGCTTCATTTAACAAATCAAAAAGGGTTTATGCTTATATTATATCTTTGACTATTATTTGGGAAAATTGTTGTTTATTCTTGTATAGTATAGTGTTCTTTATTTTTTTTTAGGACAAGCATAGTTTAAGTGTGGGGAAATTATTGTACCTAGTTTCTATTGCTTTTAACTACTTTCATATCTTGATTTTGGTTATTAATCCTTATGTTTTGATCTAAATGTGAGATAAAATATGTGAAAATGGTGTGAATATTGCATGAATGTTAATTGGATAATTTTGTGAATTTTGCATGTAGGTTGAAGGGAAACTTGACATAAAGTTGTATGAAAGGAAAAGAAAAAAACAAAAAAGTTGGTGACTAAAGGTGTCACCACTGTGGCAAAGCTTGTCACAGTACTGTGACATGTTAAGTCACAATGACTAAACTTGTCACCACTGTGACCACCTTATGCACACCTGTGCAAATTCTTATGCACTCCTTAATCCATCTATTTTACTAAGTGGCAGTTGTAGGTTAAAGAGACATTGAAACCTAAACCTAGATGAGGCTACAAATAGAAAGAATAGTAGGGTGGCAGTGAAATCTTTCATTCACTCTTCATTCTTCACTCAACACAGGCAGATACATTCAGAAAGAAAGGGATAGAGAGAAAGAAGGGAAGACGAAAAGAGAAAGAGAGAGAGTCGATGAAGAAGAAGAGAAACAAACGTTAAGGTAGTGGGAGCATTCAGTTGTATTGGTGAACATCAACTAGAAGCGAAAAGCGAAAGCTAATGTAGAAGGATTGAGAGTTGCAGGAGACCACTGCGACTCATTTATACGACAACCTTTGTTTGCTTACTTTGTTCCTTATTTGTTGCATTGTTCTCTATTGTTTACTGGATTTCTTATTCTGTTAGCTTAACCAAACCCATACTCTATTGCTTTTGACAATTTATCTTGGTTATTTACTTGGTTTACTGCTTAAATACTTCATTTATAGTAATAAAGATAGGATTCAAGTGTTTAACGATGATGAATCTTGTGATATCCTTGATGGGCTAATCTCTTTTCTTTAGAATTAATGTAGCTATTTAAGTCGACTATACATACTTGAGTTATAGTTTTGTTGTCTTATTACTGTGGTTTCTGAGCTAAATGGATGTAATAAAATGGCCAAACTTTACATCATTTTTAGTATTAAATGAAGGATTGAGAGGAGAAATTTAATACAGATCGAAAAAACTATGGACGCTTAGGTTAAAAACTAGAAATATATTAACTTAGGTGGTAATTAGTAATAGGGTTTCCATAATTAATTCAAATAATAACTTGTTGAATACGAAAGTTAGATTACTTCATTATTCGAGTTGATTTAGAACCTAACTGTTAATTTTAGTAAGACAGTTATCCAATCATTTATCTTAATCATGCATAGAAGATTAAATTAGCGAAATTAATGACCAACTTTTTTTAGTACAATTTAATTTAACCTTAAATGACCTGTTTTCCTCTTCAACATGTTGAATATATGTTAATCTTGATGGGGATGAAATATTTGTCTTAAGGCTAAACCCAAGACTTTTAATCTATCTAGATCATGTGCCATACACATAATTGTAAATTTCTTCTATATTTTTCTCATTCCCTTTAAACATTTATGCTTGCAGTAACTTTTACATCTTATTCTAAAATTAAAAAATGGAACTAATATTCAATGAAAATATTATTAGTTAGTACTACTTAAATAAATAAACTTAAAATTTAAACAAATTTTTATACTTACATAGTTATTTTGCACTTCTTCTTACATCCACCCTTCACCTTTCTTATAGTGAGTGAGTTTGAAGAGTATGATCGTAGTACGCTTTTGTCTATGTAGTTCCTTCTCACTCTATTTTATGGAAAAAAAATTACATTGCATAATAAATAATATTGTGCTTATTTTATGGAAAACATTACAATGCATAATAAATAATATAGTGTTTATTGATATAATTATAACTTGTAAACAAAGATCTTACATATTCATTTAAGACGAAAGCAAATGGTTTAGAGTCTTGATTGTGAGGAGTTTTCATTTTTCATTTGTTGACTTTGGCTTTCTCACATTTTTCCTAAACAAAGAAAAAAAAGATAGTAACTAAATCATTTAATAATATTAATGGAAGTAAATGTGAAGGGAAATAAAACAAACCTGAACTTTGAAAGAGGCCCAATAATTACACAATTTATTTAATTTTCTGGATACATCATTTTTGGAACATGTATCCTTGCCTCCACATCAGAAGGAAAATATTTGTAATGCTGATGCAAACTATAATTACGATCTATGGTCCTTTGTTTTAATGATGAAGTTACGCAGTTTGAAACATCAGGGTTGTCGATATCGACGTTATTCAATTTCATCTATGAACAATAAGAAAAAGTGTAGTTAATCTTAAAATAAGTAAAACAATATTTCATATAGTTAATTTAATTAAAAATTTACTGAAACTTTATCCAAAACATTTTCAAGCAAGTCGTCTTCCTTTAAGTCCTTAGCATGCTTCAGGCAAGGTAATTCTATTCTCACAATTATCCCCATCTCAGTTGACAATTTTGTTGATTGGATTTTTTCTAGAGGATGACCTTGCCAAGCATCAATATATACTGAAAATCTATTGTCCATTGCAAAATTCATTTGTTGTAACTCACAACTTCTAGTTATATCTCTAACTCTTATTCTGATGTTAACATTAGAACCTAAAAACAAATGAATAATGATAAGAAAATACCCATTAAATATGTAAATATATATTTGAGAATAAGTCTATTTTAAAGTGTTAAAATTTAAAAAACCTACAAATCCCTTTGTACTAGTTGATTCATTATTGATTGAGGAAGAATGAGGTTGTTGTTGACTTGCTTCATTAGAGGATGAGGTTAAATGTTCTTGTTAGCTAGGAATTGATTGATCGAGTTATTGTTAGGTAGGAACAATTTTGATACCTATCACCTTCTTTCCTTTGTTTCTACCAAGTGGCATTACTGTCCTTTCAAAATATAACACAATCATACTTACAAGCATATATTGATATATATCCTAATCTAAGGTCCCTTAACAATTTCTTTGCTTTATTTTTTTGGGTAATTTATGTCCGATAGGTAATGCATCATTGATTAAGTCAATTAACATGTCAAAAGATTTGTTACTCTATTTATTATAAACCTTTAAATGCAATAACTTCATAATAAAAGAAAGCTGTGAGAATTTTGAGCACCCAAGATATAATTCATTTTAAGCAGCTTTCAATAACTTCCTAAAATTATCTTCTATAATACAATCAATTATTTTAGAAAAACCAATATTATTTATAATCTCCATATAATTTTCATAATCCTCTAATATCTCTCTTATCTCATCATCATTATCATCATTAATATCACAATCTTCTACATCATTATTGTTATTACAATCAACACTTATATTAACACTTCTACTACCACTTGCTTCTGAACGTTTGTCATGATAAATCCGTGGAGTGTAGAATTTCTATATGTCTTAGATTGGTAAGTGATTATATACCACATCTTGACTTTGAATTTTCACAGTTAAGCAATCAATGCATGGATAACAAATAGAACATTCTACATCCATTTGATCTTTTACAAATTACGTGAAACTCTTAACTCCTTCAAAGTACTTAGCAGACCATTTCCAATGAGACATCGAACTTTTTTCCTTTTTTCTATATAATTAAAAGTAAATTTCTTTTCTTAATTACTAAATGCAATTTAAGTTCTAAATAGCATAATGATAATAATAGAAAAATCAAATATATATAACTGAGGCGATTGTGAGGCGACACAGACAGCGATTGTACAGCGATTCCCATGGCCGACATCTCGCCGGCGCCTCCACCGGTAGGAGTCCGTTCTTTCGCTCAGGCTCTCACGGGAGCAAAGCCATCTCCCCGGATGATTCTACAGCCGCCACCATCTGAGGTTCACATCGTGTCTCGACCCAAGATGTATAAGGGAGAACCGACTTTCTTCCTTACCAAGGAGGAAGAAGCACAGCTCGCTGCTCCTTTTCAATTGGCGTTGGTTGGAAAATTTACCAAAGGTAGGCCGAAGATGGATTTCCTGAGATCTTCGTTCGACAAAATCGGGTTTAAGGGTAACTTTACCCTAGGCATGATTGACTTCCGCCATGTTTTAATCTGTTTCGATCTTGAGGAAGATTACCAACGTTGTTGGTTGCGAGCCATATGGATGTTTGACAGTCACCTTATGCGCGTCTTTAAATGGTTGCCAGATTTTCACCCCGATCATGAATCCCCTGTTGTTCCAATCTGGGTTTCTTTTGAGGGTTTACCGATTCATTGTTTCCATGAAAAATACCTTCATTGGTTGGCCACAATGATTGGAGTTCCACTGAAAATTGATGTTCCTACCTTAAATCTTTCTCGGCCCTCGATTGCTAGAGTGTGTATTGAAGTTGATTTGTTGAAGGAGTTGCCGACTCGTTTGCGACTGGGTACGGAAGAGCATGCTTACTTCCAATCTGTGTTGTATGAGAATCTGCCTTCGTACTGTCGTCACTGTCGGAAGGTAGGTCATATGGAGAATGATTGTCGCCACAAGCAACGCAAGCCTTCTTCCACTGCTGTAGCTACGGATTCAAAAATTTCTCCCGTTCAGGTTTGGAAGGCTAAGGAGCCAACTGCCTCTGGCCTGTCTGTGCAAGATACGGATAACTCTCTTCTCGCTCCCTCTGCTCCTACAACTGCTTCTGTTCTTGTGTCCGCGATATCCGACGAACCTTCAAGTAAGACGCAGCCTCCTGAGCAGCACGCTGCTGTTGCTACCGACCCTCTTTCGTCCAGCCTTCCCTTATCCTCTCAATTTGTAATATTGTCTGAGATTGATGAGGCCACTGGCCATTCTATTCAACCTATACCATCTGTTCCCCAATCCAGTGAAATTCTTGAACTAGTTGACGCTGAAGTGGTTGCTACTGAACTTGTAAAACCTTCTGCTTTAACTGCCCCTGCTTTTGTGCCTTCTGAAATACGCCCTGCTACTACAGATGTCATTCTCGCTCAGTCTATTGCTACTGCTAATACAACATTTGTTCCAAAGGATATATATGGGGACTCTGCCAATGTGGCTTCACCTAATACAGAATTAGCTGCACCAATTCAGCCCTTTTCTACTGCTGTTGAGATTCCTCAGGTCATTTCTGAGGGTCCTCTGCCAACTCAAGTTTAGGATGACTTCTGGCTTGGCACAGTTTCTAGTCAACAGAATGTGGAAATTTCCAGACTGGTCCAGTCTGAAGGAGAAACCACTCTACTGAAACGGGGTCGTCCTGTGGGTTCAAAAAATAAGAAAGTCACTTTTGATGCTGAATCTCTTCGCCGATCGGCGAGAGCTCCTCAGGCTACTTCTTCTGCTCATCACTCATGATTAGTAGCCTAATTTGGAATATTCGTGGGGTGGGTAACACGGCCTCCCAACGTCGTCTTAAATCTCTGACTGATATGCACAAATTGTCTGCGGTTTTTGTGATTGAGCCAATGGTGCAACCTGTTTTTTTGGATGGACTACTAAGGAAATTACACTTTACCTCTGGTTATGTTTCTGACACTAATAAAATCTGGGCCCTATTTTCCAATGCTTATTCCGCTACGTTACTTAGTGGTACCGAACAAGTTTTGCACCTGCAATTAACCCACACTAATGTGCCAACAGTTTTTTATATCTCTGTAGTCTATGCGAGGTCGACAAGACGGGACCGTCTTGAATTGTGGTCTGAGTTATGTGCTTTTCGAGCTGCTCATGCTAATGTCCCGTGGTTATTGGGGGGCGATTTTAATGTCATCCGCAGTCTCGATGAATATAGCGGTCTTGGATCTCCTGAGCTTGCCTCTATGGATGACTTTAACTCCTTCATAGCTTCTTGCAGCCT
>JAOSBK010000206.1:14877936-14893372 GCA_027568895.1 Erythroxylum shatona | reverse complement strand
AAGTTCCAAGCATGGAAATGAGGTGGGTACCATGTTTATAATTTGAATTATAAGCCATGTATATGTTTTCGAAAAATAAAGAAAGAAAATCAAATGATCCGATAAAGTGTTAAATTTGTTAAATTCATTGTTTTTGAAGGATTGATCAATTGATAAAATTTGTACATTCATTTGTTTATAAATGATTTTGATAAATTGCAAAATTGTTGCATTCCTTGTTTGTGCATGATTGAGAACTTGTATATGAATTTGATTGTTATGAAATTGATTGATGAATTGTGAATGCATTTTGTTTGCTATATGACATGTATATGGAGAACAAGTTTTCGAAAAGTGCCTTAGGGCAATTTTGTTTTCAAGTATGAACATACCTGTTATGTGGGTTTGGTTAGGTCCCATAAGATGGTCAAGTGCACTTGTCCTGCCGCTAGTGGCATTGGAGTTCCTTTTAAGGACTCCCATAAGTTCACGGCTACACTGAACCGCTATGCGGGAAGGTGTAGTACGTTCTGTTCACGGATACACAGGACCGCTATGTGGGACTATGTAGTACGTTCTGTTTCTGGACCGACCCAAATCATTTCTAATGTGTTAAGTGTTTTGTTTCTGTTAATAAATGTGATTTCGTTTATATTTGTGGTGCAATCATGTTTTTGAATTATTCATGAATGTTTTGAAAAATTGAGAAATTTTGAGAAATAAACATTTGATGATTTTTCCTGCCGTGAAATTCTACAAACTAAAAATGAGTTTGAATAAAGAATGAAAAAAAATTATACCGTTTCGGATACGGATAGACCAAGTGTGTCGTATGGTTTCCAACGTTTTATTTTCTAAGATACGCGTTTCGGATGTCAGAATTTGACTTTCAGTTCGATTGAACCATTTTTTTGCTTTGATTCTGAGCCAATTCGATTTCCTTTGGTTTCCTTCTACTTTGTGATTTCGAGTTTTCGTTTCCTTTCGCTTCCGCATTTTATTTTTCAGATTCCGATTTCGCTTTTGGCTTTCCGCGTTAGATTTCATTCATTTTCGCTTTTGACTTTTGTTTTTAGTTTTTCCGTTTGATTCTGTTTTCCGCTTTTTTGGTTGGGGTTCGGTTCCGAAATCGGGTTCCAACAATCTAAACCATAATCAAACGACCAACTTGATTATTCAATTGTGAATCAATTAATTTAGATTCTTACAATATACATGTTTCCCATACATCTTTATGTATATGTATATTACTTACAAAAGAATCTTGGTACCTTTTGACTAGATATATAATGCTCACACAAATAAAACCAAACTCTTTTGTTTTATTAATAATAAATATTTTCATTACAAAATTGTAATTGAAGAAGATAAAGTTACATGTAAATATACTTGCTTTCTAGGGAACTATATTTACATATCTCCAACAAATCCTCCTCTACTAAACCTTCTGCCAGCCAGCCATCTTGACTTATTTTTCTTGGCTGAACTCTGGGATGAACTGGCCAATGTTCTATGCTTCATTTTTTATCTTAAATTTTGAGTATTTGTTATTGCATTTCTCTCCACTTTTCTTGCAGCTTCAACTAATTCCTTATAGTGTGTTTGTGAAAGACAGATGGATCCGTAATCTTGGGCTCAAGCCTGCAACAAATTTCTTACATTTTTTCTCTTCACTATCAGCGATAAACGGAATACTTTTGACAAGTTCCGAAAATCTCTTCTTATAATCCATGACTAAAGTCGAATCCTGCTTTAGATGAAAGAACTCCTTTACCTTTGCATCTTTATAACTATATGGGTAGAATCTGTATGTAAGCTCTCTCTAAAATTCTACCCAAGATACCACATCTAGATGTCGTCTCTTAATGGCCTCCCACCAATCCTTCTCCTTGTCCTCTAGGAAGAAGTGGGAAACACAACTCTCTACTCTGTGCATCTCATAACACTATATTTCTTTGTAACCTGGTCTAACTAAGTGAGTGCACTCTCGAGATCTCCAATCTCATCAAAAGTCCTTATGCCCAATTTATAGATGTGCTTATTTGTACATCCTGAAGCTTCCATATTTTTGAATGGATGTCGCATTGCTGTGGTGAGTATTTGAGCTATCTATTCTACATTCACCCTTGCAAGTTCTGCCAGACTTAACGCTTTGAAATGTGGCTGGTTCATAGAGGCACTCATTGAGTATGGTATGTGTTCATCCTCCCATGTTGGAGGTGCCTCAGGTGTAGGAGCCACCAAGATGTCCACGACCTTGTCTATGCATCGTGCTGTGTATTTGATAAAAATGCAAGTGTGTAAAACTTTTAGTTTATGAACTATATGCATTAATCACAACATTCTATTAGTCACCTCACTTTTAAAACAACACTAAAACTTTAAACCAAAAAAGAGGCAACCTAATTTTCAAAAGGCAGGATCTAATACCAGCATTGACAAGCCTTTATCTTGATAAGACTAGGGGGCTTGCTCGACACCCGATGGTGGTCCTCTAATCGGTATCTGATCCAAATGGAAAGCTCCTATGGAGCTAAGCCTATTGCCTTTTTTATCAAAAAGCTTTAATAAAACATATAAGTGGTGGATTTTTTCAAAATTTTAGCAACACAACTATTGTATTTTGACATCCGTGAAATTTTCAAAATCCCTGTAAAAGTTCAAAACATTTTTATAATCACATCAAAATTCCCACTACAAATTTTGGACTTTAATTCCGCTCAAAAGCAATCTCAACAATCACTTTAATAAACTTTAAAAAAACTAAAACATATTTACGCATTTCATTTAAAAACCTTTATATACATCCATTCTTTACACAAATGTACATTCCAAAACATATTTAAAATTATGCAATATTTACCAAAAATATTCACAAGGCAAAAATTCCTACACAATAGCACGTGACAAAGTGAACTACTCGAGAGGTGGAGTCCCTGCTACTGAAGCCCTTAAGCCTGCATCGAGGAGAATTTATTTTGAAAACAAAAAGTAAAGTAAGAGCTAAACTAGCTCGGTGAGTGTTAACATTTCTACGCAAACCATATTTAACAATTCAAACATCCCTAAAACAAATTCACAGAAAATAAAAATTTATATTCAATGAAAGGAAAGGTTCGAGGTTTTACAAATTATGAGCTCATATTCTTGAACTAGTATGCCCGATATATTATTTCAGTGTTTGATATCATATGGTTAAGATTGAAAAATCACTTTGTTTAGATAGATCTACTATAATTAGATGGAGTTGTATGCTATTGATATCTTTAAATAGAAAGACTTTCTTAACTACAAATATATAGATCATAACTTATAGTATAAAAAATATTATCCCACAAGGATTGTATAGTAACCCAGTAACTCTTTTAAACTTTGTTAAGGTAAACAATAAGATGATAACCAAGAATTAAACTAAAAATGAAGGATTAATAAATAAAATGTGAACAAATTATTAACTAGGTAGTAGTGAAATTGATTGGTTAATTAATAATGAAAGCTAGGAATTATTTATATTCTTATGTGTTTTACCTTTACCTTCTTGATTTAATCATACTTAATCCTAGATATCCTTTTGTTATGATTACCCTTTCTCAAGATCTAATAAAGTAATCCCAATTAAAACATATTAAAAATAAATTGTGATTTCTCTATCTATCAAAACTCTTTATAACTATATAACTAGATTCGAAGCAATCTTATGGATAACTAATAAACAATTAAGATCTCTCTTCAATTGCCTATTAACTTAATGTATATAGGTCTATTAAGGTACTATCTTTCAATGTGTAACACAACATAAGTGAATCAATCCAATATCTCAATTTAAATTGATTATAAAACAGTAAACATCACAAGCATATTCATTAAATCAAGAATGTAAAATTCAACGAATAATTCAAGAATAATTCCTAAAAAGGAATTTAGCAATCCATATATCTAACTAAATATCTAAGTGTAATAATCATTAACATTTAACAACAAGGAAATAACAAAAGAGTATATAATGAAATATGGAAGTCTTCTCTTCTTTGCCTTAAGCTGGAAAATCTACAACCTTGTTTTTGAAAAATTTGCTTTGATCTCCACTTTAATTATGTTTATGCAACTGTCAAGTGTCGTTTTATGCTTCTTTATATACTCTTGAGTCTTATAGGTTTTTGTTTAGTTTTTTTTCACTTGCATATCTTCCAAAAATATCCATAAAACATCAAAAGTATGAAAAAATTACATCCTGGAAAACAATTTGCACGATCATGCCAGAGACTTCCAATCTGCAGTTCTTTGTTCCATGATCATGCATAGCCATACACGATAGTGTCAAGCTTATTTCTTGAGCTTTTTCTTCATCTTTTCTTCTCCTTTTCCTATCTCCACTCATCACCAAACACATCAAACAATCTTTGAAATATATAATTAACACCAAACTCTTACCTTAAACAACAATTAAACAAACAAAACATATAAAAAACTAACAAGTATATAAATCTAGGTCATAAAAATATGATTATCATCTAATAAAATAATAAAACACACTCTAACACCTATAAAGTATACTAAGTTTTACTCCTATCAATATCCCCACACTTAAATCTTTACTTGTCCCCAAGCAAAACTAAAACCATAAAATAAACAAAAACATAAACATACAATGATGCAATAATATAATAATGGTATAAGGGCATCAAATCTTATGAAATTAACTTATTAATAAACATCAATCATAGAAAAAGTTCCAATACACTAACTTATTCCATTCATGTTCAAATGCTTTGATTTAAATATACATATCAACCAAAATATTGACATCTATGACACTAATGAGGTATGTCATCACTAAATACTCGTTTAGGAAATTTATTTTGACATTTAACAAGAAGATCCATAGGTTCAATTTTAGTATTAGCAGCACATCATCAAGCTTAGTTGGAGTGTCATTTTATCCTTTTGACTGAATAAAAACATTTTATCATGAATGCCCCTGGTTACTCAACTATATCACAACTTACAAGTGGAAACTAACTTTATTATTAACCCTTTTTTTAGTGGGTCAGTAAAATATGAATTGTATTTAGCACATTTATAAAAACCCACTTAGGATTTTTTGGTGCTATTTTCTTCACATTTTTCAATTTTACCTATATCACTTCTTCATAGTGAATCACTCGTATAAAAGGATACTAACTACGCTAGTAATTTAAATGAATTTAATTATAAGTGTATCCAAACAAGTGCCATACAATGAAAGAATAAGTACAATATTTTAATCATGATGCATATTCACCTCAAAAACACTTGAAACACAAACTTCACAAGCTAATATTTCTTTACAAATTAAAACATCATGTTCATAAATAAGCTAATTTCTTTCAGTTTTATGTCATTGGCACATTTACATAATGCATACGTCATGCAATATAATGTTTACAAAATCCAACCTAATCAAAAACTAACACAATGTAAATGAAAATTCACACCCAAATGATATGCAAGTGCATATATATCCCTACACTTAAATAACATGTTGTCCTCAATGTGGAAAATGAAACATAACTAAAGACAACACATATAACAAATATAAAATAAAATAAAATGAATGAAAATAAGGGTAAGAATACTTATAGGGATTGTGGTGGTGATAGCTTCGGAGAAGGAACTTGGATACACTTCATGCCATAAACATCTATCAGTTTAACTCACTATAAAATCATAAAAGTAAAATAAGGCAATAAATGCACACAAAAGTATAAAAACTACCTAAAACATAACATGCTAATTTTAAGGTCACTAACTTAACCATTTCAACTTAAATTTTCAACCTCCTTTTTTGGATGTTAAGGTCATATGCATCATCAGATTAGGTTATGCTTCTTATGTCCAAAATTTTCTCCTATGGTTCTCATTCACTTTCTAATTGTTTCCACCACTCCCTTTTATTATTCCCCATCAATGTTCAACTTTAGAAAGGGTGGTTTCTTAATGAAGGGCATCATAGGTGCTTCCATTCTCACCAAAATCTTTGCCTTCAATTGATCACCCAACTCCTCCTTTAATAGTTCTCCTTCATCTTCTATTTCCCCATCACTCACTTCCTCTTTATAACTCTCCCCTTGCTCTTTTATGCATTCATCCACTAAATCTATCTTCATATAGGTGCTACTTTCCTTCGAATTCTCCAATAGTTTATTATTATTAAATTCAACATCCTTATCACCGATGCCAATAATGAGTTTTCCTTCATAAACATCCTCCAAAGCTCTTCCTATATTCATAAATGGTTTACTAAGAATTAATGGAATACTTCAATCCTCTTCAAAGTCTAGTACTACAAAATCCAAAAGAATAATAAACTTATCCACTTGTACCGATACATCCTCTAGCACGTCAAACAATTTCTTTATAGAGTGATCTACCAAATGAATTAGCCTAAAAGTCATCTTCATATCTCCTAACCCCAATTTCCTAAAAATTGTTAAAGGCATAAGATTAATACTTTCACCCAAGTCACATATGCATTTAGCAAATTCTAAATTACCAACAACATTAGGTATAGTGAAACCCCCTATGTCCTTCAAATTTGAAGGCATATGGTTGGTAATTATAGAGCTGCAACTTTCAATTAGAGAGACCATTGATTATCCTCCCAAGTTTGCTTGTTTGATAAGATGTCTTTAGGAAACTTTAGGTACTTTGGCATGCTCTCCAAAACTTCCACCAAAGACAAGTTAAGTTGCAGTTTCATTAAATTGTCCTTAAACTTTACGAATTAGAGATCCATTTAATTCTTCTACAACTTCTATGGAAATGGAATCTTTGGTGCATATAGAGGGAAAGGAACATATGGAGTTTCCCCTTTCTTGTCTTCTTCCTTATCCTTTTTCCCTTAGTCTTCTACTTTGTGGAATGCTTCTAACTTGCTCTCATTTATAAGTATGATACCCTTTAATTTTTCCTTTAGATTAGACTCCGCGTTGCTTAGGAGCCTCCTCACATGTTGTGTAGATAATGAATTAGCTAATTAGTGCACTTGAAACTCTAAATTATGGATGGAAGAAGTGTTATTCTTAATAATTTGGTCAAATTTGGCTTCCATCCTCTTTTGGTTCTCATCTTAGCTTGCAAATTTGGAATTCAAAACATCCATCAGTTTGTTCATGTTTGATTTGAATAAACAGAGCCTATCTTGTTGAAATCTTAGTAGACCTTAATCTCTTATAGAGTTTCCTGCATTTTTAGACCAAAAAATATTTGGATGGTTTTTCCACCATGATTGTAAGTATTTGAATAGGCATTATCGTCTCCCTAACCATATTGTGCTCCTATAACTTTGAGCTACTCCATATTGTTGTTTTTCATTAGGAAACAATCAGTTAAGATATGACTTTCTTGTCCACTTAGTTTACATCTATACTAAATTACCTTGAGTGGACTTAAAGAATTGGTTTTCAGGTTGCTTATTTTTTTTACCTAATTTTGCTACTTTAGTCTATAATGATGACACTAAATCCACAACAAGCACTCCTTTTTTATCTCTAAAGGTTAGATGTTGTTTACTTCTCTTTGAAGTCCATAAATAGCTATTTTTTTCCATCTTTTCAAATAAATCATGTGCTACTTCAATTTTTTTCCTCATTAAAAAGCCACTAGCTACTGTTTTTATGGTGCCTCATGTGGTTGGATTCACTCCGTTGTAGAATGTTTGTAAAAGGAACTCCTTTGGCAAGTTATAATGGGTCAGCTCCTTTGCAACTCTTTAAATCACTCACATGTTTCAAGTAGAGACTTTCCTTCACTTTGCTGGAAATTCTTGATTTCCTTTATAAGTCTAATGGTCTTCGTTAAAGGGAAGTATTTAGCCAAAAATACTTACACTAGTTGCTCTTATATTGTGACATTTACAAGGTTGAGAGAGTTCAACGATGCCTTGGCTTGATCTTTAAGTATAAAAGGAAAGAGTCCCATCTTTGTTGCTTCTTTTAATAGTGCATTATATCTAAATGTGTTATAAATCTCTAGGAGGTTAGCCAAATGACCATTAGGATCCTCTTTGGGTCCTCTATAAAATTGGATGTTTGTTTATAGCATATTAAGCATTGCTGATTTGATTTTGAACATATTGGTCTGCACTAGTGGTCTCGCTACCCCTTATTGATTTATATTCAAGCTTGGCCTTATGAAGCTCATAAGGGTTATTTGCCGCTCTCCTTGATTTTGTTCCTCTACCATTGTTCTTTCTATTTCTTTTTGGCCTCTTACTTTTTGAATCTCCCTCTCTTGTTTGGTTATATCAAAAAATTATACATCCTTTACTTTGCTTAAACTCCCTGTTGATCTTGTGTTCATGCACCTGTAATCACACAAGAAAATTGTTAAAGTCCTTAAATTAAAGTTACTTAAATAGCAGTAGATGCAATAACACCCCCGATATAATGCCAAAATTTTATTTATATTTTTAAATAAAAAAAATTCTTAATTTCAAGTATGCAGATCGTAACTTATAGTATAAAAAGTTTCATCCCATAAGAATTGTATAGTCTCCTAACAATTTTTGTAAACTTTATTTAAGGTAAATAATAAGATGATTAATTAATATTAAACTAAAACCAAATATTTAATAAATAAATAATGGAAAAACTATAAACTAGGCAGTAGCAGAATTGATTGATTGATCAATAATGAAAGCGAGGAATTACTTCTATCCTTATTTGTTTTCCCTTTACCTTCTTGATTTAATCCTACTTGATCCTAGATATCTTACAGCAATGATTGTCCTCTCTCAAGATCTAATAAAGTAATCCTAATTAAAATATATAGAAATTAAATTGTGGTCTCTCAATGTATCAAAACTCTTTCTAACTATGTAATTGGATTTGAAGCAAACCTATGGATAACTAATAAACAATTAACATCTCTCTTCAATTGCTTATTAATTTAATGTTTATAGGTTTATTGAGGTGCAAGAACCCACCATAGTACAAGCTCTCACTGTGCATCACAACACAAGTGAATTAACCTAATCTCTTGATTCAAATTGATTATAAAGCAATAAACATAACAAGCATATTCATTAAATCAAGAATGCAAAATTCAACAAATAATTCAAGAATTGTTCCTAAAAAAAAATTTATCAATCCGTAGATGTAACTAAATATCCAAATTTAATCATCACCAATATATAACATCAACAAAGAAATAAGAAAAAGAAGTATTGAATGAAATATGAAAATCTTCTCTTCTTTGCCGTGAGCTGGAAATTCTACAACCGTGATTTTAAGAATTCTACTTTTTCTTCCTCTTTAATTATGTTTATGCAGCCATCAAGTGATGTTTTAAGCTTCTTTATGTACTTTTGAATCTTCTAGGGTTATTGATCCTTCAGAGAGATTATTATGTTTTTATTTTTCATTGCTATTACAAAATTATAGGAAAAAATTGAGTTTCTATCTCCCACTTTGAACCAAGCACTCTTGAATGTTGATTACTATATAATAATTTTACCTCGATTGCTTTGTTATATTCCCTGAAAGCATCATGTTCTTTTTTCATTGGGAGAGATATATAAGGAATTTCATATTCTTTCCAATTCCTTCTTATCCCTTTTCACTCTCAACTGAGTATTGTTAAATACCCTCCTACTGAGAGATTTAGTTTGTTCTATCTTCCTCATATAGATGCAGATTATAGCATCTTTAAATCCTTCCACATTCACTAAAAAATTATTGAATCTGAATTGACAGTTCTTTTTCTATATGTTGAAAATGTTCTTAATAAAAATGGGGGTATGGTTAGATAGTATAGGATTTTTGTAAATAACTCTACTCTCTAGAAAATTAGACAACCACTGTGCATTTACTAATCCCCTCTTTATTTTTTTTCCTTAAGAACTACTGCCCCTTCTGTTTATTATTCTAAGTATAATAGTTTCCTTTCATCGTTAGGTCAATGACTTCCATGTAATTCATATAATTATATAATTCTTTTGTATAATTTCTTATGCTATTAACATCCCTAAAGATGATCCAAGTATCAATCATTGTGTCACTAATCTCTTTTAGTTTGTTCCATAAAGATATTCTTTTAAAAGCCAAATTAAAGGAATAAAGTAAAGTGATATAGAGACTAATATTTGCTTCATCCTAATGTTCAAATGAATTAACTGATCACCAATAATTTGTTAAATGAATTCTATCTTTTTATAGTCATATGCTACTATTACCCGTCTATTGTAATGGAAAAAGTGATTAGTGATACCTTTCGAGTGTCCTTTTAAGAAAAACAAATATCTACAATTGTTCTCTCTAATCTTGGTTTCTAATAACAAAATGGTTAGGGTGTTAGTCCATAATGGGACCTAAGAGGGGGTGAATTAGGTGTTTATAAAATTTAACATTTTTGACCAATTAACTCAATTTAACAAGTATATGTGTGTGTGTGTGTGTGTGTGTGCGTGTGTGTGTGTGTGTACGGATAAGGGAATTACTTAACATAAACCAATAAAAAAATTAAATAATAATTTAAATATGACATGGAATAGAGAATTCTAACTAAATTGTAATGGTTTAGCAATCAACCTTTACCTATGTGCACTCCTAAAACTCTTCTTCAAATTTCATTCTAATTATTTTTTCAAGATGAAGAATAACCTTTGTACATTTTTTTGAAGGAAAAGATGAACCCTTTTACAATCTTTCTCTATGGAGAAGAGGAAACTTAAAGCCATATTGAACACACCTAAATAGAATGAACAAGAACCCCAATGGAACCTCACAACTTAAATGAGCTAACTTGATCACTTTGATAATATCAAAAAGGCTCACTCACTTAAAATGATACAATGAATGCTCCAATTATTAAAAAAACCTTAAAATGTGTTTAAAAGACTTATAAATGCTTCTTGATGTAAAAACTATGACAAAATATGTATTTATAGGGTTTTGGGACCCTTTATTAGCTATTAGAGCCAAAAATATTTTCTATAATAACTAGTTACAAAATAGTAGTAAACTAGTATAGCATACTAGTCAACCAATGAGTATTAAATATATATATTTACTAATTGTTGAGACACTAATCTACTAGGGGGCATATAGGTTAACCAATACATTAACAAATTTTACAACAAAAAAACTTCTAGTACATCAGTTTTAAGAAATTTAACCTATATTGGTCAACCATTGACCCATATGGGTTTAGCAATAAAAAAAAGATTTTAACAATTTATAAACATTTATTATTTAAACACTCCTCAAAATATCTCCTAAAGAGTGTTTGAAAGATCAAGAGACTTTTCTATTAAAAACAAAAGCTTTAATGACTCTTGGTGAATGAAAAGACAGATAAAATGAAATGAAATGAAATGTTTATATACGGTGAGCCTTTCAGAACGTCAAAAATGACTAAATGAGATGACAATTAACGTTAAAAGCTAAAGAATGACCTCAATATCCCTTATTCTTCTTTCTTTCTTGACTTAGTCTTTACTTTGTAAGTTGCACACGTCATCTTTTTTTTACCAACTTTATGAAATACCTTTTTGAGTTTATGACTACGACTTTTTCTCACATTTTTTTGACCAAAATATGAAACCCATCTATAGTATTTATGGTTTTATTTATCATTAAAACGTTAATTGGAGACTCTTTTGGTTCAACAATCTCTCTCTTTTTAATAATAACAAAACATTTATGATATCATAGAATAATAATAAAATTAAGCACACAAAGAACTATGCATATCAAGATAATGATTAGCACCTCTTTGATTTGTGCATAAAACTTAAAACATAATTCAGTTCCAAGAATACAAGAGATATTAAAAGAATTATCCATACATATAGGTAAAGAAAATTTACTCGAGAATAAAAATATCATTAATACAATAGTTACCACTTATATAAAAGTCACCCTCCCTAAATGTTATCACTCCTTCTAACTCTAATGTCACTAATATTTCTCCCCCTTTTTGGAATCATTTAAAGGAATCCAATTATCAATAAATGCATAACATAAAGTTTCATTTGTCAAGCTAACTTGTTTAAAATTCAAAAGGAAGTTAATTAAAATTGGTAAACTTTCTCACTAAAGAGTATTAGCGAATATTTTTGGAGTCAAAAAAATTATTTAGAAGGTCAATTTTAGAAATATTCGTAATTATATATAATTTTTAAAAATCTTAATTTTAGTATTATGCCCAAGTTGAAAGATTCAATTGAAGAAACAAGAGGACATTTTGACAAAATTAAAGGTTAGGATTATAACAAATATAAGCATAATTCTAATATCTAATAATTAAAATAAAAAAGAATGTATAATTTGAAAAGCCCCTAAATTTCAAAAATGGAAATATAAAAAAGTACCTAAAATTTTAAAATTGAACAAAATCAAAGATGTATCAATGTAAGTGAAAGGGGGACAACCTTCACTCCTTTTACAATTTAACTATGAAAGTATCAATTTGGAAAGATAGCTCTTAACTAAGAAAATTATTTAAAATCCCCAAATTTGAAACTTAAGAATGACAAATTTTAAAATTGATGCAATATAAAGAGATTTTTATGAAATGGAGGAAGATGTTTTTCAAATTAAAGAGTGAATTATTTAAGGTTTTGGAAGATATAGAAAACCAAGAAGAAAAATAGAAAAAGAGGGAAAAAAAGCCTTAATCGAGAAGAATGGATGAGCGTACATGTAACACCCCTATACAGAACTTACAACCATCCATACACATAGCAACCAAATTCTTGTACACGCATTCAAGATATACAATTTTATTCAATGCTATACATTACACATTACCAAACTCCCCAATACTTAACATTACCATTTAACAGTAGTAATACATCTGTACATTTACCTAGTAATCCAACAGAAAACATACAATTTCCTTTCTTCATTACATGTGCAATCATCTATAACTAAAAACATATTCCAAAAGTACCTTTTTCTTCTATCTATTGGCCTTGGTCCCTGCAGAAATTCCTTGTACCTCACTCCTATAACTTGGACCTACACGGATTTACACCCGTGTTAAGCTTGAAAGCTTAGTATGGAAAAATACTTAGTTTGGATGACCACTCACAGTAGTCATATGCCAAGCACACAAATTAAAAAATATCATAACTCATATGTTATAAATTAACATTCATGAACCAAACATTGATATTCAATGCTCATGTAAAAAGTGACGACATACTTAAGCATAGTGCATAATGCAAATAAACTCCAACATATTATCCATATGTCAAAAATGCACATTTATAAGCCAAATATTGATATTCAATGCTCATTGATACAAATTGTCAATATAAATGCACATCATTACAACCAATACAAATTCTCATCAATACAATTAATCATGTTTTAATGCTATATTTCTTATTTATGACTGTTAAGTTTCTTTTCTATGTTAAACATGCACAATTTATGTGGATATGGATAACGAGTGTGATGGATATCTAAAGATATCAAACTGTGGATACCTGAAGGTATCAAAATATGGACATCAATGGTTTTAAACTATAGCAGCTTCATTGTAATCCTATAGTCATGCCTATCTATCCACAACCAAGACAATAGAGCAGGCACTATAACATTTCCTTTAACTATTTGTAAACTTCACAATTCTTATATTAACAAATCATATGATATACATTTCAAGTCATAAATCTATATTTACATTCATACATGCAATTCATGGCTTACCACCATTAGAAGAGTATCAAAATCACACTTGTATAATCATACTATACACATATGAGTAATGAATATGCATATAAATCATTTATGTACATGTAAATTTTCTTTGGAATGCAATATGCTCAATCTTATATTCCAATGTCCAGTCTCCCATTTCACATGTGGTAAGTCCTATTTCATTTACTTCTAGGTGTTTGAAAATTTTGATAAACATTCGTAAAGGTTCAAAAAAGATGCGGTAGAAATCAGAAATAAAAACAATGTCACGATTGTGATAGACACTTTCTCTATTCATACCACTAATTTTTCCTTAATATTCATATACAAAATGTCAGAACTGGGTTTATAGGTCTTCTAGACATTTCTCCCTCATCTCTCATTTCTATAGCACTAGTAATCAGGTCATTTGGACTCCTAACTCATGAGATATAGACCAAATTTCACAAGATGCTCCAAAACAGGGTAGCATCAGGTCACCATTTTCGATGCCAATTTCCAAGGTCATAAAACTAGAATTAAGTCAGAGTTACTTCTAGATATTTTTATTTCTATGTCTTATTTTTCATATGTAACTGAAATGATATGTGTTTAACTGTTGATATATTTAATTATTTACACTTAGCGATTAATGATACAAAAATGCTTAAGATACTTTAATTCATATGTGATTTTAGGTACAATTTGGAAGCAAAGAAATTAAAGTGAGTCGAAAGCACCCCATTTGGGACATTTTTCGAAGATCAATACTCGTTCGTTTTCATGGAGTGAGACAAAGAAAATTAAAAGACAAAACATGGAAGACAAAGAAGAAGAAAAATTTAAATGCAAATAAAAAAAGAGAAAATAAAAGATGACATCAAACGGCAGTGTGGAGGACTAATGTTTTCAAGGAGAAGTTTGAGCAACAAGGCTGCGTTTCACGCAAGAAAAGCAGACAGTGTCTACGTTTAACGCAACATTAAAGGAAGTAGTAAGAGGGCTGGCGTGAAAGGTTTTAGGGTGTGGCAAAGTTTATTTGTCACATCACATAACAACAGTAGAGACGCAGCATTTTACTCAAAAACCGCAGGAGACAAGCAGAGGATTTAAAGGAAAAGGCAACACGCACGTAGGGGGAGAACAAGATTTTAAGTGATGTGTGACCTTTATTGGTCACATCACAAGCACAATAACGAAGGCAGGAGACGAGACGTAGGCGTGAAGGCTTCGGCTTGGACACAGGCTTGACGACTTTGGCTTGTGGCTGGAGGCACAGAAGGTGTGACCCAACAGCTGCGCAGCAAGCAGGTTGCAGTGAAATTGAAAGGGGTTGCGGCTGAATAGGAATTTAGAGTTTCTGGCTAAGGATTAAGATGGGTGCTAAAGCAATTTTTTGGAAAATACTATGAAGGGCTAAACATCCCGATACTGGTTCGGAGGTGACATCGACATCGATAACCTGGGTTAGGTATTTTTTATCATTTTATTTTTTCTTTCTCTCATTAAGAATTGATTGTGTAATCCTATTTCAATTGATTTGGGTATTGTGTATAGATAATCAAATTTTCGTTATTATTTAGTTATTTGTGCATGAACCTATTGGGTATTGTGAGTTGATGATTTTAATGAGTCCATGGAATCGTTAATTTCAATGTCATGGCTAGAATTTCAATATAATTCGTAATTGTTATGTTGAAATTCATGTGTAGTGACTAATGATTCGTAATCATTAGGGATAACATGACCTAGGTTAAATGACCCGAGCTTATGTGGTTGTTGCCTTGATT
>JAOSBK010000206.1:14808705-14837485 GCA_027568895.1 Erythroxylum shatona | reverse complement strand
AGTTTAGAGTTGTTGTCGGTAGTGCTCTCTTATCGTAGGATATGTGCCGAGATGACCTACGGGTGTCTCGGTGGATACTCTACGGTAAGGGGGTGCTACAGCGTGGATACGAGGAAGTAAAAATTATTTAGGATGAAAAGTCATGATTATTATGTGTTTGTGCGAAGGGTAATTCCAATTGCATTTCGGGAGTAGCTATCGAATAAAGTTCAGGAAGCTATAACAAAATTAAGTATGTTTGTCAAAAGCTTAACATCATCTGAAATGAAGTTGACTGAAATGGAAAAACAAGAAAGAGAAATTTTAGTTATCTTGTGAAAATTAGAATGGGCTTTCCCTCCAAGCTTCTTTGATTGTATTGAGCATCTACCCATACATTTAGCATAAGAGGTTAAACTTACTAGTTCAGTTTAATATCGATGGATGTATTCGTTTGAAAGGTAATTATAGTTAATATTTAATTAAAAGTTATAATATATTTTAATCACAGAATTGTAATAACCGTATTGTAATGTAGGTATTTAAATCACTTGATGAACAATGTCAAAAACAAGGGTAGAGTTGATGGTTCAATATGTAATTCTTATTTAGTTGAGTAAGCAAGTACATTTTGTTCACATTATTTTGAGTTGCATGTGCACACAAGAGAAAGAAAAGTTCCTCGTAATGGCGATAGGGGAGAAACGGGTGATGTTGATAGTAACGTATCCATTTTCACATTTCTTGGACGAACATATGGATGGTCAATAAGAAGAATGTTAACAGAAGAAGAAATAAAGATTACCTTTGGTTACATTTTATTGAATTATCAAGAGGTTCAACCTTTCATGCCGTAAGTTTAAGTTGAATTTGAAATTCATTGTTTGGGTTTTTGAAGTTAGTGTTGTTCATAGCTAAAATACGTAATAATGCTTTTAGATTATATGAGGAATGGTTATGCAAGCTAATGCCCAAAAAACATAAGATGATATCAATAAGAAGTTGAAAGACACTTTCCTCAATGGTTAGAGAAATATGTAAGTTTTAACTTACAATAATAATTAAAATGATTGAATTATCATATCAAAGTATTTAAATGTAATTATAATATTTAATATTATAAATTTTTTTGTAGGCTTCATAAAATCCAATAAAGAACCAATTCATATGTGATCTTGTGAAAGGACCTTTGCGAACTATTAAATCGTATTTGGTGTACTTTGATAATGAATACAAATTTCATACATAATATTATGGTCATAGTATGACAACAGTAAATAGTAAGGTTTACATAGAGGGAGAATTGATGGGTTACTATAGTAAAATCAATGAGATACTTGAAATTGAGTACCTCGCATTGTCAATAAAATAGAGTGTGATATTTAATGTGAATGGTTTGATCCAACTTCTAATGTTAGAACAAAAGTGTATAGCCGATACAATCTAGTTTAAATCAACTAGCAAAAAAGATTTAGATAATTTGAACCTTTCGTGTGGCCAATGCAAGTGATCCAGGTGTATTATATCCCTTTTCCTAGCTTACGACGCTTGATTGGACGTTTGCAAAGTAAAACCTATAGGTGCTTTTGAATTACATAGAAAAGGAAAAAATAAGAGAATTAAAAGTGAAGCATTTCAGGAAGATGTTTATGAGATAAATGCATATGTCACATATGACAAGAATGAACCTTTGAACAATCCAAATAATGAATATGTTGAGATTTCATCTAGAGAGGATAAGGAGGGTGAGAGATCTGAAGAGGAGCCTGAGTTTAATTCTAATTCTTCATAAAAAGAAGATGATGATGATTTTAATTTATAATTAAGTAATGGTAGCGATTAATTTGTGCTTGTAATAGAATATTATATGAATAAATCTACTATTACATCAATAATATATTGTTATATATTTAATTTATATTGTTCTATTATTGGAATATTCAATAAAATGTGAATTGTAGGTTAAAAATATGCTACAAAAGAGAAAACAAGAAATGATGCTGCCAAGGGTAAGGTTACCACCATTTGGACGAGCTAGTACGGGTCCAAGTGAAGTATCACATTCTGCAAGTGCTACAAAATTAGGTGTTGTAAGTCTAGCTACTGCACGTCTAGATAAGGAATCACCTTCTTGACCTACAGTCCTTGTACAATCACTTTCTATATCTACTGCTACACCATCCAACAAATGTTGTGTCTAGTTTCTATTGCTTTTTAATTACTTTCATATCTTGATTTGGGTTACAAATTCTTGTGTTTTAATCCAAATGTGAGATAAATTGAATGGAAATGGTGTGAATGTTGCATGAATGTTAAATGAAGAATTTTTGAATATGACATGAAAAACAAGAAGAATTTTGCATGAAAATAGGTGTGACACGTTAATTGCATGTCAGACTCACTTTAACTCATGCCTTCTCACGGTGATCTTCTCATCCAACCAGCTCCCATCATGTTTTTTGATAGCCACGGTGATCTTCTTACTTAGCTCCCATCCATAATTCTCATGTTGACAACACCATGCATGTTTCCAACTGCCTTCTCACGGCTTGCGTCAATTACCATACTCTCACCTCACCAGCTGCAATGCTTCTTGGTGATTCCAACACCATGCAACTCCTATGCATGCTTATGCTGCTAGCTGCATGCTTCTTCATCTTGCCAGCTACCACGTTTCATAGTGCTAGCTGCATGCTTCTTCATCTTGCCAGCTGCCACGCTTCATAGTGCCAGCTGTCATGCCTCACATTCTCACCATCTTACTTCATGTTCTCACTAGCAACCTTGCTTCTCACGATGGTGAGAAGCAAGTCACAGGTGTGACGTGTTAATTCACACCTGTGAGGCCTCCTCACACTCTTGAGAGGCCACTCATGGGCATGAGAAGGCTAGGTGATGCTCCTCATGCACACCAGACAACATTGTCCTTTAAATCTTCTAACGACCGTGAGAAGTAAGTCATAGGTGTGACATGTTAAGTCACACTTGTGAGGCCTTCTCATACTCGTGAGAGGGGGTGAGAAGGCCAAGTAACACTCCTTATGCATACCAGACAACATTTTCATCTAAATCATCATTTTATTACGTGGCATCTGCAGATTGCAAGCATGAGAACCTAAACCTAACATTACACTACAAATAGAAAGAATAAAGGCTCTCAGTGGGACAGACATTCTACATTTTATTCTCACCCACCGAGAGACTGGGAGATAGAGAACAGATAGAGAAAGAAGGGGAGAAGAGATTTAAAAACAGAGAGAGTCGGGTGACCAGAGAGAAACCTACCAATAAGGTGAAAATAATATGAGCCTTCGATCATTTCGATGAGGACTAAACAGAAGAAAAAAAACAAGAGCTAATGTAGGATGCTTGAGAGGGGTAAGAGATAACCACAACTCCCTTATTTGATCTTTTTTTTATTATGTTCCTTATCTATTGCATTGTTTCTTTATTATTTTACTGGATTCATTATTCTGTAGCTTAACCGACCCATACTATATTAGCTTTTGATAGTTTATTTCAGTTATTTACTTAGTTTGATGCTTTAATACTTCTCTTATACTGATCAAGATAGGATTGAAGTATATGAAGATGATGGATCTTGTTGGATTAATGTAGCTATTTTAGTCAAATATGCATGATTAAGGGACTAGGTTGTTGTCTTATATTGCTATAGTTTTTGAACTGAATGGATGTAATAACATGATCAAACTTTACATCATTTTAGTATTAAATAAAGTTGGAAAAGAGAAATTTAATATGGAACGAAAAATTATAGATGTTTAGGTTAGGAATTAGAAATATATTAACTTGAGTGGTAATTAGTAGTCGAGTTTCCATAATTAATTCGGATAATAACTTGTCAAATACGAAAGTTATATTTAGTTTATTATTCGAGTTGATCTTAGAACCTAACTATTAATTTTAGTAAGACAACTATCTAATCATTTCCCCTTAATCATGCATAGGAGATTGAATTAGTGAAATTAATTCTCAAGAGTTTTCCACTTTGATTAATCTATTCGTTCTTACTTCCGGTTGAATCAGTTTAATTTTGTGATTTTCTTTAAATCCTTCACTCAAAAAATCGGGATAGAATATTTAGGATTGCATTTGTTTTTATTATTCAAGATTGATTTGAGTAGATCAATTTCACCTCTATAGGAGACAATCTTGGGTAATCAACTACAGTTACCTTGTATACTTATGAGTATGATAGCCTAGGTATTTTTAGAACTTATTTGGGCACAACAACTACTCTGCTACACCAGTCACTAGCCCTACACCATCTACCATCCCTATACTGATAGAGATATCAAGAGTAAACATTGTAGATGAAGGAGACGGCCTCCAGTCTAGAGCTAAGGGAGTTGATGGAAGAACTTACATCACAATTGTCAATAATCTATGAATGAAATTCTAAAAATTTTGTAATACATGATAACACCATAGGTTTATATTGAAGTTATAGGTTTTAATTTGAAAATGATCTAAAATAACTTATATATTAGGTTGGTTCCGTTTGGAACATGCTCAAAAAAATATCTCATCCAATTTCAAGAAAATGATAGATCTTAAGAGATATATATGGAAGAATGTCTCTCAACCGATAAAGGGTTATTATTATCAAGAGTTTGAGGTACAAAAAATATATTCTTTAATCTTTTTTATTTTATCTAAATTTATACATTAGTTAAATAAATATTGTTTTTATAAGTATTTATAGTATGCTTTTCTTTTTTCAAAAAGAATTTTTTTGAGGTCCAAAATTTAATATTGTAATTTATAATACATGAGAAAGGCGAGTTCATACACGTTATAGAGACTTTCTTGCTTTGATACATAAGAATGGTGTACAAATGTCACATATATTTATGAAGAAATAGGAGTCGTTGGCAGAAGTATTAGGAATCAGTCGAGGCAATATTTATTTTAGAGCGCAATTCTGCCAACAGACGTGGAGAACAAAACGAAGAGAGTCTATCTATACATACTAGAGGATCTTTGACCCACCAGGAGCATGTATTTCAACCTATACGTATCAAAATTTTACACTTATATTCTAATTTTTGTACTTTGATGTATGAAATCCAATTTCAATGTAATTTGATGTATGAAATTTAAAATGAAAATATATGTGCATTATGGAGAATAATATTATTATAAATGTTTGGTGACATTAATGGATGTATTGATTAGTTTTTTTTGTCTAAAAGGGGGTAAATATCATTAAAAAAGAGGAAATTATGCCTAAATTTTTGTAAATTGTAGTTCACTTATAACAATTTATTCTAATGCAGGAAAAGCCTACACCACACCATCTTTTTTTGCACACTCACACTAAGAAGCATGATGGTGTGACCTTCGTCAACACCTGATGCAGACAACTTCATGTATGTAAAATATATACTTTAATATTAATTCTTCAAAAATATCACTTATTAATATAAACAATTATAATGATAAGACCAAATACAAGAAAGCATTGAACGACAGTCTCAGAACTCTGAAACTGTTGATGAGAGTTAGGCATATCTTGATACAGTGGGTGCTAGGGACTGTCGTGGAAGGATTTTCAGCTTAGGTTCATTTGAAAACACATGTTATTCGCAAACCTTTATATCAACTACAACTGGATCTAATAGGTGATCAACATCAAATAAGAGAGTCCTTCAGCTTGAAAGCATAGGAGAGAGGCTGATAGAGTGCATATAACCCAGCTCTATAATGAGATGGATGAGTTAAAGGGTAGGGACAAGTCCTTATCGCAGCAGTCAGTGTATCCGCCTTCACTACCTGCATAACTTCTAGATAAGTGAATGTATTTAATAGTTTGCTACTCTTAAGTTTTTGTATATATTCTTAATTTACAGTTATTTTCAAGATACTTATTCATGTAAATTATAATTTTTTATTATACAATTCAGGATAATGTTTACTTTACATTTATCAATCAATCTTATATTATTTACATAAATTAAATGTACAAAAAAATCATAAGATTATCAAGAGAAAATCGAGTAGGAAGTGAGAAATGGCAGTTGAAATTTATCATAATTAAATTTCTCGACGGAAATACAATATTCCGTCAGTAAAAGTTTAGCGACATATAATATTTTTTGTTAGTAATGTTGTATATTCGTCAGTCAATTTAACGATGAACCGATAGAATATTGTGATTCCGTTGGCAAATTAGCGACGTAATATTCTAAATTCGTTAGTAAATTTAGATTTCGTTGGTAAATTTAGTGATGAAATTTTCATCGCGAAATTTACTAACTAATATACAAATTTTTGTCGCTAAATTTGTGACAAATTCATTATATCCGTCACTAAATTTTACCTACGGCCGTTTCTTCAACGACTCTTTCTGTCGGTAATTTTCATTAATAAAACCTATTTTTCTTATAGTAGGCAAAAAACTAATATAATTGAACTCAAAATAGAGTAGAAATTAATTTTATGTTCTATATCTAATCGAAATTTTGTATGATAAAAAGATTGAATTATACGAAAAAA
The DNA here is from genome assembly GCA_027568895.1 of Erythroxylum shatona. Lineage (NCBI taxonomy): Eukaryota > Viridiplantae > Streptophyta > Magnoliopsida > Malpighiales > Erythroxylaceae > Erythroxylum > Erythroxylum shatona. Next base: position 14,830,987 of record JAOSBK010000206.1, on the reverse strand, counting down.
TTAGTTAAAACCACCTTGATATTCCTAAATATTTGGAGATCAAGATGCGTTGCTATACGTCAATCTTGATCTATGATTATAAATTATTTAATTGAAGAATTAAAGATAAATTAAAAAAATTAATTTATCAAATTCTAATTATGAATTAGAATTATAATGTATAATCATTGCTAATATATTTGAAAACCTAATGGACCTCACATAAAGAATGAGTAAAGAGAGTAAAGATATTTTAATCAAGTTAGATTTGATTATAAAGTTTATATGCATCCTTATTTATTAAATATCTCATATTTAATCATAAATAAGGATAAAAATGATATATTAAATTTTATTTTGGACATAATTGGTAAATTTAATTAAGATTAGAATTTAAATTTAATTAAAATATTAAAATATTCGAAACTTATTATAAATAAGCTTATGCTCTAATATAGTTATCACCTCTTACTTAACTTTCTTTATAAAAGTTAGAGAATTCTTTTAACATATTTTGAAGATACCTTTAGAGGGCAGATAATTATACGGCTATCGTTGTTGAGATGAATCAGTTTTGAAAACGATTCAGAAGATACGACAAGAATATGATCAAACTTCATAATAAGATACAAATTAAGATACATATTTTATTATGATTTATGTATTAAATATATTGTAGAATTAAAGTGATGTTAATTTTTAGAAATCAAAATACGAAAAAAAAAATTGTAATCGTCGTCTCGTGTAGAAGGGTGGTTAACGCCCATGGACCAGCATGACGACTAGAAGGAGGCGGCGGAGAGGCAGGGCTCGGCGCAGAGAGAAGCAAAGGGCGACGGTGTAACAATAGAGAAACCTTAGGTTTTTGAAAACGATGGGGCACGTATATCCATGTTGGGGACAGACGTTATTGCACACGCAATCAACGGTGGTAGTTGACCCAATATTCAATCCTGTGGAAGTTCTCTTTAAAGTAAATAAAAGAAAACACAATTTTAACTTTAAAGTGCTTTCCAAATTATATGTCGAATTCTAATATTTTAGAGTACGTAAAATAAATTTATAACTGTAAACATTTAAAATAAATTTTAGACAAAAGTTTTTTAATAGAATTAAATTTTATTCGATATGTCAGCACCAATGTAACACAAGTTTAATATTTTAATTAAATATTTAAGTTTTAATGTGTCATGTGAAAACTTTTTTTAAAATAATATTAAATTAATTTCAAATTTCAAGTTTATTATTGTATTGTCTAATCTCTAATTAAAACTAATTAATTAAATAGTCATATTTAATCATAATAATATTAAATTAAATTAAAATTCTTAATTTTCAAAATCAGAAACTCTAATCCCTATTCTGGAAACTAAACTGACGCCTTGATGGCTACTCTTTTACAGTCTACGCAAGTCATTGTTAACTTTTCTAATTCTTTTATTCATATTTGGTGACTTTTTTTAATTTATTTTTTGTCTCTTTAACTTCATAGATATTTTTCTATGAAGTTACTCTGAAGGCCATTACTCTGAAGAAATGAGTAACACAGGATATGTACAAGGAACGAAGAAGCGTGGTCTGCTCCCTCTACCTAATCTTAGTACGAGTAACGATGGTTACCCTTTCTCCTCAAGCTCATTAATGCTTTCTGTGAATTTTGCTTATTAAATTAAATAGAAATAATTATATCCAATGGTATGCTTATGGTTAACGCAAGCAGTGCAGTGCATACTTGAGAATTCCATTTCAAGTCATGAGTTCGAGAGATATGATATGAGGCGTGATCGTGATTCCTGACTTTTGAGTGTCAAAAAGAAGATGTAAATTCCACGAAACAAAGACACAAAGACGGAAAATTAAAAGCATCTTTTGCAATTTTCATGTTTGAGGTATCTTAAAGAAGTTTCCATACTTAACAATTATTTTTGACAAAATTGATACACAAGATAATTTTAAAATATATCACATGTAACTTTACAAATTTCGACCAAATGTGAATAAAAAAATTAGCAAACAAAATTATAAGAATTATGTATGTGAACTTTTTTTAAATTTACAAGACAATTTACTAATCTTTAAACTAAATTTATACTTTAAGACACTTATATTTTTGAAGATGAAAGGTTGACATCGTCTAAACCAATTTTTTATCAAGCAATTCTAAATGGATATAAAATAGAAGACTTATGGAGAATTGAAACATTTGGGTGTTGGAGGGCTTATTTCCTTTCTCTATTTAGTTATGGTGATTTAAGATAAATAGTCCCTTTTTATACAATTAAGTCCACACCAAGTTGAAGTGGACCGGTCTGACCATCCCATGTAAACTGGGTTAACTTAGAATAGTCCAATCCAATAACTTCAGCTCAACCCCGACCGAAAAGGATGTGATAATTCCGACAACCAGTCTCTTGTCAAACTTAAGACAAACATATTGATATTGTCGTCTTCAAATAAGGTTTCTGGAAACCTACGCAATAAGCTTCTGCATTTTTTCATTTATGTACGTCTAATTACTATTGATATAACTGATGAAAGCAATAATTTATTTATTTATTTTCTTTGTCTTCCATTTTTCTTAATTTTGCTTATTGAATTGTTCCAACAGATGTAGGTGGGGATTATAGCTGGCGGGTTTCCTTTGGGAAGCCAAGTCACGGTAATGAAAGATGCCAAGGCTCCTCATGACATGCTTTTGTTAAACAATTTTATGTCTCAAACCCTTGTTCTCCATGCTAGACTTTCCAAAGACCCAAGAAGCTTTTTGGGCACCTTGTCAAGTCCTTCAACGTCTACAAAGGATAAACCTATCAATCAAGATCAACGGCATGTGCTTCTCATGTCAATTGACTCTTTCATTGTTCTTTTGTCAATTTTTATAGTTTCCTTTGTATTTCAAAATAAAGTGATGGTCTGTAAAAGGTGCAGCCGAACAGGCTGAGAATCGCTTGTCAATATAAAAAGTAATTTGGTGAAGCTCATTGGAAAATTGATGGTAAAAGAGATGAGGTGTTGTATCTTCTGTGTGAGTAGCCAGGGTTTGACTTGCTTCAGTTTTCTACTGCAATAATAAATAAGAGTTCCACATACGTAGGCCATTGGAGACGCATTTGTTTAGTGGACAATGGGTGGACTGTTTTAGCATTACGGACACCCCAAGTCCTTTGCTCTCCAGTACCTGACACATTTTTAGCCCATCTCACATGCATTAATGCATTTTATTTTATGGAAAAATGTAACATGGAAAGTTAGTTGATATACATAGAATTGACTTCTTTCTTCCCAGGCTGGGCTCAGAAATGCTATACGTAACTGTTTGCTCATTTGTTAAAATTAATTTTTCATCCCCTTCCAAGCAAGCTACGTTCAACAAACGCAGTTGCTGTCATCACCTTTCCACCACCTCTTCTTTCACCATTCATCAGCAGATGACAGCATATGACGGCCATTTTGCTTTCTGTCAAAACAATTCTAGGTTTATTATTGTTATCATCTAGTTTGCATTGTTGAAGTATGTTGTTTTCTTACTCGGCAAGTTTTCTTCAGACGAGGACAAGGAACTTGTACAACTCCTCGCTGGTTACCAAGACATAGTTGGGTTCTTCAATGTACACAAAATAACTCGTATGAATATTCAGGTAAGATAATGTTTTGATTTATACAATCATCTGATATTGTTTTCAGTGATGAAGCTTTGTTCCTGAACTTTATGTTCCTCTGCAAGCAAGTTCTAACTGCTGAAAAAGATTGCACGAAGCGGTCCAAAGTTTCTCTGCTAGTTTTGTGTCCTGAGAAAGTGCTGAACTGTTCAAAGTTCTGCCCTTCCCACCAAAAAAGTACTCCCCTGATATTTCCTGAGACGGAAACCAAACAACCAGAACAATGGTTCTACTTGAGCTACGCATCCTTGTTGTAAGTATGAAACGCAAGATAATTGTTAAATGATTAAACTATTAACTAACACAGCAATCATAGAAAGAGGAAAACACACAGCAACCATAGAAAGAGGAAAACTAACTTGTGGGGCAAGTGCAGCATCAAGAATGGAGCTAACCCCGTGCTCAGGGGACTGACAAACACCCAGAAGCTTCAACACTAAACATGCAAATTTAGAAAGAAAAGATGGTACTTCTCGCATTATATTAGTTTCCACTACTCCAGGATCTGCAGCACTTTCAATCCCAAACAAAACCAAAAGCAGAAAGATGAATAGAATTGCAAACATTTTTATATCATTGGACAAGAACATGAGACCAGACAATTCATCCAGAAAGACACTAAAGCTGCCAGTTAAGGGAACGAGTATTTCTATTTGGAGCACAAATATACAGCCAAATCTGAATCTAAATAAATTGCAGAAAACATGAAGGATAATATGAATGAACACGTTCAAATGCAAATAAAACAATTAACATATTAAAAATATCATTTTTAGCATTATAGTTTGTATATGGTCAATAATTAACAGCACAAATGCCCCTAAAAACATACTTGACAGAAACCTGACAAGATTTATCTGTCATGTGAAGCTGCCGGTGAAGTTCATATGAGAACAGAAGCAGGCATACTGCACCACAACATTGACATGGGGTATTAAAGAATGGATCAGAACCAATATTGCAAAGCATCCTGCAACAAATACTTCTTACATTTGGAGTACTCATATATCTGAGCATATGGGTATTGTTTTGTATTCAGGAAGCAGTTCCCAGTAATACTTCTTTCATGGACCTGTATATCAAATACTGAAGGAATAAATATTGTTAGTGTACGTAGTATCACCTATTCAGAGCTGAGCCAAACTATGTATTTGCACTATTATTTAAAACATGTTTGAACAAGAAGAACCATTTAGATGTCACTTAAGAAGCATAGAACACTGGGTTATACTTGCTACTTTTATGAGCTCTCAATAAATTTTTGTGTATGATAAAGCTGAAAGAAAAGCATTCCATCCAAAAGATATTGGTTCAAAGTGTTTTACCACTGCGATGTGTAAAGGATGTAACATTCACAATACGTGAACCAACAGGGCTGTTTCTAAGAAGTGGCAATAGAAGATTGGACAGAGAGTATGCACCAATGTAGTTCGTACCCATCATCCTGGAAATAAAAGGTAAGCAGTAACCATATGAGCAAGCACCCTGAATTCAATAAGTAAGGAAATAAGCACCAAAGTAACTGAAGCATCTTGTTTTGTTTTTGTCACTATTGTAGAAAGGAAGTTGATGTACATAATGCAGCTATGATTGTCATAAAGCACAAAATGAATGTTTGAAGAAAGCCAAACAAATGAGGACCAAAGTGCAAGCTAGGGTCCAGTGAGATAATTACTTATCATAACCCTCAGAAGTGAAACGGAGAGATGTTGCCAGTATTCCTGCATTATTTATCAAGAGCTGTATGGAACAATGCATTTCTGAATCCAATAACCACTTCTCTAGTGAGATTCTGAACTTCAAGATTGAATGGAAAGATGACAAGTCCACCTCAAAAGCCCTGAGATGGGCACCCTCATTCCTTTCTCTAATCTCTTCCATGGCCTGTTCAGACGAAGATAGAACAGAAACATTTAAAGTGAAGAAGAAAACTCTGAGATGAAGGATTAAAAAAAGCAATGAAGTAATGACGTGGGCTATACCTTAACCAATAAACTGGATGACCGTCCAACTGCAAACATACAATGAGTATAGACCACTAAAAGTTTGAGCTTAATGATATATTCTTACTGCTAATGAAGATTCTAATATCATTTGAGTTAATAGGACGTATGAATTATCAAAAGCAAAGATACTGAATTTTTTGGCATGTCTGGAAAGTGCTGAAGAAACAAGGAAGGTTCATGTATCAGAATGCACCTATACACTGAAAGTGACACATCTTAAAAGAAAGAGAGAGGAATGCAAAAGCCAATGTTAATCAAGTAGGCAACTCAATGCATGAGCTACTCCAGTTTTCTAATCTCCACCGAATGGACAAAACTAACATGTGTACCTAGAACAACAAAGAAACCTTCCCTTGAAAGAGCCTCGGCCGCAGCATAACCAAGTCCAGAAGTAGCCTATGTATCAAAATCATATACACACACCAATAAGTGAAGGCTTTCGAATCAAAAGATGTCCACTATTAAGATTTTCAAAAGCATGGCAAAAACTAATAAGAAAAGAAAGCTTACACCAGTGATGATGCAGAGGGGTTTGCTGGAGCCAACTCCTGTAGGCTCACGACGGGGATAGTTAAAAGACTGCCAAGAAAACATTCTCTGAGTAAACAACTGCCAATATGAGACAAGTATTGAGATTGTCCAAAACACAGCCATCCTCCAATATTGCAATGATCCAATGAAGTACATGGCCTCTCTTAATTCTCTCACCATTGTCTTCATGTTCACCATGTCCTTATCTCTATGGGTTAAGCATATTTGAGGAGTTATTATACTAATAAACAAAAACAAGGCTAAACTAGAATGAAAATGATAATGACATAGAGAAACGGATCAGAAATCAACCATCTTTACTGAAATCAGAGAGCGTGCAAGCAAGGTCAAGATATTTCTTTCCACGGAAAGAGCTTTAACAGGTAAACCAACGTTGCAAATACCGTATAGGAGCTTGTATTGGTATTGATACTGGTACATTACAGTAACGACACCAGTCAATACGTTACCATTTCATTTATTATTATTTTTAATTACAAAATAGACTCTTGATTTTATGTAGTTAAAATTTGTCTCTTATTATAAAATTTAATTTTATGTATTTGGAGACGTTCCATCTAAGTCTAGGTCTTAGCAAATAAAATTACTAGAAAGGTATTAGCAATATGTTAGTTATTATAATATTTGACAATGAATCAACATCTATAATATGAGCAGCATTTGATCTTGAGAAAGCGATGATGAAAGCCGGCAACATCAAATACAAGCAATAGCTCACCAGCTTTTTCTCACTACCTTGTGCCACTATCTCTGACTTGCACATCAACCGGATTTTTCAATGTAGTCTCAGCTTCTATGATGGAACAGATCACTACTTGATATGCTCCCGGCTAAACTGCTTTAGTTGAGAGGCAGGAAACACAAACAATAGGCTTGAAATGGACCAGAAGAGCATTGCTAGTTCATTGATAACTGCTGTGGGAAGTTTCACTGAAGATAGGTTGGTTAATCAAGAGCGAAGCATCCAGCAGAAAGAACTGTGTCCAGAGAGATTGGCAGCAGAAAATGGGAGTTCTGACAAAGAAGCTGAGGTTGGGAACTCTGATCAAGCAGTTTTGGCAAATTTGGATTGGGGTATTGAAGCACATGAGAACGCTATTAACATTTCTAAAATGGCACGGCTAGCTTAAGCAGAGAAGATGCCAATGTTGAACTCAGGACATTGGGGTTCCACACCAGTGCAAACAAACTCACTAGTTTGCACCTAGGGGGGCATTTATCAGAGGTGAGAAATTTTGTAACTGCACCGTCTTTACCGTGTTGAAGTAAAGCAGAAAAATTGCAGTTCTTATATAACAATTTCAGATAACAACAACGAAGCATGGAAACACGCAAAAGATCGGAGAAACAGAACCCAGATGCATTTAATAAATCCAAGTTCAGATATCAAAATAGAAGCATGAAAGCACATACAATACCACCATCCACTCACCCACGCACACACAGAGAAAGCACGTACCTAGAAAAACAAAGGGAGATTAGGACCGACGAGGACGGAGAAGAGAAGTCAGCTGCCGCTAACGGCGAGGATAAGGGATTGGAAATTTTGTGAATGAAGGAAATTAATAAACTGATTTTTTTTAATTTAATCCTTAAAATTTTCAAATTGCAACGCTTGCTATTATTTTTTAATTTCCAAATGTCCGTATGATTCGACGTTCAGTCGACAGAATCTTATTAGAATTCAAATTCCATTTTTTTAGGATTAATTATTTTTTAATTTCCATAATTTTTAAAAAACTTTAAAAAGTAATAATATTAAAAATAGTAAAAATATTTCGAGCCAATAAAATTTTATTAAAATTTGAATTCAATTTTTATCATTAATTAAAAATTTAAAACATTTTAAAAATTTTCAATTACAAACCAATCTTTAAAAAATAATAATCAAAATTTTAAATTTTCAGAAATATATCTCAATAATAATATATTTGTTAATGGAACTGACGTGATAAATTTATATACATTCATAATCTTGTATTTTTAATTAATTAATATTAAATAAAATAACTAATTTTTTCCCACACTCCCAACTTATCTTTTACAATTCTTTATCTTTCTTACCTTCCAATGTCTACTCCGTATCTCTCGCGGTTTCTCCTTCGCTATCGCTTTTACTTTCTCTTCATTATTTCCAATTCTCTCTTCTCCAAATTTTATAAAAATTTTGCCTATGGCAAGAGGGGTGTAAGAGTTGTGAGAAAAACATACCTCTCAGTGTTTGGAATTGGAACTTGAAAAAGGTCAACCATCATAGAATTAAGTCTATAGAAAAAGAGAAAAAACTTAAAATTTCAAAATGAAGGATTAATTTGGGTTCTCCTAAATTTCTCTCCCTCTCTCCGTACCTTCTATGCTTCCCCTTAACCAAGATTTAAAAAAATTAAATCTTTAGTTGACAAATTTGGCAGGCGAGCATTCTTCCTGAAAGCTGGGGCTGAAATGATCTTTGTCAACGCAACTCCACCGATTCTTTTTCGTATTCAACAGTCAATCCAGCAATACTTATTTATATATCTTCTTCAATTTTGCAGGTAGCCGTGGCAGTGATTTTAGCTTTAAAGTTTGGAAAAGGTGTGATACTGTCAAAAGGAATCGAAATCTTCCTCGTGATCCTCATTTGTATTTTCGTCTTAGCTTATGGAAGATCTTGGGGACCTCTAGGATGGTTGGTTTCAAGTGAGATCTTCCCCCTAGAGACGAGGTCAGTTGGGCAGAGTGTGGTGGTTTGTGTGAACATGATCTTCACGACATTAATAGCGCAATGTTTCCTTGGAGCACTGTGTCACCTTAAATGGGGAATTTCTTACTGTTTGCGGGTTTGATGAAGTCACTACAAGTTTGCCTTTATGTGTCGCATGTCTTGATTCTAAAGATTCCTTTTCTGCATTTGACATGGACAAATTGATTGAACTTGCAAAATTCTATCCATCAAAGTTTCCTCCTATTGCTTTAATTGTATTTGAATATCAACTTGGGAATTTTATCATTGATGTAGTATGGATAAGATTTTCTCTGAATTAACTGAAATTGGAGACCTTGCTAAGAGAATGGTGGCTACAAGAAAGCATCATGTATTCCCTTTAGTTTATTTGTTAGTTAAATTGTCATTACTTTTACCAGTTGCTACAACCACAATGGAAAGAACTTTCTCCGCAAATAAAATTATCAAGAGTTCATTTCGTAATAAAATGGGAGATGACCTATTGAATAATTGTTTAATGTGTTACATTGAAAGAGATGTATTTGTAAATATTGACAATAATCTTGTTATGAAAAGATTTCAATATATGAAAAGTAGGTGAGGATCATTGTAATTTTAACTATTTTATATTCTTAATAAAACTTTATTTTTTATTTAATTTTGATATGAAAATTTTTGTGAAATCTATATTTTATTTGGACTTTCCTATCTTAAATTCCTGACTTCGTCACTGCTAACAATGAAACTAAAGAAATTACAATGCAGAAAAACTTACAAATGAAATGTGAGGGAAGTAGTGCATATAAACCTTGGATTTGGTATACGTTAATATTTTTATTAATTTTAAATATTATAGATTATGATAAATTAATTAAATTAAAAATTATGCGTTTATATATAATATGCTTATGTGAAAATTAAAATATACTTGTCATGTCATCCACATGATAAGTATGTTTCTTGACGTGACAAGTTATATTAATAACATTAATGGAAAGGCTAACTGTCGGGTTATTTTTTGTAAATATTTAGAAGTTTTAGCATTTTATAACTACTCCTCAAAGTTTAGGCCAAAATTGCAAAATTTAATGAAGTTTGATTTTTTTTGTAATTAACCCTTTTTAAGTCCAATTTTTGAATTTTAAACTCCATTTTAAAGTAAAATTTTCAATTTTTAAATTTAAAATTTAAAATTTAAAATTCACATTAACTTAAATCAAATAAAATAAAAATGAAATTAAGATTACAAATCTCTACTTATTATAGTAAAAAATGTGCAGATATAATCCAAACTATTATTTCGATACAATATATACAAAAGGGTAAAAAAAACTCAATCATTTATGTCAAAATTTAAATTAAACTTTAATGTTTCAACTCGTTCAAAAAGAACTATTAAGATTTCCCAAACATTTTAAAGTAAACCTATAATTTTGTAAATTTTCGAAAAGAACCTCAGTTTAACAATTCCATCAACCTACCATTACAAAAGAAAAATACACATAACATATTATATTAATTTTTGGTGAATCCTATTCCACATATATATCATACATGGTAGGAAACATGTCAAACGCTATCGTCTACCATTGTTTATTAGCTTCCTTCATCACTAGATGGCGATGTTTTACATAATAGACAAAAAACAATGCCAGATGACAATGTTTTGTGTATCCCCGAGCAACAATTTTTTACATTTAAGCAATTGTTGTCATCTATTCTTTGGCATCTGATTCTGTCTGATTTAGATGGGGCTAGGTGCTGCTGCTAGGATCTATAGGATTAATTGACTTTGGCACAGAAACACCTGCAAAATAATAAGGCACACCGGAGGTTGACTGCTGGTAGGCCCCTCCGACGCTCAAGTTAGTCTTTTGGTGAGGATTTTGGCGGCTAGTGAATAAAGAATAATAAGGTTCTCGAAAATCGTACCTTTTTTTCATGATGAGGTAATGAATTTATATAGATAATTCCTACAGAAATTAGGTCAATCATTAACGGATGGGCCGATCCGCCCATGCGCCGTTCTGAGTCTGGACTTGGGCCTAACACGACCGACCCAACCAGCATTAAAAAAAAAAATTTCAATGATAACATTTGGTATAAACTTAAACGCTATCATCTAATTTTAGGTATGGAGACAACTCAGAACATCCCTAATTGCTTGTGGTTCTCTGTTTATGGTGGGTATTAAAATCCTTTAATCTTGTGTTTCTCTGTTTGTGGTTGTGTCGCCTTTCTCTATTTTTTGGAGTCGGCATTTATTAGTGGTTGGTGTGGTGCACTTTTCTTGTGGGCTTTTTCTTGTTTCATAATGTGGTGCATTTGTGTAGTGCGACTCCATCACAAAAATTTTGCAATTTATTTATGGTAAATAATATTATAATATTTTAATTTTATTTACAAAATTTGTTTATATAGGAAAGAGATAAGTGCAGTCAATGGGAATCTATTGCGTCTATTGGGTGGATTAGAGGTAATACTTGGCCCTGATAACTTACTTTTCTTTTTCATTATTTTTAATATTATACGTTTGCTATGTTAATGGAGACGGGGATATATTGTACGCTAACAGAAAATAAAATCGAAGTCTTTTATACCTAATTCAAATAAACCAAGCAACTATTGCAAATTATCTAGGAATAAAATAAACAGCATATTTGGAGAACCATACTAAATAGCTCTCAGTTATCTAATATTTAGATTATAACATAAGATTACATTTCTGGAATTTAATCTCCTTAGGTATTATCTTAACAAAACATCTTCCCCAAGAAGAAGCACGAGTTAAGGATCGAGAATGAGAATCCATTTCAATATAATGTTAGGTCTAACATATGACTGTAACTTCAGTTATATCATACAAAATTAGCACATAATTGATGAAGTCCTATTTTTATACAATTTCATACATGTTCGTATCAAAATTAATCTAAATTCTAAGAGTCTTTTACACCATATCTAAAATTAGTACCTAATAATGATGAGCCAAATGTATTCAAAATTTATAATCATTAGTATGCCATAATTGGAATTCCTGAAGTTTAGAATTACTTTGAGTTAGACTATTAATAACTTGATAATTTATCACTTAAACCATAACTTAGAAGTAAAGCTTATGGCTTTACCTATAGAATTATTTTATTGAGTCAATATGGTACCTTGAAGTTAATCATACAAGAATGTAGTTACAAAATAAATAATTAATGTCAACACCATTTAGAATAAAACAAACTCAATAATATAACAACATAATATTGTATGGCTTGTATATATGTTTACCTATAAGAAGCATCTGGTAAGTTATTTTTTGCTCAATTAACATTAGTCAAAGTATTTTGTATATGTGTTTATATTTATTTGTATATGTATGTGCATTTGAATTAACTTTTATATTATTTTATGATAATTTATTTTCTGTTCAATTAATATTAGTCAAAGTTGCTTATATATATGTTTGGTTACAAATTAACAATTTACTTGTCATTTGTAGGGTTATTTACTTGCCATTCATGACGTTATAATGACCCAGTACAAAACCTTGATATTACATTATTATGGAAACTTTAAGGAAATCCTAAGTTGAGTTATAAGAGTGGGTTGTCAAGTTATTCTAATAAATTGGATCTTGATTTTTAGGAATTAAGAATCCTCATTATTATAGTTTAAGAGGTTATACATTTGTTTACAGTTATGAAAGAATGATGGAGGCACTTGAGGCCCACACTTGAGATGGATGATTGTTTCTTGAAGATTGAATTTTAAGGGTAACTAATCAGTGCAACTTGAAGGGATGGAGATGGAGGCATATATCCTATAGTATAGGCAGTTGTTGAAATTGAAAATACTGATTTCATGGAATAGGTTCTTATCACTCCAATAAGTTGATTTGAAGTTGGAATATGGAGATGAAATCATAATATATGACATGTAAAATGTACATAGTTTTTTTTAACTTGTGTTATTTGAATGTTTTTTTATTATATTGTTACTTGACAGTTATTTTAAGTTATACATTTAAGGATTAATAAGAGTTGTTCAGAATATGCTTCTAAATGCAATGCATAATATATGTTGTAGACATATTTATTATAATTGGTATGGACAATATAGTGGTAAAGACTTGAGGAGATAATTATGGGCATGTCCATGGTTAACATACATTACAGAATTTAATCAGTAATAGAGGAAATTAGACAAAATTAAACCTATGCGGATTTATGCTTTGTTTAAATATCCACAAAAGAGTTGAGCTAGGTCATACCAATTATTTCAGTCAACAATAACATAAGTGAGACTTTCAACGGGTGGATCTTATCAACAAGAGACAGAGTAGTGATCAATATATTTAAAAAAAACCATAAGAACAATGGTGATGAGGAGAAATGCTGAAAGGAGGGTATATGCATATGTATAGAAATCATATATTGCACCTGCAATTGTGAAAAAGATAGAAAAAAATAAGTAGGCAATACAATTAAGAATTATGTGGAACAGTGATAATGCATATGAGGTCAGTAAAGGGGATAGAAAATATCTTGTAAAACTAAGAAAGGATCACTACAACACAAAGAGCTTTTGGCAACAACATATTTGTAACGACTTTATAAAGCGTTGCTTAAAAATAATATAATGCAACAGTTTTAAAGGTGTTGTCTTTAATAATATTAAGATGCAATGATAATAATAAAATGTTGTCTTATATTAAAATAAACAACAAAATCTAGTACATGTTGCTTTAAAATTTTATATATGCGACAAATTGAAGCATTGCTATATTTATATCTAATGGTGGGTCTTTGTTATATCTCAAATCTTGTGGCTTCGTCATATGGTCTATAGAAGTTCCGTGTAATTATTGTTGTAAATGTATCTTAGGTGAGTAATATGGCGTTTCTGGACTTTATATCGTTGTTACGATTTGGGCAACTATAACAATATTGTAAAGTCTTGGCCTACTCTTGCCTATTAAATTTATTCTATGTTTGGGCTAAGAAAACCAAAGGCAAAACCGAAACTCAAGTCTCTAATATGGGGTTTCCCAATTATGGAGGCTGAATCTCAAGTCTTGAAGTCAAAAGCTTTTGTGGAGGAGGAGGCAAAGAAGGTATAAGATGTCGCCTCTAACAATGGTGGTGAGCGAAATTCAAAATCTTTCAAGGAAAGCCCTGATTTCCTGGCAAAGAAAGGGTTTAATGTCCAAAATAGAAATCTGAGGTATGCGTTCATTCACTCATTGTGAGAAAATTATCTTCCTTGTTACTTTTTTAGAATTTCTGGGGTTTAATAAAGGAAATAGTGGATGTAAGGAGCTATTATCTGTTGGGTGAGAGTGTTATTTATTGAAAATGGAAAATGATGATAAGAGTATTTGTAAAGGGGTCAAAGGTAGGAACTTTACCACCAACAAGTTAGCTTTGTGATATCATGATTGTTAGGTGTTGGAACTGTTTCAGATTCATAGTGTTCCAAGAACGGGAAAGAAGGTTTTGGTCTATTACATGGAGGAAAGTAGGTAACAATTCTAGTTCTAAATGAAATGGTAGTAAGGAAAGAAAAATAAAACTATGTGAGGCTCTAAAGTGAAGTAATCAATAGTGAACTAAACGACGTTTGTGTCATGTAAACATGTTTGAGTTAGGGCTACTCATTTGCATGTTTTTATGGAAACTAGTGTAGGAAAAAAGGTAACCAATTTCACCATGTAGGGTTTGGACTTTGTTTGGATACTAAAATATATTTGCTATGAATTGTTATGGAACCCGATCTTAAGATCCATGTTAGCTTCACAAAGGATGTATAAACGTTTAGTAGGATTTGTTATGCATGTTTATTGTCTTTGAAATATTAAAGAAGTTTAGACTGCCAGTAAATTGATGAATTTAAGGGTGTGAAAAGCTATAAAATGACAAAGAAAAAGGAGTTTCAAATTTTCTTTTTATAAAGATGAGTTTTAACATTTTGGTTATAAGTAAAGTAAGCAAATGGTTGAATATAGACATAATGGATCTATCCATTTTGCACTTGGGCTGTAAATCTGTAGTTGTTTCGTTAATTTGGAGTGTGGTTTGTGAGAAAGAAGGAATACCCCAAAAAAGGAAGGAGTGGAAGTGAATTTCAATGTTTAAGACTGCATACTCGAGTTTCCTCTCAATTATAGAAATCCTATCATATATTTATAGATACTAAAGAATTAAGAGTCACGACTTAGCGGTTGTCCTTTGTATCTTAGCTTGGGAAACTCAGATTATAGAATACCTTATTAGTTAACATACTAATAAAGAGCAATAAAGAGAGAGATTTAAAATGGTAGACTAATTGGCACAAAGATTTCCTTTTGAAAATACTTCTTTCATTCATTATAATCCATCAGTTTTAAGCATGTAGAGTGAAATGCAACAAATACACGATGCTTTATATAGATAATTCTTGGTTTGATCAATTTTTTTGTTGTCTATTGTCTATAATAAAAAATGGAAACATATGACAAAATGCATATTTTAGAATAAGTTGGCCTTTTGATGATTCTTACAAGAAAATAACACAACTTGAGAGTTGGGGTATTTATCTTCCCGATTGTCTTTATGAAGATAAAAAATTAAAATTTCATTCTTATAGATTTACCACATGGGAGAGAAATTTGTGTGTGTTTAGGAAATGTACATCTTTGTGTGTGTTTGGGAAATGTTGTACATCTTTGTGTTTGTTTATGTTATAACATACTAAATGTTATAAGAGAAAGACTTTAACATCTATTGCTTCTTAGGAAGTTATATAAGCCAAGGTTTTCTCAGAATTTCTTGTAATGGAGGCTTGAATCAAATGCGTGCAGCAGTGGGTCCTAAAATCATCTCAGCTTTTTGATTTGGTTAGTTTGGCATAGATCTTTGACAAGATTATTGCTAATCAAAGTGCTTGTCTTATCCCACTTCTAGCAGGATATTGATATGAACTATTGTTTCCCTAAATATAAAAGCATGTTACCATACTATTCGTTTAGAAGTGCAGGCAGCTGTCTCTCTCTTGAGGTCATCTTTGGCGGTTGTTATGGGCTCCACTATTCTATGCAGTCATCAAGTTCTTTAAGGCTTCCACTGACCTTTGGGAGGGTTTCTAGTGACTTGATATTGAAGGATTTAGAGCTTTCAGGGAAGCATGCGATGATTAACTGTAATATGGATGTAACTACTAAATAACTTTACAACCTTGATTTTAGTGAATGATTTCTTCTTTTTCCGTGATGCACAAATTATTAAAGAATAATTTTTTTTACTTTAGAAAAAAGAAGTGGGAGTTGGTAGACATATGTAGCCTTCACAAACCACTCTTAATTGAGAGGCCTATTAACCATCCTGATTATGGAAGTAGACATTGGGGTGACCCGATTGAGATTTCTAATGGAGGCATAATAACACTCGACACAATATCAATTATATATGTAAGTCAATCTATTTTGACTTGTGCATTCATTGTGTATTGTTTTAGAAAGATCTGTTCTTTCTATTTCAGTGATTAATTGTGACTGTATAATGTTTGTGCATTTGCTGGATGGTCATCCCTTTTGTTTAATTCATGTGAATGTACATTGTCTCAGCATTCCATTAGTTTTGCAAATTTTCATATATGTTTTAGTTTATATCATGCTATGTAGCACGGACACAGCAAAATGGAGCCGTGTCCACATGTCGGACACGTGTCCATGTTAGACACCCCCCGATGAGCGGTGGGCACGTGTCCATAGATGTTGGAAATAAAAAATAATTTTGTCATCTTAAACATGACTCGGACACGTCTGGAGACAGCTTGGACACGACTTAATGGAATATATGCTCCATGTTTTTTGAGAGGGGTTTATAAAGTACCAAATATGTATGAACTATCAAGATATTGGAAGTCTTGAAACACATCAATCAATATATATCATATTATGAATTTTGAATTTTTTTCGTAATTCTAAATTTTATAATATATATAGAAAATTATCTTTAGAACCCCATTGCTTCTTTAGTTTTTTTTTTGCACATATAATATAAACTATTTATGTTCTATTTGTGAGCTATAAGTTACGTTCACATTCTGAATTATGCTTGGTTTCCTTTTTTGTCTCCATAGGGGCCAGGGTCTAATTTGTTCTTACTTTAGCTTGCTCTTTAATATATTAAGATTATTGGAATTGTGGCATAAAGAAGAAAGGCTATAAAAGATTATTCTTTTTTACTATCTTATTTTTTTTGCAGGGGAAGGCAATGGAATGATCAGATCTAATTTAGGTTTGATAAGATTGTAGATTATGATAACAAAATTGGGTAACTTGCTTTTAAGTTGTTTAATTTTTGGTTCAAGACAACCCGCTTCACATTTAGACCAGATGACAGTAATAAAGTAAGGGCTATTTTCTTGCTTGTTTGAAAATGGTTCTGTTAGGATTGCTGAAATGTTGTCTAATTAGAACAAATTTTATATCTTTGTTTGTCCATCTTTCTTTTTCTTTATTCTTATTTCAATATTTTGTTTGTGAGTAGAATTTGATATCAGTGTTGATTGTATCAATATTGAGTTTATTCGGTGTTATCTCAACAGAACATCAAACATGAAGATTGATTAAGGTTTGGCTGCTAGTAAGTTTTATATTTGTTCGGATGCTCATTACAAGCATGTTTAGGTATGACAATCTATTTCAATTTGTTAGCACTTTTAGCACAGACCTCATGAAACAAACATTATTAAGTTAATACTGCAATTTTAGCTACTAATTAATAATTCTTCTATTTGTCCTACACCACTCCTTGTACTATCAAAGTCTTTATTGTTCAATGTGTTGTGCTTCTAGATGTAGTTTGGACTAAAAACTGCTAGTAGGACTGTCACACTTTATTTTGTTTAATTTCTAGTGTAGAGGCTTCTTTTGAGACAATAGCAGATGTTCTTGTCAGACTGCAAAATACAACTTATAAATTGGATGTTCTTTTCTCTTTTGATATATTCCACTATTCGATTAATTGATTCGACTGCTTCCAACTTCATTGCAAGAGAATGATTTCATTTCCTTAATCATTTCAAGAGAATGATTTCCTTCCAACTTCTAGCCTTCTTGTGAGATCCCAAATGATTTCATTTTCTTAATTCACTGTTGTTGTACATTATCTTGTCATCTTTTCTTTTAAATTAATTGCTTATGTTCATACTTCTAATTTGTTTACAAAAAGAATTGAATTATTATGTTGTTAGTTGTTGGACTATATTATTTTTCTTGATTAAATTAAGGTAATAAAGTTGTTAGTATTTCATTTTTTAGATATATCAACTTGCTTATGAGCATAGTCGTTTTACAATTCTAATATACTTCTTGTTTATGTTTTTTTAGGATGGTGATGATTAAAAGTGGATAAGGAGGTACTTTATGAAGAATTTTGGAGTGTCTATACATATGAGTTTTGTTTAGTATTTAGATTAATTCATTTATATACCATATGGAATGGCAGACAATATTGTAGATGAATATTTTAGCTAATGATTTTTTGTTTTTGTATTTTGAATGTGTTAAATGTTGAATTTTTCAAGTCCTTATGAACTATATATTATATATAAATGCAGTTTTTTGATCCTTACCTTCGATAATAAGTACATTAATATCTCTATATATTGCTTTTAATGTATATATACATGTTGCCTACATAATGATAAGAGATTACTTTTATGTTAAATATTATTAGTGTTGCTTTTACGTTAAATATTAACAAAATAATAAGTTTTTATTTTTATTGTTACAAATTGTTGCTTACAAAAATTCACTTTGTTGCCTTATTTATTTAATATTGTTGCCTAAAAAGACTTAACGTGTTACAATATATATTTAAAATTGTTGTTATAATTTGAAACTAATGTGTTGACTTAGTTAAACTTAAAGCAACATTTTTTATTTTGTTGCCTAATCAACAAATTCGGTTGCGTTATACTTATTGCAGCACCACTTCTTGTAACGATACGAATTCTGTTATCTTAATATAAAGGCAACAATAATTGTACTTATAGCTACACTTCTGTCTGTTGCCTAAAGCACTTTGTGCTGTAGCGGATAATTGTCATAGATGTAGAGTGTGGAACCTATATGTTTACCCATGGAAACATGTCATTAATGTTATCAATCACTTCAAACAAAAATTAGAGGCATTTGTGGCTAATTGTTATAAAAAGTGTACTTTTAAAAAAGTTTATGATAAAGTGTTGTAGGCTATTAAAAGAGTGATCTTTTCTCTATTGAATGATTTTGTGGAAATACATTCACCAGCTAAAAGAGTGATGTCCAAAAGGTTAGAAAAGGCAAGGAGAAGAGACAAATGAACCAAAAAAGGTACCAAGTGTAAGTAAGGTGTCACAAAAGGGTCAAGTGCAAAAATCTAAGAAATATGTGTAGTTGGACCCAATAATAAAACATGTAATGTAACAAGACCTAATGAACAACATGTCAATGTAAGCGGTTAATAAGTTTTTTTTATCTTTTTTAAATTTTAATCTAATTATCAATGTTAATTACATATATATATTATTTTGAAGGATTAAACAACTTTAACTTAAGGGTCTTATGTTGTAGGATTGTCACAAATAACTGTATAATGCTAACCTAATGATTCTTATATCTTACAAATTACAATGCTACTCATTTTATCCAATTTATGTTTAGTAAACCCATATTCAAAATTGTGTGTCAACTATTAATGAATGTCTTTCTAGTTAACAAAATGTCAACATGAATTGTACTAATTTTAAAAATCATATGTATGTTCATTAGTATGCCGATCAATTTTAAACTCATATGTGTGTTCATTAACATGTTGGTTCATAAGTTGATAGTTCTACAAACACTACTTGAAGGAAATATGGACATGTTGATCCAAGATCTTTTAAATTATCTTTTGAAAGAAAAGTTTTTAGAGTTAAGGCATGTAAATCATCACCTAAATACAATTATAAGCTACTATAAGTAAGAGAAAAGCGATAATTGGTACTAGCAGTCAACAAATTGATGAACCAAACAATTGATTTGGTGTGTCAATCTATTGCAATCTATGATAATTGATTTGGTGTATTTTGTAACTAAATATTATACTTACTACGCAAATTGATTGAGCACTTTTAATTTTCTTAGAGTTTGCTTATATATATGATAAAAATACAGTAAGTATTTATATATGATATTTTTGTATACAAGGGATTTAGTATTATTTAAATTAAGTAGTGTATCAATTATTTCACTAATGTTTGTTTCTAGTTATATATGATAGACCTTATATGCAAGGAAAATTGATGTTGTTTAGATGAAATAGAGGGATTTGATATTACATGACAAGTATTTATTTATGTTTACATCAAGTTCTTCTTCTGCTCCACTTTTCTATTTGTATATATGCTTATATATTTAAAACCTCGTAGGTAAAAACTCAACTCTTCTGCGCATTAGTGATTAGAAATTATGTTGTGGAGTTTGGCTTCATTAAATGATAACTTGATAAAAGAAATTAAGTGAAGTTGACCACAAAAGTGAAGTTGTCGGTTAGAAGGAAATAGTAAGCTAGTTATAGAAGTTGATGTATTTAATCACTTATAAAAGTAAGCTAGGTAAATCCATAATAATTATCAAATAAATTTGGATAATTTATTTTCCAATTTTTTTTATATATAATAGATCTTATATATAGGGAGATTTTATATTATTTACATCAAATAGGGAGATTTGATATTACACAATAAGTATTTATATTTAATAGATCTTGTTGAGTTTGACTATACTTGAATATAGTCTAATATATAATTTATATCTCCACTCAATAATAATAAGATAAAGTACATTCATAAGTGCATTCATACAAGTCATACCAAAATTTTAATTTTACAACCATATAGAAGATAAATATAAAACAATTGAAATAAACCCTACAATTATATTGAATAACATCAACTTTAACTCTTTTTTTTCTCTTTATTCAACATCTCAATGTCTTTCTTTATGATTTTTAATTGATCATCTTCTTCATTTGGTTCATATATACTTCTCCTTCTTTTGGCCTCTTTCTTCATATAGATATATCTTCATTAATTTTTAATTCCATAGATAACTATATCAAGAAATTGCTTATTATATTGTTGGAAAAATTCATAATTACCAAAAGGGTAATTGGGACACGCCAAAAATCTTCTACCTAGATTTCTATTGCTTTATAATGTCCTTAAAGAAACATCCAATCTGTAAAAGCAAACCACTTTGTCAGCATTATTATAATTAGATTTACTAGATGCTAAGAATCCTCTCTGTAAATTGTAACAAGAGTTTCATAATTATTATGTTCAAGAAATAACATAATTAATTCAAAACTAGCAAAGAAAATGACACTTTCAAGAAAATTCACAAAGGTCCATCATTTTGTTAAATATAGAACTATGCATAAAGATCCATCATTTTGTTTAACATAGGATAACTTTAGATGATAATAAAACAAGAGAAGAGAACGGTTCACGTAAAAGGAAGAGGGAAAAATATTGATTTCATTTAACATTACTCAACATAACCTTGTGCTGATGTTACTTTCTCAACTAGAAGATTATATCATTGTATAAGTATTTGGTAATTCACTGGTAAATTCTGAAAGTAAACACTGATAATCGATACTTCGACCATTTTTCTTTCTTCTAATTCCAATAATAGAATGTTCATAGCATGAGAACAACACTAAATGAACTAACCTATTAAAATCAGAACTAAAATCAATAGGCATTGAAGTATCCGTTGACAAATTTTCATGCAATTAAGAAAAGTCATCGACAGAGTTAGCAAACTAGGATACATATGAAATGAAAAATGACTTAGTCAATCATGACAATCATATTCACAGTGGGTTATCAAATGTAGATAGTCCATTACTTCAAGTTTATTTAAAGTGAAAGAAAATGTAAATTTGATAAATTCCATATGTAGCTTCATGTTAAATACAGTTAAACCCCACACACAAAACCTCAAAGACACAAAATGCTTCAAGAAAAGTTTAACCTTATGGAACTAGTACTAGTAAGCATAATCATTCCTAAATGACCCTCTTGAACCTATAAGAAGGAAAAGTCACAATTTTAATAAAATACCTTTATTCTGAACAATGCTTCCACCCATTTGTACTACTAAATATATTAACATTCGTTTAATACTGAAGAAGCTATGAATTTGCTACTTCATTCGTTTAAAGATCAACAAATTAGAAAGGGTATGTTGGAACCCTGTCCCCGGTGAGTCACGTGTCCGACGTCCTACGTGACATTTGGACGCGCATCCCACGAGGGAGGAATTCCCCACCAAGTCAAAACTCAAATACGTACTTATCTCATTTACTTCCGAA
>JAOSBK010000206.1:14762327-14784530 GCA_027568895.1 Erythroxylum shatona | reverse complement strand
TTTAGGCACTCGGTCACAGCGAAATAATAAATGAAAAGTGAGTCTCATGTGCATTGCATAGGCATGATATGAATGATTAAGTGTAACGAATATGAATAATGTGAATGTGCAATACTGTAAATGTGTGAATGTGTAATACTGTGAATGTGTACTGTGAAATAAAGTGAAAGGTGTGAATATTGTGTTGTGACCAGGTGAACCATCGATGATGGTCACTCACTGAGTTCGCAAAACTTACCCAAAATTTGCAATTTTTCAGGACTCAGAAGAATACCCCATTAGGCAACGGACGTATAGCAACTACATATGGGTGAGAGAAGAGGTCGGGATCAGTTCGTGTCTGCATTAATGTCTTCTTATTTCTGTATAAAGTCGTGTACTCCGAATTTTGTATAAATGACTAATTGATTTGTATTTATGAGAGGGCCCAAGTGGTCATCAAAATTATTGTTAACTTATGTGAAAATTGTCATCCTCATAGTGTGTGCGTTTGAGATTTCAAAAAAAAAAATATACTGAGTTTTTGACTAAGTAAGGTAGCACGCCACCCTCCCATGGCACGGACTCGAATATCACCATCGATGTTGGGTTTGGGTCATGCGGGAGTGGGGTGTTACAATCTTCCTATTACTGCATAAGGATGGTAAAGTGCTCACATCAAGTCACTTGATCATGTTGCATGAGGATAAGCAACTTTTGGTTGAAAACCTTGACATAAAGGACCTTAGTATAGCTTCTTCTGTCCTAGGTATTCGGATTCACCAGGACATATCCAACACTCATTAGATCTCTCAAAGAATGCATACATTAAGTATGTGTTACAAAGATTTAATACAGTTGACAATAAACCTGTCGTAACACCTGTCTCTCACAGTGAGAGATAATCTTTGATACAGTACCCAAAGAATAAAGTAAAGAGAGAGATTATGAGGAATGTTTCGTATTCTAGTACAGTGGATAGCTGATGTATGCTCGGTTATGTACTAGATAGGACATTGCATTTACTGGTTGACTGTTTGGTCAATATCTGGTTAATCCAGTTATAGACTTTAGGAATATAGTCTAGCGAGTATTGAGATACTTGAAGGACTTAAGGATTATATGTTGACATATAAAAAAGTCAACAGACTAAACCTCGTAGGGAATTCAGATTAAAGTTAGCTATGTGTTCAGATGATCGAAAGTTCACTTAAGGTTTAAGTTCAAGTTTGCAGATGATACAATGTCGTAGAAGTGTGTCATAGAGACACGTGTAACTTCCTCAACCAGGCATGCAGAATGCATGCTAAAGGGGCTGCTTCGCAGATGGTTTAACTTAGAAATTTAATTTTTGAGTGGTTTGTGGTCCATTCAGTGGCTAGACCCATTTGGTTTTGCTGTGGCATTCTTCTTACAGTGTTGTTTAATGACAACGAAGAATATCACAGGGTCATAATAGTTAAAGATCAACTGTTTGGTCATAAAGATGTTGACATGAAAAGTGAAATTAAGATTTTGAGCATTTAAGGACTGAGGAATTGTGAGTCGATCCTTTAACTAAAGGATTTCACCCACTTGTGTTTGTAACACAAGTATATAGTATGGGTGTTTCGATGTCGTTAGACACTGCCAGTTAGGGGATCATTATGTTTGCCCCATGTACATTTGTACAATTTAAAGTATTATGATAGTATGATGGCTGCTGTTAAAGATGATCATCGTTTATCCTCAGTATTATGTTTCATCATACATTGTCATAGTACGTATGAAAGTCTTAAGATTTGTTTCAATCTTAAGCATTTGAAGGTCATTGGGCATATATACAGATTGACCTTGTACTTATGTCAATTAGATGCATATAGTTTAACATAGATATCTATAAAGTTTGACATGACATAGGGGGATATAAGTTTTTAATCCCATAAAGGCTCTCTAATGCAGTTTAGCATTCAGTTGGAGAACATAAAGGTTTTCTTTAATGCTATTTAGCATTCGGTGAGAGAAAACATGATTTCTCTAATGAAGTTTAGCACATGTGGTTTAGCATAAATATGGAGAAATCGAGACATACAACAAACGAAGATGATACAATTATATCATAAAGGTATCATCGTAGTTTGTCACACTCCATTTTTCCATTCATATTGGTGAGGTATTAGGTATTCATGATTGTATTGGATCTGTGTCATAAGACACATGTATTTGATGCTTTTCGGTATCGAAAACCTTGCGGGACAGAATGATGGACTTTCGTTATCTTTGGATCAAATATTTTGTTTTTAAAACTTAGTCGATTATACAATAGCGTGGCTTAACCGAGTTTTTAAATTATTTTTAAACTAGAGTCTACTGCAATTAATGCTTGTCCAAATGGGAGATTGTAAGACATTTTTGTCCTTAGGGACAATTTTATTCATGTCTCATAAAGTTAGACTAGCATTAATTGCAATTTTGGTTTTTAAATAATTACCGGTTAAGTTACGTCATTTGATCCAGATAAAGATAATAAAATAGACAATAAATGATTTAGATTAATAGGTCGAAGTTCGGGTAAAAATGGGTCCCGATCAGTGTGGATTGGGTCCATATCGGCCTTGTGATAGAAAAGTCCGATATGAAAGCTATATAAAGATTAAAGTCTCCTGCAGTTACTAAAGAAATCATTTACGAGCATAAGGATTTCTGATCCGTTAAGGAAACTCGTGATTTGAGGAAACTGTAGAAAGGCCTAGCCCGTGAGTTGGTGATCACTTTCTACTAAAGGTCCCGGGAGATTAGAAGATGTTTGGAACTCGGAATCGGCTTCAAAATCAGAGATAGAATCGAAATCCATGTATTCTGCATTATCTTTATTTTTAATTCTTTCATGTAAATCCAGAATACGTAATAAGGCTCTCCCTAGATACTACAGTTTTATGGCTTTCCTTATACAATTTTCAATAGCATTTTGGTAAGCATTATCAACGAGGTTTATTCGTATTCTGATGTCATCATGTGTGGTTTTATTATGACTGTAATATAATAGAACATTAATTAATTCAAAAGAATAATTAAAGCATGCGGATCGCGTCGTTTAATTAATTAATCTTTTCCTCTGTAATTCTTCCATCTTGCATTAACTGAGAAGAAGTTGAGAATTGCAGTATGAGATCATCAGCTGCTTGATTATAGTATGGAGAATCACTCAGTTTAGTAATTAATTACGTAAATTAAAGTGTGTTCTCTTTTTTGTAATAGATCGATTTGAATGAAGAGGCCTTCTAATTTGGATAAGGTACAAAGTATGAGTCAACCAGCGAAGAACGCGTATATCTATATTCCCGCTGTTTGTTCATTTGGGCAGTTAAATAGATTATAGGTGTAGGTTTAAGTTCAAAGAAAAGCGCCCGTAACATTAAGGTGTTAGATTGAAGAAATTAAAAAAGAAACAAC
The DNA here is from genome assembly GCA_027568895.1 of Erythroxylum shatona. Taxonomy (NCBI): domain Eukaryota; kingdom Viridiplantae; phylum Streptophyta; class Magnoliopsida; order Malpighiales; family Erythroxylaceae; genus Erythroxylum; species Erythroxylum shatona. The sequence goes on along the minus strand of JAOSBK010000206.1, from coordinate 14,781,119 downwards.
CAACTACTTAATGCTATTATGGCTATTTCTTGACGTCAGGCACTTATAGAAGGCAAATCCTGGTATATGCAAGAATCACACAAGCTTAAGTGATAATGGACATGTATAGATAAGTTCTGTTAAAACGTTAGTTTTCATCTAGCTAGATACAATGCTTCTGGCCAACAGTGCATTTCCAGTCCTATTACCTATACTATTAACTAGCTAATAGCAAGATTGTGGGCTATGATTTATGTGATCATAACGCAAACAGAAACTTCGGATTTGTGATTAATTTATGTGAACTGACAATATTAATTAATTGTCGTCAAATTTGTCATTTTCCATCGTTGAGTCATATCGCCACGTACGAAATTCACCTTATTACAGTAAAGAATGAATATATATATGTTAAGATGTGAATAAGGCTAAGTAAGTGCTGATTCAATCCAGCCAGTGGTGGCTCACGTTGCCAAATTGGATTGCAAGAATATTAGCAGAAGGTGAGGTGTACAACCACGTAAAGGGTTTTTGGAAAAGTGCATCTCCACCTATTAACAAACGCCTACATGTTTTTGCCTTCTCATTTTTCCAATTTCTCCTCCGCTTTTGCAATTGTCTTTAGTGAAAAGGATTTACCGACTAGTGGGGTTTGTTGGTTTTCTTTTCGTATCACGACAACTTATCCTTCAAATGTTTGGCTTCCATCTCTATTTCCTCCGCAAAAGTACTTGGATTCAGAAACCTGAATATATCTATCTATATATAATATATTACGATGGAAGTGTTTCCTATAACCTTTAGCTAGTCTTCGTATTAACTGAACTCATGTTGGTCAACTGACCACTTGTTACATTTATTTGCTTTCCACATAACATTGTTACAGAATAATCAGTCATTTTGACATTCTCAATCCGTAAGCGCTCAGAGACGCAGCCTGTACAGCTTTACTCATTATCCAAACATTTGACTAAGTGTGTAAGCCCAAGAAAGCAAGCGGCCTTGGTCTCAGAAGCATCCGCGCCACTAATAATGCCCTCCTGGCCAAACTCGGGTGGGCCTTAATTCACCGACCCTCAGCTTTATGGGTTCGATTGGTAACAGCCAAATACAGACTGGAGCAGACCCATCTTCCCCTCACTCTCCGCAGGCCAGGGGCTTCCGCTACCTGGCGAGGTATCGCCGCCTCTTGGCCTGTTGTCCGACAAGGGGTTCGCTGGAGTCTTGGTACCAGGAGGTCCATCCTTTTCTGGCATGACAATTGGTTACCGGACTGGGGTCCACTCAGCTCTACTGTGCTCTCCCCTCTTTCCGACCACGAGTCCTCTCGCACCGTTTCGGACTATATCACGGACAAGAACGACTGGAAGTGGACTCTTTTCCAGCAGTACCTCCCCTCCGCGGTCTACCTGGCGCTCACCCACTTCCACCCTACCCCGCTTTCTTTAGAGGAAGATACCCCCACTTGGGGACCTACTAGTCATGGACGTTTCACAACGGCCTCGGCGTATGATCTTATTGTCGGCACTTCCTTGGCTGCGGAGGCACTACAGTGGGACTTAATATGGAAATGGGTTCCTCTGGTTACTTTTCAAGCAAAAGCTTTTAACCAATCAGCAGCGTCAAGCTCGTCACCTTACCCTGGACAACACGTGTCCTCATTGCGGTCATGCTGAGACCATCCTCCATGTTTTTCGAGATTGCTCGAGGGTTACCCGGTTCTGGGGTTTCTTTTCCCCCGCTCATCTTCTCCCTGATTTCTTCCAGCATGACGCAGCGACTTGGGTGATCGCCAACCTCCAGGCCCCTACCCAGGTCCACCAATCCCCGTGGTCTACTATTTTTGGCGTGGCCTGCTGGCTCTTGTGGAAATGGAGGAACTGTAGTATTTTCGACAACGGCTTCCTGTGGCCTGGCGACGGACACTGGGCTGCCCTCGAGTATGTTCGCTGGATCCAGCGGGCGACAACCCTGGAACAAAGGGTGTTTGGTGCCTCAAAGGTTGGTGTGGGGCATCCTGTCCACTGGACCCCACCGCCCGACGATTGGGTCAAGCTCAATACAGATGGTGCTGTTAAATTGGGTCCCCAAGTTGCTACGGCGGGAGGTTTGATCAGGGACTGCCAGGGACATTGGTGTGGTGATTTTTTTTCACAGGATTGGGTGGGGTTCGCCCATTGAGGCCGAGCTCTGGGGAGTTCACTTGGGTCTTCATCTGGCTTGGGACCTCAGATATCGACGGCTCATTTTGGAAGTTGATTTCCTTGAGGTGATCAATATTCTCTCATCTTCTACTTTTTCGGGGACTGATCAGTACCATTTGGTGACAGGTATCCGGGAGCAATTACGTCAACATTGGGATGTGCAGCTTCAACATGTGTTTAGGGAAGGCAATCAGAGTGCCGACAGCCTGGCCTCCCTTGCAGCGCTTGCCCGTCCGGGCATCCACTACCTCCAGGAGCTTCCGACGTCCGTCTGAGCCCGCATGTGCCGTGACCACCACGGCTTTTTGTACCGCAGATACTGCGATACTTAGGCTTTTTATGTATCTTGTTTTCTTTCCCTTGTAAAAAAAAAAATACGTCAAATTGCATAAACATAAATTGATCACTACACTTCTTTTTGCTTATGGAGCAATTCTTGTAGACTGTACAGAAATTTCAAATTGTATTAATAGCATTTTCTAGGAATGGAAAAGAAGTCATTGTGGCTTAAAGTTGCAATGAGATGCCATACTTTTGTTTTCTCAGCTCATTTTTCTGTATTTATTAAATGTTTGTTGTCTGAGGGAGAAAGAACAAAAAAAAAAGGACTCTGTGTACAGTGGATACGACCGACATTTTTTCTGCCTCTTGAAATGAACTCGAAACAGAAAAACATTAAACTGCTCTTACAATAATTGTTAGAGTTAGATTTGTGGGGTTGCTGCTGTGCCCATAACTTAAATGCTACCTAACCTGATATGTCTGTTACAACTGATGATGCGTTCACATTTACATAATAGTTGGTTTGCTGAGAATGACAGAAGAGTCTAACAAGAAGAAAGAAACGGAGATTGGAAAGACCAGAAATATTGGAGAACCTATGTATTAGTATTTTATGAATTAGGTGGAGTTTTTGTCTGCCCTTTCACTAAAAGTCCCACACGCTCCCACTTGGCGTGCTTTAACGTAGTGCTCCTTTTGCATGTTCTTTTATCTGTGCGTAAAACGACCGCATAACCTGAGTGCAACACATGAACCTCAGCTTAAATTTTACTGTCAACCGGGGGGACTTTGGAGTTGATCTGCTGAATTAACTGGTCTCACACAACACGGAGTTTCCGCCCACCACACCGTTTATCCTCGCCAAATGCGATTTAAATGTACTTGCAGCTAAGCGTACCATAACCAAGTGTTTTAAATTTGGAGGCACCGCCACAGCCACGGCCACCGCCTGATGTAATTGAAGCCATTAATGACACATGTCAAGCAATTCAAGCCTAACCGTTGACATTGAGAGTCAAAAGTTGATATCCTGAAGCCTACTTGCCCAGTTAGACTGAACTTTTCTCTTTCGCCTTTTTCGGTTGGGCCGTCCATCTTTTTAGAGCCTTTGGAAATGGCTATTCCAATTGGGTACTTGTGGGATTGAAGTACAACTGTCCAAAGGCGATAGGCGTATCCCATAATCCCAGGCCCACACCAGTATATTCTTTGGTGCATGTTAAGAACGCTCATCAGGTCAGAAAAGTGTTCATATTTTGTCTGCCTGCACACTGCACATCATGTAACTGTAGTACAAAATATTCTTCTATTCCACGTGTGGAAAGGTTCCAAATTACTCTACAGTGTTTATAAACCCTTTCCAACATTAGAACACTAGACTAGAGTCGTAAAATGGAGAAAGATGAGCAATTCACTTGGCTTGGCTCTCAATCCTTTCAAATCCTATCCCATACTACAGCCCCATGTTAGTAAACATCTAAATAATCCAAAAAGTATACCAGAAAGGAACTGTAGCTCCTAATTTTTACTTCTTCCTGAAAAATGTGTACTCAAAATCAATCTTCTAAAAGAATTTTAAGTGAATTTTCTTTCTATTCTTATCATTGAAAATTCAATCTGAGGCAATTGAAATTATACCGCTAGAGATGCTTCCATGGCTACCATCACCAGCGCACAGAGACAAGGCTCTCTCCAAATTGGAAACGATATCCGCCATTGTTGGCCTGTCTTTTCCTTCCAAATTTACACAATGCATTGCAGTATATGAGACCAGCTCCACAGCTTCTGCTTCATTAACATCCGGTGGACCAATTCTCGGGTCCAAAATCTTCAGCAGTTCATTAACCATTATCTTGGGGACTGCAAAATCTACTATGCTCGTTGGTGAGCCTCCATTCTCTTCGCTCGTGACTATTGCCCTCTTTCCTGTCAAAAGTTCCAGCAATACCACGCCCAGTCCATACACGTCACTCTTTGCTGTCAATACATTGAGACCATAATACTCGGGATCGATATACCCTACCGTTCCTGCTGCTTTCATTGGCTTGTAATGGCGGTCCGATTCAGGACCCATCAAGGACAATCCGAGATCGGAGACTTTCGCTATCCAATTTGCGTCGAGCAATATGTTCGACGACTTGATGTCTCTGTGTATTATTGGTGGGACTGCATAATTGTGCAGATACTCGATACCTCTAGCAGCATCCAATGCAATTTTGATTCTCATTTTCCAGGAATTTATCGCACTACTACTCCTTTCAACATTGTTCTTGTCATGTAAATGATCGTAAAGAGCACCATTTTTCATGTACTCGTATACTAAGAGCCTCTCATCGCCATCTTCACAAAAACCGACAAGCATAACCAAATGTTTATGGTGAAGCCTTGATAGGAATGCCAATTCTGATTCAAACGCACTGTCTTTCTCTTGAAATTTCTTAGTCTTTCGGTCTGTTTCACCTCTCTTGATTGCCACTTCGCGACCATCCGCCAATTTTCCTCTATAAACAATGCCAAAGCTCCCTCCACCAATCTTGTTCTCAAGTGAAAAGCCATTGGTAGCAGCAGCAAGTTCAGAGAGACTAAATTCCTCAGCCCTGTCAGCGTGCTTCAACGAGGTTCCACTCCTCTGACGCCTCATTGCCAGCGAGCTCTGGCGTCTTATTTTCGATGATCGTGACATAATACTATTGTTTGATGTTGTGCCACCACTAGAACCATTTCTAGTGACGGTTGGTTGAACTGAATTATGAACTTTTTTCTTCCCAAAACAAGTTCCAGTCCACAAGCAATATAGAATATTATAAATACCCAAAAACGTACCAACAGATCCCACAATGGCAAACACCAATAAGCCTGTCGTCAGAGTTTTCGATCGTCTGGACGAAGGCAACACTGGCGGTGACGGCGCTGAAGGTATCGGTGAAGGTACGACTGTAACATTAAGCTGACAGCGATTGCAGATATTCCCTGAACCACCGCACAATCTCTGAGAATCCGAGTACAAACCGCATTTAGCACAAGACGATTTAACACATGGACCAGGAAGAATTTCAGGCAAGTTAATCCGATTCTCACCAGACCAACCTGGTCCCCAACAAATTATCGAAAAATTCGAAGCTATCAACCCACAAGTGAAATTGGAACCTGAAACAATCGACTCAAAGGACAGACCTTTTGTTACATCAACCTCGTACCCTCCACCTCCTCCCCAACAAACAACAGATTGATTGCTTTGTCTGATTGCACAGCTATGGTTCGCTCCAAGAGCCACTTGCGAGTACTCTAACGCAGAATTACCAGGAACGTTTAACTGACCAAAAGAGTTATCACCTTTACACACCAAAAAGCCTGTGGAATTCACCCCACAAGCATGCGAACCACCAACTGAAACACTCAACATTGACATGTTCACAAACTCTGACTCTATCCCTCCAGCAATAACTGAATTGCGACCCCAACACCGAATTCTTCCACTATTCATCAAAGCCCCGCAACAGAAGCCGAACCCGCATGAGATGGATTCAAACCGATCGCTAAAAGTCGGCCGTCGGAGTTCATTTCCTCTCCAGCACGTAACAGTCCCTGTAACGTTATTTACACTGTTCATGGTGGCGCAAATTTGATTATCACCTACAGCGATGTTTTGTACGGAGACACTGCGGTTATTATAGACCCTTCGTGGGTCAAAACCGGCGGAGTTAACGGCGTCCCAGCATAAGAAAGCGTAACCGCCGTCAAGAACGCCACAGAAGAAGCTTTCTCCGCCGGAGATTGTGGAGAAAGATACGTTGGGTTGGATGGCGATGACCTGGCCACCTCGATAGCAGACGACGCCGTGGGTGGACTCCGCCGCAACGACGCCGCAAACAGTTGCAGAGCCGGAGACGACGGCGATTGTGGAGCCTGAGCCGAGGCCATTAGTGAGTTGAAAGAAAGAGAAGAATGTGATCAATGAACAGATGACGGAGAGAATAAGGGGGGAGGAAGTCATCTAAAAGGGAGTAGGTGGACGGCGTTAGTGACGGTGGTTTTTGGGTGACTCTGCTTCATTGGAGAAAACAGAGAAGAGGGAAAAGAAAAAAACTTGTTCTGTGCCTCATCACAAAGAGAGGAATTTAACATATAATAAAACGGTCGAGGAGTTTTATAGTTTGTATGTTTCAGTTGTGAAAATGTTAGAAACGTTCAGCAGTGGGAATTACAAAAGAAAAATAAGCTATACTAATTATAGTTAATCACATAATTAATAATTGTATTAAGAAATGTCGTTACTAGTTGACTTTAAAGTTGAACAAATCAACTTTGAGGCTTCTGCTGCTTTCCGTGGGTGGAAATTAGTGTACTAGAAAAGCAATGTTTCCATCACACAGCTACAAGTGGACTCGGACTCGGACTCGGACTCGGTGCAACATTAATTGATATTGGATATTAAATTTTTAATAAAAATTATTATTAGGTAAAGCAAAGCAGTTTTAACAGTAACAGTACATATATATGAAAATTAGTACGATAACAATTTAAACTTTGACTAGCGAGAGTTTATCAAACATTTTCGTTTTATAATTGAAATCTGTTTTTAGTATTCAGATTTCAATGACTTGGTCAAGATAGCACCAATATTACGCCGCAAAATGGAAGAAAAAGGAAAGCATGAAAGAGAAGCTTCGTGCGGATTTCTTTTGTGTGGTGGTGGTCAACCACACCCTTTTTCCAATGCTCAACCCAAACTTTGACATGTTCAATTCCTAGTCTATGTCGAAATCTTATTACAACTATTCCACCCCAAAACCCAACTCTATTCTTATTTCGCATTAGCCAATTTCAGCAAATCCCAAATGATTAGTTCATTTCTTGTGAATTTATCACATTTTACGCAACACCTGTGCTGTTTTAAGATCAATGCTCTGTCTTTTATTTGGTTTTTGGGGTTAATCCAAAACCTTGACATCCTATTTCATTTGTTAGAATTGAAGAGATTAGTTATAGACTTATTTAGCTTTGGTGGGGCATATTTATACATGAACAAGGTCATATTTCAAGGTTAGGTTGCTTTCCCTCCAAAGAAGTAGAACTCGATCATAATGCATATTTGTTAATATTAATTAAAACAAGCGTCCATTGTAGATTGTTATTTCACCATTCGTAGTCGTAGATTGATCAACCTTGTTAATTCATCGTAGAATTAGACGATTATTGGATTATTCATCATCCCTTTTACTCTTTGCTATAGTATTTGCACAAACACTTTCCAGACCATTTCGAGCAGCATATAATATAACAGTAAATCGCATTTCAATTATCAATTTTCATCAGTGGATCAAATGGCTCAGGTTTGGAACCTTTAACTAAACGAAAAGGCTGATTTAAAGTTCTTTTTTATTAAATTAGTTATCATCAGGATTTGCGTTTGAGAATTGGTAAACGATTATGGGAAAATTTTAAAGCAATCTTTACATCAAACTTGTAAGAGTAACACAAAATAGCATAGAAATCTGCTTTAATATTTTCGTAGATACGTGGTTGGAACTGGAAGTAATAACATATACTAGGCCTTAAAGGCTTGCGCTAATTAGAGGGAAAAATAAAATAAAAAGATCATCGTTACACATGCTCCAAGCCTCGGGCAAACTTTGTAGTTGTATTTGGAGAAAAGATTTGGTATCTATGTCCAACTTAATTGTCTATTTCTATGAAATCACGTTCTTCTGGTTCTGATTCTGATTCTTAGAAATAAACAGAAAAAGGTTCTTAATAAGATTAGCTCATAATATGAACCTACAAAGGCAACTGAACATATTGGATGTTTTTCAGCAAACAAAGTGAAATTGAGAAGAATCCAAATGGTTGTAGGCAGTGATTAGGTAAAAGTTGGTCAAAAGGGTGGGGTGAACGGGGCACAAAAGTTGGTGACTAATATTAATTTAGGAATGACAATGAGCTTTATCAACAGCTAAGTAGTTGGTGGGTGCAATCATAGTAGTTGTAAGAGATGAAAGCATTCTAAATACATATATATATATATATGGGCCGATAGCTTTTTTATCTTTAAAATTATGGTTAGGTAAATTATTGGCGGTGACATACTTTACAACCAAATTAGAAGTGTTTTGAGTTTTCCAAGATGTGACAATTTAGCTTTTAACAGAATGAGAGGTTGCTATGATTGTCGACATATTAATTGGTTCATATTTATAAAAGTTGCTTGAAAACAACATTAGGTTTGTGGCGTGAAAATGTGTACAGATAAAAGCTTTTAATAAATAAAGGTTTTATGGCTGTAATGATGTTGAAGCTTGGATCAAACAAATAGCTAGGCCAGTTGCCGACTTGACAAAGTTATCACCACGCTTCTGTCACCATGCTTACAGGTACAGACAGACAGACATTTTCCGGACAACGGTCAATCTTGGCGAGTCCTTAACTCTAGGAAATCCAGCCCGTCCCACACCAGCCTAGGACCCACTCCCGCGAAAATTAGAAGGATGGCATTAATTCTTGGGTAAGTGCAATTAATAACTTATATTGAGAAGCATGATCAATCTTCGTGTACAATTGGATGGATGACGGTTGTTACATACTACTACTACATCAGCATTTTGGTTGAGTGTTTTGACTTGAGAACAAATCACTAGGCTTTCCGGTTTCATTTATATGCTCTGCTGCTTTGTCATCCCAAATGACTAAATAGGACAACACCGAATTGGGAAACTCGAATGATACAACCAAAATACGTACGGGGATTTAAATGCAGTGGAGGCATTAAGCTGGAAAAGCCTGCCTGCCTCTAGAATTCATAGGAAGAAGACACAGAGATTAAATGCTTCTTAAACAATTGCATGGTCAATTATCACGAGGGGATGTATAAATTACAAATAATCAGCGCAATAGAATAGCTCATGACTCTGAAAGATACACATTTACAATCAGAGTATGGGCAAATCTACAAGCATAATTAATTGTCGTACCTAGTTTGATCAATCAAAGCAAAAGATAATTCCTTCGCTCCAAACGTTGCTTCCCATTAATGCATCGGGCAGACAGGATAATACTATACAAAAGGTCATCATTCCTTCTTCATGCTGAGTTATTGAGAAAGCTAGGAGACTGCAGTTGTTCACAATCTTGTGCTGCTATGTCAAGCCAGAAGCAGGGATTCCCTGCTTTTGAAACCACTCTGGCATGTGAAATCTGTCGTACAGCACGGGTCTCACATCTTTCTGTTCAGAAAGATGCTTGAGGAGTGGAAGAAGTACATCCAGAAGCTAATCGATCATGGACAAGAAGAGGTGGTAAGCTAAACATTTGATTGGGAATCAATACTGTGATTTCAAGGACTCTTAAGACACAAGTACCTGTGTATCATGAGGTTGCCCTGCCGAAAATGGAACACACGGAATGCCATTCACTGGTTGCAACAAGAAACTGAATGGATTGTTGTCAACAATAACAATTCGGCATGGATCCCTTGAGACGCAAGTAAGATCCTTCACATGCTCCCGGTATTCCCTATTGACAAACAGCATATGAGACTTGCCGACATAAATTACAATCTCGAGCTTCAAGGATGTTTACGAGCCCAACAAACTATATAAGTAAAGTAGCCATCATAACGTTCATGGAAAGTAGTCATTAACTACCATAATCATTCACTTTTTGCAGGACATATAGTTTTATTTCATAGGATAAGCTAACGCTTCTTAAGATTTAATACCTTGTAAGGATCTGTGTATGCTAATAAAACATGAACCTCTGTCTGGAATTTTTAATAAATGCTTGCGACTAACAAAGAAATCTAACAAAATTAGCTCTTATACACACACCCAGGCGCAGCAGATGGATATTGCAGACAATTGAATGTGCAAAAGATGGGAATCAAGCTTTATCTCACAATATTTTCTCTCAAGTGGCAGTTGAAACAGATTCTGTTAGATATAAAGGTCTTAGTTCACATATATTAACCAGGAAAGTACAACGTCTCACAAGCATGTTAATCATATTTCACTGGATCCCTTTCCTAGTGCTGCATCACCGGATATCTCAGTCCATGTCTAATCTAGCAGCACTTTGGACAAACGAAAAAACTCTAAACAGTCAAAATTTCAGCACGCTGAACATAAGTTTAGTTGTTTCCAACCTCCAAGAGATCTCTTGATAATTAAGGAGCACATCTTTTAAGGATTATCCAGTTAAGAGAAAATATGTGGAGAACAACATAAGATCTTCATGGCATCTTTCCCATATTTTTATACAGTTACATATGGAAAATAATAGAGACAAGGTACTCATGGAAATTGTCAGCATGGAGAACATGCTTTCCATAACGAGCACCCCCATCTAAATTGATACAGTTTCCTATTTCAAGAGATGAGCTCTTTAAGTAAAGGCATAAATTTGGAGGGAAGACAAATATAACGAGAGAGTGGGAGACAGAGGAGAGAGAGAGAAACCGAAAGGACAGTACTTACGTGCTAGTTGTAGAAGGTCGATATAGGCGAAGACAAAATCTCTTTTCTGTATCTATCCTATCAACAAGTGGCCTAGCGTAACCTGTAAACGTCATAGAGAGTAACTGAATTTCCCAAGAAAATCAAAGATAAATGAAAAATATAACAGGCTGACAGAAGATTGTATTTGTAGTGGTGATAATCAGACCTTCAAGGCCAGCTGTAAAGAGCACAAGGTCAGCAAAGTCACTAAGTTGTTTCAGGAATTCATCCAGTCCAGGCCGCTCAAACACCGTAACATAATTGACCTTAGGCTTTCCTTCAAATTCCTTCAAACACCAACATATTCAAGTCAAAAGAGTTTCTCTAAAAATTTCCTAGGCAACTGCCTTACTACAAAACTATTAATAAAACCTTGTCAGATGAAACACATTCCAACTCAAACCACTTTAACCCAGCTTCTATTGCTTGATTTCGTAGAACAATGGGTAAGCTCGATGTCTCATATGCACATACCAGAGTTTCATCCAAGTCCAGAACCACCTGCAAATCGACGTGTCAGTCTCACTCAACATAAAGTGAAATTAGAAAAAAAATTGGCTCTGCCGTAGTGACTACAGATTCCGTTCTTACAAAGCCAAAACCTTGAGGCAACCAACAGACAACAGTTCACATAGACTTCAAGATTCTGCTCTTAATAGATGTCCTCTAACAAATTAAGGAGTAAATCCTTATATTCATGTCATTACTTGCTATAAAAACATAGACAAGACAACAATACTAGGACTTTACAAGACAAGTTATGCTGGTCCACTGTTAACAACTAATTAGCTGTTGAAACCTCATTTTCATTTACATATATTTCAGTTTCCAATAATTTCAAACAAAACAGTAACCCAAAAATAAGCGACGCTAAGAGCTTTTACTTAAAAGGCAATAGAAACTAATATTTAACCTTTGAAAATACGCCACAACTGATTCAATACCAAAAACAAATGTCCAACAGCGATCAATGGAAAAAGTCAAATCAAGACAAAACTTGAAAAGGAAAACAGTACCGTGAGTTTCTGAACAGGCTCATCGGCGACGAGTGAATCAGGATCGGCGGCGATCTCGAGGGCGGAAAGATGATCAGTCTCCGACAATTCAACAACCGGCAAGGGCTTGAAGGAGTGAGAAGAAGAAGAAGAAGAGAGAAGAGGAAGGTGTCCTAGAGCCCTTAGGATTGATAGAAAGATCTGGAAGAAGAAACCCAGCCAATTCCAGAGTGTTCGCCATACTCGCAGCGAGCGAGGCGAGTACACCACCTCGGCCTGAGTTAACTCGGCCATTACGAATCAACTAATCGTTTCACGTCTGTGGTCGTGGCGGCGGCGACGGCGATGGCGGTTCTGACGTAGGTAAATGATTAAGAGCCGAACAAAATAAAAAGCCCCTTTATACATCATTGCAACTTGGCTTTTCTTGCTACTACTTAACTTTTTTTTTTTTCTCCTTGTTTTAAAATTTATCTCTTTTTTTGTTATTACCAATAATGGCCTGTGTGGTCCTTCCGTGCCTTGAGTTTTGGTCTCATAGTCATGGTACTGATTATTCCTAGACTAATGCATATGAAATTGTCCCACGCGTTGCTGTCGTCAGCTCCACACACGCAACTGTTCTCCACATTCCAATTATTAAGCAGGAGCAGGAGCAGGATCTTTGACCTTGACATTTAATTTTTATCAAAATTATATTTATTTCTTTTTCGAACATGAGAGTTTTGAATTCCCGTCGATACAGATCACTGTAATAACGAGAGGCAGGGGAATTACACAAGAAAATAAAGAGCGCGTGGAGAGTAAGAAATATGAGGAAAGAGTTCTTCCATTAAACCGAATCTGTGATTCAAAAAAAGACAATCTTGGAGTTCTTAAGGTCTCCGTGTCTCAAAGGGCAGGGAACTATTGTGTGAGGTCGTGTCTATCGAAAAGCAGGTGAAATCTTTCTTTCTTTTCTCGAATTCATTTATTCTGAGGATGTTTCTAACCAACGGTCGACAAGAGTTCAATACAACAGAAGGAGAAATAAATACAATAGAAGGAGAAATAAATATTTGATCCTTTTTTTTTTGGTAACTTAATAAACACAGTTCGTATTTCCGTATGGCTTTTGCTTTTGCTTTTAAATATTGATAAGATGATGTCTTGTTAAATTAATTGTTGCGGATATATTTTACTGTAAAATTAATATTTGTTTTGTTTTATAATATAAAAATAGTTATTTGATGGGATATTATTGGTGATAATGACGAATTTTAAATAAAGTGGAAGGATTTTTGTCATAAATAAAGGAAGATAAAGCCTAATGCTATATTTATATAAATAGTTAAAGTTTAAGTAGGAAACTTATTTATGTGGGATTGAGATTTATATTAGATAAATATCTTTACAAAATAGGATAAGATTAGGTTTAGAATAAAAAAATATTATAAAAGGGACGTTCTCTACCTCTCAAAAGAGGTATCAATTGTTCTTCTTCTTACTTTTCTTTCAATTCTTCATCTTTCTTCTATTTTTGATGCTGAAACTAAAGTTATGTGTAGCTAAACTCAATTATTATGATTTAAAGGGAATTGAAATTCTAGTTGTAACCTTGTGAGATTTTGTTCTAAACTTTATTCATGTTTTAACTTAGGTATTTCTTGTTTTGAGTTCTTATGTTTTATAATTGACTAATATTGATTAATCTGACAAATTAATTTAATGTTAATTATTCTATCACTATCTATGAATTCAATGATCTGTAATTGTTATGAATGAATGATACAAGTAGTGAATAAGTTATTTATGAATTTTCACATTTAACTTATGATAAACAAGAAAACTAAGAACAAAGACTAGGCAAAGAAGTGATCATTCACCTTAAAAAGTGAAAGTTTAAATAGATCTAACAATTGGTAAAAACCTCTAATTTTCAAAAAGTACAAGAAAAGATGAAAAATTTTAATACTAGAACATTGAGGGAGTTAGCGGCACCGAATTTGAATCAATAACCCTTTTACATACAATTTCCAGATGTTGAGGTAGATTTCAAATTGAAATCCGGTTTAATTCACTTACTCTCTATTTTTTGTGGTCTTACAGGTAAAGATCTACATAAATACCAGAAGAAATTTCATATTGTCTGCTCTGGAATGAAGTTACAAGGGATGATAGAAGAATAAAATAATTTTAGGGCCTTTAAGTCCTTTTTGAAAAATAAATCAAAAAATTGGCTATATTATCTTCCGCTTGACTTCGTGACAACATGGAAAGAGATGAAAAGAATGTTTATGGAGAAGTTCTTTCCTGCATCAGAAGCAGCGAATATTAGAAATGAGATACATGAGATAAAGTAAATTACTAGAGAAACATTATATGAATAATGAGAAAGGTTTAAGGAGTTATGTGACAGTTGCCCACTTCATCAAATTCCTGAGCAACTTTTGATTAAATACTTTTATGAAGGACTATTACCAATGGATCGGAGTATGGTTAATATAGTAAGTGGAGGAGCTTTGATAAATAAATCACCTAGGGTGGCTGTTATGGCTGGAAATTGTCAAAAGATTGGGACAAGGATGAATGGAGCTGTTAAGCATGTGAATAGGATAAGTAATATGCACCTTGAGGATAAATTTTCATATTTAACTGCTCTAGTTCGTCAAGCGACTGTAGGTCAATTATAGTCAGTAAGAGTGTGCAGAATATACTTGTTCTATAGACATCCTATGAATATATGCCTTACATTGCAACATGACTCCTTGCAAAAAGCTAATGCAATAGGGGATTTCCTGGCCAACCTTTTTAAATCACTATAATTTAAAATTGAGGGATCATTCTAACTTGAGCTACGAAAATCAAGGAGGGCAACAACGATATCAGCCTAAAAATTTTAGAAAACCTCAATCTTTAAATTTAGGTATGTCTTTGGATGAAATTGTTAAAGGCATTTGTTACCAATACTCAACAATTTCAACAGGACATAAAAGCAAGTCTTCAAAATTTAGGAAATTAGATCACTCAATTAGCCACCTCTATAAGTAATTTGGAAGAGTAAGCATCAAGGAAATTACCTTCCCAAACTGTGGTGAATCCTAAGAAGAATGAAAGTACGATGACTTTGAGAAGTAGCAAGGAAATTTAATCAGGATCTTCCTTACCAATGAAGGTAGAAAAGAACGATGATGGAGAAAAGAAAGAAACACTCCCAACTCAAAAATCAATAAAGGTAAAAGATGATTTATCTTCATCGATATCAATTAATGCATATGTACCTTCTTTTCCTAACAGGTTAGCTAGATCAAAAAAACAAGGAACATGAAAGAGAGATCTTAGAAACCTTCAAGAAGGTGGAAATCAATATATGACTTTTAGAAGCCATCAAGCAAGTTCCAAAATATGCAAAGTTTTTAAAATAATTATGCACAAATAAAAGGAAGTTTAAGGATAAGGAGAGAATAAATTTGGGTAAGAATTTATTAGCTATGATAAATAAAAATTACTAAAAAAATGCAAAGATCTAGGTATGTTTACATTTCCATGTGTTATTGGTAATAAGAAAATTGACTATGTCATGCTAAACTTAGGTGCATCTATTAATGTCATGTTATACTCAATTTACTAAGCTTTAAATCCAAATTCTTTGTAAGAAACTAATGTGATTATTAAACTAACTGATCCTTCATATGTGCATCATATTGGAGTTATTGAGGATGTTTTAGTCCAAGCCAACAGTTTGTATTTCCAATGAGTTTTTACATCTTGAAAATAGATAGAGATAGCGTTGAACATTCAGCTTCAATTTTGTTGTCTCTAATGATTTCCAGTTTGTTTATCATAAGTATATTTGGATTCATTTGTGCAGGATATATTTAAAGAAGAAAGTGTTGAAGATAAGTTGGCCTTTAAGGCTAAATCGGGAGTGAACAAGCAAGTTGATGAAACTTGTGAAGTTGTAAAATCATTATCAGCAATGATAATAGATTCAGAAACTTTGAATGATAAACTTACTATAACTAAAAAGAAAATGCTACGTTTTGTTTTACAGGCCCCGAAGATAGAGTTGAAGGCATTATTTGATCACATAAAGTATGTCTATTTGGGTGATGGAGAGTCATTACTTACAATCTTTTCAAAAAATTTGGCTATATGGCAAGAGGAAAGGCTACTAGCATTACTTAATGAGTACAAAACTGCAATTATATAGAAGTTTGAGAAGAACAAGCCTCGTCGAGCATAACGACAATAAACAATTGTGCTTTTTGGAAGACAAACCAAAATATGATAGTTTCTATTAGTTTTCATTTTCTTATTTATAAGAAATTAGTTTATTAGCTTAAGGGAAAATAGGTCTTAAAATCTCACAATATTAAATTTCATAAGCCGTGATCTCACTTTACGTAATTTAATTGTCAGAATCAAAGACTCAAAATTCAAGAATACTAAATCTCATAACAAGAGATCACGCCTTATACATGTTAGTAGTCTTTTT
Organism: Erythroxylum shatona; assembly: GCA_027568895.1. Lineage (NCBI taxonomy): Eukaryota > Viridiplantae > Streptophyta > Magnoliopsida > Malpighiales > Erythroxylaceae > Erythroxylum > Erythroxylum shatona. The sequence continues at coordinate 14,764,693 of JAOSBK010000206.1, read as the reverse complement.
GTTTTTATAAAAAACACAAATTTTAAAAATAAAAATATAATTAAATAAAACAATTTTAAAAAATAAAATATTGATCTTTTAATTAAAAGATAAAAAATAATTTTTTGTGTTTCTTTTTCAACATCCAGCCCAAGTCTTGTCTCCCTACAGTCGCAAACACACTAGCCAACCACTGGATACAACTCTAGCCACCAACACCCACTATTATTGTACTGATGTTCTATTTATAATCTATTTATTTTTCCTTCCTTTTTTATTAATTACTTTTAGTTTCTTTACTTTCATTTTAATTTTATTTATTATTAGGTTGTTTTCATTATTTTCTAGATTATTTTTTTGTTTCCCATCAGATGCATGTCTGAATAGCTAAAGGATGTGAAAGATTGAGAAACAAAGAGACAATTTAGTTATGTGCCACATGATATCTCCATGTCCATTGACACCATAGTACATCTCCTTTCCGATGCTTACAACTTAAGGTGTCTTCTATTATGTGCTTTATTTTTGTTGAGATGTATCTTATGCATAAATTAAGGACAATGTATGATTTAGGTTAGGGAAGCGAGTGTTTACATTATGATAAACTTTGTGATTTTTGCTTGGACTCATCATCATCATCATCATCAACATCACACTCAATCTGAAGTCCCGCAATGAAACAGAGTCTGGCGAGGTCTGATAATATGTAGCCTTATCCCTATATAGTAGAGAGGTTGTTTCTGATAGACCCACATGTAGATGTGATAATAAAAGAGTGATATAGGTTAAAGAGTAAATAAGAAAAACTGGCACGTTAAAAAATTATGTAAATAAAATTACAATAAATACATAAATAAAAATAAATAAAATATAAAATATAACATATAACACATAGAATAGAACTCGACTTTTAAAAAGAAAATAGATTTTAAAACTAAAATATAACGAAATATATCATCTCTTTATCTGTAGAAAAGTACCAATACCTAGATGATAAGAGAGCAATAAAGTATCAAAGAACTCGACTTTGACTCAACATATAGAAACACAAAACGTTTAAAATCATAAGATCATTAAGCATAACAATTTAATCTTGACATAAACCTAACAATATTATATACAAAGAGATCAACATAACCAAACCCAAAAAGCATTAAACACTACATCAAACAAAGAAGCTAACATCAAAAACAAAAAAAACCATAAAGAACATGAATTTCAGAAAATCCAACAAAACCCAGAAAGCACCAAAGCAGAAGAAATTAATTAATCAAGAATCATACCTGAAAATAGGAGGCTGCGGAGAAGGACGAGAGTGAGAGCGCCAAGAAAGAGGGATAGAAATGTTTACATACCTCTTATTTAATCCTAAAAAAGAACGACCTGCTTACATACCTCGTCGAAGAAGAGGGCATAACCTTTCCATCAAGCCGCGCATCGGAGGAGCACTGGCCATAATCTTAACAATCTCTTTGATAAAAGGGCCCAACAATCTCTATATATCTTAAATGTATTTTATAAAAACTAAACTATAAACCAACACTATCGCCAACTAAAATTTCTACAAAACTTAACTACTTTTATGTCACACCCACTTACCCTCTGAAAGGATATACGAATGCTACACAAAACAAAACAACAAATCAAAGCATACGAAAACTTCCAATAAACAATTCAAGTAAACATACATTAAATTACATAGTACATAGCACAAACTCGCTGAAAAATTCAAACCAAACTGAAGTATCGTTGTTACAAACTTACAAACAAATCTACATATACATATCAGATACAAGCCCAAAAGTCAAACAACAATTACATTATTTTCAAAACAACACTCAGACTCCTTTGGCCATTGCGGATGACTTGTCCCAGTCCTTAAGTCCTCTCTGAACCTACACGGGGCAAATCCACCGTGCTAAGCATATAGCTTAGTGAGTAATAACTAATCTATACATAAACTGACAATTCATCACACTGAATCATGTAACAGCAACAACATGCATTAAAAGATTTCTTTAACCGAAAGTCAGACAGAATGCAGTTCAGAACAGCTTTTTATAATTAACAGAACTGCATAACACAAGAGGGTATAAACCCTTCAGAATCAGAACATAATTTAGTTTATGTCAAAGTCAAACAGATATCAGAGTACAAAATCAGATGACTGCTAAATCCATTTACAGAAGCGGGTAACGGGACTTATACAGAAGAGACCGTAGTCTCGACACTGAAGTGTCACAGAAGAGACCGAAGTCTCGACACTGAAGTGTCACAGAAGAGACCGAAGTCTCGACACCGAAGTGTCACTAACAGAAGACACCGAAGTGTCACAGAAGCAGCTGCAGACCCTTCTAGGCATGCCTATTTACCCACAACTAGGACTC
>JAOSBK010000206.1:14749805-14762227 GCA_027568895.1 Erythroxylum shatona | reverse complement strand
TACTGTTCACGTGTATGTGTATGTTATATAATGCATGAGCATGAGATGTGTTTTCCTAATTTCTCTGATTGATCTCATATGTACCAATTTCTAGGGTTCAACCCTTTGTATAGAAACGGGATGTTACAGTCATACTAAAGCCAATGGTCTTAAAGAACCAATCTTTCACATCAAAGTCAAAGAAGAACTGCAAAATAATAAAACCCAGTAGAATATATACATAGAAAAAGATCGATGCTTGATTACCTTGTACAAAAATTGAGGACAAAGACTTGGGGTTAGAAAAGAAGACCAAGCCTTGTTGCAAATCATCGAGTTCCTGAAATAGACGCTGATCGAAAAAAACATAAACAAACCTGAATTTGAATGAAAACGGTGATAGGACTACAACAGGCTCTACTTATGATATTGTAATTCATAGATTAATTATTCTTTATGATAGTGTTGTTTATAAATAATCCTTAAGTTAGGACACATTTTCAGTTTAAGAAATAATGCATGAGAGGGACAAGCATGATTGGTGTTTTCATTAACTTATTTTAATATCTCATTGGTTTTGTTGAAAGAGAGTACGCAAGACTTGATAAATTTTTGACACTTACGTGAGCTTTGAGCCTAAGAACATTCATCAAATTTGTGCTCATACATATCTTTTTGATGTATGTTATCAAACATAGCTTGTTTATGCTAGAACTTGCTTTTGAATACATATTGAGACCACATTTTTTTAATGAATTTGTGTATAAAGATTATAAGAGCATCTAGAATAATCATTTTTTACCAAAACAATCATACCTTACTTTTTATCCTTTGGAAAACCAATTTGAGCATTACCCTTCTTTGCTTGCATAATAACCTAGTTACAAGCCAAATTTATCCTTCTTTTGTTGATTTCTTTAATAATTTTGACCCCCAAAATTGAAAGAATTGTTTAAATCTTATTTGCATAAGATTTTGACTATTTCCATAAAAAATAAATTAGTTCACTCAAGTTGCATTGTTTTGGATTTTTATTTTATTTTATTTTATTCAATAGAATGGGGGAGAAGTATAAAAAAGATATCCTCTTTGATATTTTTGTTTAAAAAAAGAAAGAGAAAAGAGAAGAAAAGAAAGAAAAAAAGAAAAAAAGTGATTGAAAGGGATATTATTTGAATCAAATGAATTTTGAACTCATTTAAGTTGAAACTTGTGAGGATAAGTGTTTGAATAGTTTCCTTCAACTTATTTAACCTAAAAACTTCTTTTCAATCATGCCTTACTCAAGTCACATTACAACCCTTATTAAGTTCCTTGGATTTATACATTATATCCATCTTTGTTAAGTGGTGGTGATATAATTCATAAGCAAGCTTATGAAAATAACTCTATGTACTCTTAATTGAGAGCTTAATGAACCCTAAACACTTTTGAATGTATAGAGTGAAATCCATGAAAGATGTCAAATTTTGTTTCATTTGATTTTGATGGAATTAATGAGATGGTATGTTTTAATTATATCAATGTGTCCTATGAGTGCTTAGTTTCTCGATTGCTATGTTATCTTAAATCTTTAATGTGAATTAGCTTTTGGATATTTCTGGATAACATGAAAGGAGATGAGAAGTTATTATGAGAATGATTGATGTATTGAATTGATGAATGCTTGAGGACAAGATAAGTTCAGTATGGGGGATTTTGGTAAAATATTATCTTGTTAAATTAATTGAAATTATCTCTTATGTTTCGAATATATTTTGGTACTTAAAATAAGAAAATTAATGTTTATTTTGTTTTATCGGAGGAAAAGTAGTGATTGCATCAAATTAGGATATTATTACTAATAATCATGAATTTTGGGTAAAGTAGATAGATTATTGTATTGCATAAGAGGAGACAAAACTTAGTGCTAGATTTACTTGAAGATTTAAAGTTTAAATAGAAAACTTGTTTCTATCCTTATAATAAAGGAATTGAGATTTGTTTTAGATAGGCATTTTTGCAAGATAGGATAAGATTAGATTTATAGTAGGAAAATATTATAAAAGGGATGTTCTCTGCCTCTCCAAAGAGGAATCAATCGTTCTTCTTCTTACTTTTCTCTTAGTTTTTCAAATTTCTTCTATTTTTGATGTTGGAACTAAAGTCATGTGTGACTAAACTCAATTATTTTGATTCAAGGGGGATCGAATTTCTAATTGTAACCTTGTGAGATTTTGTTCTAAACTTTTATTCATATTTTAATTCAAGTATTTCTTGTTTTAAGTTTTTATATTTCATGAATGATTAATATTGATTAATATGATAAATTAATTTAATATTGATTATTTTATCGCTATTCATAAATTCAATGATCTATAATTGTCATGAAGGATTGATATAAATAACACATAAGTTATTTATTAATTTGTATATTTAACTTATGATAAACAAGAAAACTAAGTTAAATAGTTGCATCTATATCGATTATTTAATTTAGAGTTTAGTCTTTTTCACTAATCTTATTGCTATTATTTAATTAATATGGAATGTTAGCACACTCAGTCAATTGATGGTAAGTTTTAGTTTAGATGTTAGGTTTGAAATAATTAATTTAGAAAATTTTGAAACTTATTATGACTATCCTAATATGTTTTGAACTAACTGTTTGAATTGTGACAAATATTCTTTTTAGGCTAATGATCAATGTTATAATTAGATGATATCTTTCCCTTGAATCAGAGTTTAGTATTCTTGAATTTCTCACTTTTATACTCAATTGACTTAATTTAATTCTTTGTTTTTTAGTTAATTAATTAATTGATTGAAATTTCATTTGAAATTGAGAAACTAGTAATTAGTTCTCTTGAGATTCGATCTGGTTCTATAATTACAACAAAAGTTAGAGAAATAGAATTATTTTGAGGGCTTTTGACAACTCGCTCAAATTTTTACAATACAATTTGAAGATCAATCTATGAGGATCTGAGAGATATTTAAAATTATAACGAGTAAGGATGTTTTGTTTGATCCTGACTAGTCGACGACTTTCTCTGGCAAGTGAAAATTTCTATACGAAACAGAATTCTTTTTGATAATTTCGTGGTCCTTTTTGGAACGAGACAAACATGTCAACCTTCAACGCTTGCTGTGTCCTGCATTGATAATATCCAAGATCATAGTAAACATGTTGAAATATGAAGAAAAGCGGATCAGGTGCAGCCAAAAAGAAGTTTTGGGTGACAAGAATGAACAAGAATGGTATTATTCTTCTCTTCTGTTTCCAAATCAATTGTTTACACTAGTTTTAAGCTCCCATTAAGTGAAGGGATGGCAAAGATATCCCAAAGAAAAATGAAAAAAAAAAAAAAACGCTTTCTGTACAATAGAAATGATAAAGTTTCGATTGATAATCGGGTGCTATACTTGTATCCAAAGTGGTGTGGTTGCATTCCGAGTCTTGTGCGCACAGAAAGCTGGTTGTTTAGCTCTGTGACTGATCCTGAACAGGTACCAGATCCCCACTCACTTGAACTCGAATGAATGTGAGAGCCAAGGGTGTTTTAATGCCTCTTTCGCCGTTGGTCGCATCAGAGGATTGACTTGAAGCATGCTTCTCACGAAATTGGTAAGTCCAACATCCGAAATTTGCAGATGCTGCTCCAATGAGGACTCCTCAGGTATTATGTATTCTAATTGGTTTTCCTGGAAGCAGAGAGCAAGGTCAAAGTTATGGAGTTACCAATTTCAGAATATACCATTTTCTAACATATTTACTAGGGGAGGCCTTGATCTAAAGGGTGAAGACAATTTCCTTTAATCAATATTTATATAATCATAGCAGATTTAGCATTGCACAACTAGGTACTCAACTCCAGGATGGACCACAAAATTTTATTCTTTAGACAAGGATGTGCAATGTCCAGAGGCAAGGTATGCCCTATTGCCAATTTGGATATAGCTAATGAGAATGCACTGCAGTCTGTTGACTACAACAAAAGAAATAAAATGACAAACCTCATTCATGTGATAGATGTCATATTCTTCTGTAAAGTAATTGTGGGTTTCCTGTCCTCTCTCTAACATATCCAGATCAATGGGGCCAAACATCCCGATCATCCGTGCGAGGATCATCACAACCGCATCATTTGGAAACAGCACCTGACATAGATGGATACATTTAAGAATTAATTAGTGATAAAACTATGTAATGAATCAAGCTTTTTAACTTGTTGAATTCACTCATGGAACATATTATAGCTTAGTTATACCACAAAGCTTTACTAAAGGAATGCATCAGAGGATAGCTAAGACATACTTCCCCAGAGCATAGCTCTGCCAGGATGCATCCAAGAGACCATATATCAATCCTTTCATCATATGGAAGCCCTAGAATGACTTCAGGGGCTCTATAGGAACGAGATTGCAAGTAAAGGCACAAGTTATCTGACTTGAAGCAACTGCTTCCAAGATCAATAACCTTTATCTCACATTTCTTGTAACTCTTTATAAGTATATTTTCGGGCTTTAGATCACAATGAATAATTCCCAAGCCATGCAAGTATTCCAGTGCCTCCAAACATTGACGGGTTATGACCTGTGAAAAAACCAATTAAGAGCCCAAAATTATACATGTTTCTTCCTGTCTATTACAGTAACGGAAATTTGCACTATTTGGTTTCCGAAATACCTGATAATATATGAACCCAAATGGCTGTAAAAATTGTTTCGCAACTACAAAAGTTGAAAACTCATAATACTGACCTGCAATCTGCTCAATGTGAAGTAAGCTTCACCACCTGATTCTTGGTTAAATTTTTGAAATTCGTACAAGTTGGCCTTTAGGAGTTCACAAACTATGAACAGATGCTCCTGTATTGTTTATTTAATACATGGTAAAGTCAAATGGCAATGATAGCTGTAACAACACTTCAGATCCATCTTTGAAGAGTGATGCAAAGTTAAGCATGCTGACAAAACTGAACTTATAATCCATGTATAATGCATAAATCCCTACCTAAGAAACCTAGTTTCTATATATCCTTTAACAGTGAGGGCCCCTAGCTGTGATATTCGTCTTAGGAAAAGGGAATATCATCAATGGTAACTACATGCCTCAATTAGCACTTATAGATCTTATCATCTATGCTGCATGAAAATTTTGAGCTGTAGTGCAAGACCCAGAGTGCTAGACACTTGCTTCCAAAGGAACTGCTGATAACACTGATCATGCTAATCACCATAAATGAAGCTAAAAGAAAAGAGTGTGAAGATGGAACAGCAATTTTCGGAGAAGAAGCCTGCCCTTGATGATACACAAGAGACTTACAAATAAGAAGATCAGAGAAAAGACAAAACTTCACACTTCTTCGATGTGTGTTTACTGAAATTGTCAGACAGGCAGTAGTACAGCATTATGGGTGTAAGCTTACTAATTAATGACACGAAGAGAATCCTTTTCAGCAACTATATGCAGTACATAAACAACTGCCAACTAATCAAGGCATACCTGGTGATAGAAGTAGTCATAAAGACGCAAAATGTGGCGTTCATCAGCTGGATCATTTTTGTTTACAAGTTTTAGAAGTTTGATTTCATCTAAACTTTGATCAAAAAAATCTTTGTCATTTTTTATTATCTTCAGGCAAACATCTACTCCTGTGTGAAGATCATGCGCCTGAACAACCTTGCTGAAAGCAGCTGAACCAAGATATTCTGTAACATAATATCTGCTGGCAATGACAGTATTTAGCACAATAGGTAGGTCCTTGCTCTCCTCAAATCCGGTTCTGTGGAATTCAACATAATGATACTTGATTAAGACAGTAACTTTATACAGACTAATGAAGTAAGATCACAATAATATTATGTTTACATAACATAGCAATCCTAGAAGGATTGGCATAACAAGAGAACTTTTTTTTTTAATTAGAAAACAGTTTTACCAATTGCTGCACATTTAAAATAGTACTGTTACGTCAAAGTTATTGCTAGTAATCCTTAGCAAACATGTTATGCCCTGATGCAACAAGAAAACAAAAACTTTATCATCTCCCACAAACCTGTTCTTCCTGTGAATGATTCTTAGGTTGAATACTTCGTATTCATCCTCCTGAGTGCCATACATCAGAAGTTCATCATCAAGATCATCCTCTCCATTAGCGGCAGGCCTGGCTACCTCCTCTCCTCTGTATAATCCTTTATCATCTCCAACTTCATCGTCAAGTACATTTTGTATGATTTCAGAACGATCTTTAAACCCCCCATTCTGGTCACTGGTAGAAACATTTTCAGAAGAATACGTGATTTTCTTGCTTTCATTGTGTTCAGGATCTATATTCCAATAAGCAGAAAGATCCCCAAGTTTGATCTGAAAATGATCAAAATCAGCTTCTTTGGAGCTTAGGTAAATATTATCAACAGAATCCCAGCTATAATTTCCACCAGCTCCCAAATGGCATTTGCAAAGTGGGTTTGAACCTCCAACGCCTGCAACACCTCCTTCATTGTGTTCTTTTGCACAAGAGAAATACTCACTTGCTTGAGGTTCATTTTGCTCATCCAAAATATTGTTTGCAAGGCAAAGTTTGTCAAAGCAATCAGGGCTTGTGTCTGTTTTAAATCCTTCATATCTTTTATATGTATTCAGTGGACTTTCATATTGTCTTTTAGTTTCTGCTGTCATTACAAACTTGTCCTCACTTTGCGAGCCATAGAAATCTGGCACCTGAAAGGTAGGAGTCATGAAGCAGCTTTCGTCTTTTTCGTCAGACCAAAATAGATCATTTTGCTTATCAAAGTCGGGATAATCACGTGCTGTGCCGAACTGAGAATACGTTTCAGATGAACTTTTTGAATCCTGAGATGCAGAACGCAGTCCATACGGATTGGTAAATTCTGCAGAAATAGGAACGGAGTCAGAGTGCCAATTGCACCCCTGACGATTTGATGAAGGTGCCACTTTGATGCAAATTTATCGAACTAAGATTCCTAAAAGAAATTGAGAAACCTTAGGAAGAACCTAGAGTATGTGCGTGGCTAAGTGTCTCACATATGTTTCTCCCTAGTTGCTGAGAAATGATGGCATTCCTAATGGTGGATTGAAGTCATGAGGAATATTGTGTACTCTGCAACCTTACATAATATAGAAACTTAAAATTTCAAAAGAATAAATATTTAGGTCTTATCACAAGCCTCTGCTTGAGTTAGATCCTCCACACACAAGCAAAAGATCAAATTCCAAGTTTAGCGTCTAAAGATCGCAGACAATATATCTTACAGTTCATCATATTAAACGAAACTTGCAAGTTATGAATATATAGCTGAAATAGATGTAAATATTTAGTTTTTGATCAGTACTGGAAACAGATTTAGTACAATTATCATATTACCTGAAGAGCAAACATCACTTGTGGAAGAATCCAAGCTCACGAACTCATCATCCGAGGTGGACCCAGAATTCGCTCTCGAGCGTGCATCACCAATGTCAGGTTCAACAGTCTGCCGCCCGAGACTAGCTGGAATTCTCACCGGCGGCAACTCAAACAAGAACTTTTCGAAATCGAAAGAACCCAACTCAGTTTTCTCAATCATATCCTCCTTGAGAGCAGACTCCGCCTCTGTTAATCCGTTCTTCCGCAAAAAATTTATCACTGCTTCGACCTCCGATATTAGACCTCCAGCCTGGGACATGATCGCGAAAAGTCAAACTCCAAGTGGAACTTGAGAAAGTTGAAAGAGAGACGTCGCTTGCATGTGAATTAAGCAAATATGAAAGGTGAAAAGTGGAAAAAAAAAAGACATGCTTCAGAATTTGCATGCTCCTCTCTCTCTCTCTCTCCTCTCCTCTGTGTGCGCGTGTAACGGATATGACTGTAAAACTGAAGCCAAGTTTTGGAGAGAGACGGGAGGTGTTGTGTCTTACCAACTTCAAATGAGCTGCGGGTTTAAGGTGGGGTTTCAAGAGATCACATGGATCTTTTTGTCCGTACACGTGGAAGATTGTATTCCGTTGGATGCCTGGCAGTCTCTTTTGCTGTTGGTAGCGAGTCATTATGGTCGTTTAACGGGACCCTTTATGGTTTGCCTTTCAAAACTTTTCTTCTTTTGAGCCCAATGTTTCAAATCAATTCACGACTTTCATGATTTTGTCTTGTCTTTTCCTTTACGAGGGAAAGTATAGTTCTTAAAATAGAACCGTTTCACTTCTATCTTTTTTTAATCTAAAATTTTGATTAAATTTATAATATTAATTAAAACTATAAATGATATCATTATAAATATAATTGGTTGTTTACATTACTATTAATGTTTTTAACATTAAACACAAAAATTAAATATTAATTACGTAATATCTAATTTTAATTTGTTATTTTATTTAAGGATTCACTTTATTAGATTATATGTATCTATTAACGTAAAATAAGGTCTAATTACGTGGTACTCCACACGGACCACACCAACAATATTAGTCCAATTACGTGGTGCTCCACACCAATAGTATTAACATAGAGTAAATTGTTTGTTACATTCACAACAACTGCATTTTATATGTTTGATTAATATAATTTCTTTTTTATATAAATAAAAATTATTTAATTATTAATATTCATATGATTATATTTTTGTTGCCAATAAAGTAATTAAATATTAAATAAAAGCTAGAGATATAATTTATGCATTAATTAAGTTATTTTATCTTAATCTGTTATTTAATATTTAGTAACAAATGTGAATAATAAACTAATTATCTTTTATCAAAATAAATTATTAAAATAAAAAAATTCGTACAACTTTATTTTAAACTATTATTTATTTACTAATATATATTTTAATTGTTAAAACTAATGTTATTATTTAGAATTAAATATTTAATATTTCATAAATAACTACTTTAAGATATTTTAGATTTAAAATATATTTATTAAATATGAGAAATTTTAAAATATTTTATTTTAAAAATAATTTAATAATTAAATTGTCATCATCATAATTTTTATTATTAATTAATACTAAAACTTATCAATAGTGAGTTAGTAATAAAATTATATTTTCAAAAACAAAATAGAAAACCTAAAACTGAATTATGATTTTTCTTAAGGTGTAAAAAATGATATGCATTGTATGTGAAACTATTAGAAACAACTTCTTTACCGAATAGGGATAAAGTTGCATACTACTAGACCTTTCTAAACTCCGTGTCTCAATGAAACTCTTTCTGAGTGTTGTTATTGTTGTTGTTATTTGTTAAGTTGTAAAAATAGAAAAAATGATGGAAGTCTTTAACATACTTCTTAAAAGGATAGTGTAAAGAAACTACTAATTCAAGTTTCATATGAAATGTAAGAAGTGGGAAATTATTAGCTTGAACTTTACAAATAACCTAAAGCTATTTTGAACAGCAGATGGAAGCTTCATAACTTCATTCATGACAGCTTTGAAGATATGTAGTATGTTGTTTGGCCTTGAAGCAAACAAAGAAAAGAGTGGTATTTATTGTAACATTTCTAACATGATAACTTTATCATGTAAATTTAAATACATAAATTGTAGGATCTTAGAATCTAACAATTTTTCACAATAACATAGGTATATCTTGATCCATTGTATTTTCGATATTTTCTGAACAGATAATCTCTAATAATCTTCAAGATATTCTTAGATTTGTTTTCTATTTTTGACCTTTGTTTCATTATTTTCTGTATATTGTTTGAGGGAGAGATACGTGAAAAACTTAAAAGGTAGAGAGAGAGGAAGTAGTTATCAGTTTAAAATTCAAACATCTCTTTTAATTATCCTTATTTTTATGTTCCATCAACGTAAATACATCACATTATTTATTTTAATTAAACCTAATATCTCTTATTCAAATAACTAATGAGATTTTATATACTTAAATGATAAAACCAAAATATATGGGCCACATAATGAAATTATCTAACAATCTCCCACTTGGCCCATGTACTTGTTTAACAATATAACATAATATGCATATAATAAAACTTAAATCCCTTTTTTTCTTTAGGCGCAACATCAATCATAATTAAGTTAAAATTAGAAAGGATCATAGTGGTTGTACATCTTTTAATGTGACATACTTCCTTCTATGCATCACAAAACTAGTTCATAACTTAATATGATCTATTATGAGATATATTTTAATGGTTCAACAATAATGTCTTTGTAAAAGACAAATCCTATTAACATTCACATAACCATTCATGTATATATACTAATAATAAATAACATGATACAATATCATAAACAATATATATAAATGAGGTCAAAGTATCGAATATATAAAATACATAAATAATAACATGTTATTCAATCATGGTACCGAATGATGCCCATTCCTTTGACATGTTTATTAAATGTCTTTGGTGACAATCCTTTTCTTAATGGATCTGCTATCATAAAATCAATGCTAATATGTTTGAATCACACTCTTTGTTTCTAAACTTCTTCTTTAATGGCAAAGTATTTGATTTCCATATGTTTAGGACCTTTTGAATGCTTGTCATCTTTTGAAAAGAAGACTGCTGGAGAATTATCACAATAAATTTTTGATAGCTTCGCAATACTGTCAACAATTCGAAGTCCTAAAATAAAGTTTTGCAGCTATAAACCATGAACTGTGGCTTCAAAGCATTCCACAAACTCAGCTTCCATAGTGGATACAACAATGACAAACTGCTTCGCACTCTTCCACGAGATTGCTCCTCTAACTAGAAGAAACATATAGCCAAATGTTGGTTTTCTCATGTCATCACATCTAGCATAATCTGAATATGAATGTCCAATCACTTCAAGATGATCAGATCTTCTATAAGTGAGCATATGATCTTTTGTTCCTTATAAGAATCTTAAAAATTTCTTCGTAACTTTTCAATGTTCCAATCAAGGATTACTCTGGTATCTGCCTAGTATTCCAACAACAAAATTGATGTCTGGCCTAGTACAGGTTTGAGCATACGTTAAACTCTCAACAATAGATGCATAAGAAATTCTTTCCTTTTCTATGCGTTCTAATTCATTCTTTGGGCATTGTTTAAGACTAAATTTGTCTTTTTTTTGAATTTGAACTACACTTGTGGAGCATTTTTCTATATTGAATCTCTCTAAAATATTTTTGATATATGCTTTTTGAGATAGTCCTAACATTCCTTACAATCGATTACGGAATATTTCAATTCCTGTCACATAAGATGCCTTACCTATATCTTTTATTTTGAAATTTATAGAGAGAAACATCTTAGTCTCATGTAACAATCCAAGATCATTAGCAGTAACTAAGATATCATCATCATATAGGACTAGAAATATGAATTTGCTTCCACTAATCTTCAGATAATACACCGATCAACAATGTTTTCTTTAAAACCAAAAGAAGTAATGGTAACATTAAATTTGAGTTACCATTGTTGGGAGGCTTGCTTAAGTCCATATATTGATTTCTTAAGTTTAAACACAATGTTTTGTTTTCCTTCAACTAGGAAACCCTCAGGTTGATCCATATAGATTTCTTCCTCTAAATTCCCATTCTGAAAGGTAGTTTTTACATCCATCTGATGGAGCTCTAAATCATAATGAGCTACCATTGCTATAATAATTCTAAATGAATCCTTTTTTAGAAACAAGAGAAAATGTCTCATTATAATCAACACCATCCTTTTGAGTACAAACTTTAGCGATAATTCTAGCTTTATATCTCTCAGTATTACCGTTAGAGTCACGTTTAGTCTTAAAGACCCATTTACATCTGACTCTTTTGCAACCTTCTGGTAATTCAACAAGATCCCAAACTTGATTGACATCCATAGTTTTTAACTCTTCTTTCATAGAATCTAACCATTTATTAGAATTGTCACTTTCAATGGCTTGTGAAAACAAAACTGGATCATTATTAATACCTAAATCACCTTCTAATTTTTGTAAATAAACTACATAATCATCCGAAATGGCCGATCTTTTTTGTCTTTGAGATCTTCTTAATGCAAATTCATATGGCTCATTTACAACAAGTTCGTTAAAGGTGGCTTCATTATTTAGAGCTTGGTTATGCATTTGTGATTCTTGATGAACTCTCACTAATTTCTCCATTTTCGATAAATCTAACATTTCTAGTTTCAACAATTCTTGTACTATCATTAGGACAATAAAATATATGCCCTTTAGGCTTTTCTAGATAACTAATGAAAAAAACACTAGTTGATCTTGGATCCAGTTTCCTTTCATGTGGATTGTATATCGGTACTTCTACCGGACAATCCCAAATATGTAGGTTTCTTAAACTAGGTTTTTTTCCTATCCACAGTTCAAAAGATGTCTTCTGAATTGCTTTATTAGGAAGCCCATTTAATAAATATGTAGCAATTTTTAATGTGTACATCCATAATGATGATGGTAGAGAACAATGACTCATCATATTCCTAACCATATCTATTAAGGTCCGATTGTGCCTT
>JAOSBK010000206.1:14730736-14749705 GCA_027568895.1 Erythroxylum shatona | reverse complement strand
TTAGTTGTATGTAATGTATTAAAGAGTATGATGAAGTAAAGATATGAGAGTCTTATGATATTTCCGCAAGAGTTTGATTTCGCATTCAGAAATAGGATCCGACATTAAAGTAATAAGTTATTTTGAGGTTTAATTGTCTTGGGCACGCCACCCTTGTGGGATGATGCCTAATAAGAGTTTATGGAAATAACCTTATACGATAATACGCTCAGGCCTCATGATTTCGCAAGAGTTGGGTTCTGACAATCGGTACCCAACAAAACGTCTTAGTCTTATGTAACAATCCAAGATCATTAGCAGCAAGTAAGATATCATCAACATATAGGACTAGAAATATGAATTTGCTTCCACTGATCTTCAGATATATACACCGATCAATAATGTTTTCTTTAAAACCAAAACAAGTAATGGTATCATTAAATTTGAGATACCATTATCGAGAGGCTTATTTAAGTCTATATATTTATTTCTTAATTTTACAAACAATGTTTTGTTTTCCTTCAAATAGGAAACCCTCAGATTGATCCATATAGATTTCTTCCTCTAAATTCCCATTCAGAAAGGCAGTTTTCACATCTATTTAATGGAGCTCTAAATCAATGAGCTACCATTGCCATAATAATTCTAAATGAATCCTTTGTAGAAACAGGAGAAAATGTCTCATTATAATCAACACCATCCTTTTGAGTATAACCTTTGGAGACAAGTCTAGCTTTATATCTCTCAATATTACCGTTAGAGTCATGTTTGATCTTAAAGACCCATTCACATCCAACTCTTTTACAACCTTCCAGTAATTCAACAAGATCCCAAACTTGATTGTCATCCATAGATTTTAACTCTTCTTTCATGGCATCTAACCATTTTTTAGAAATTTCACTTTCAATGGCTTATGAAAATGAAAATGGATCGTTATCAATACCTAAATAACCTTCTACTTCTTATAAATAAACCACATAATCATCCAAAATTGCTAATCTCTTTTGTCTTTGAGATCTTCTTAATGTAACTTCTTGTGGCTCATTTACAACGGGTTCATTAACGGTGACTTCATTATTTAGAGCTTGGTCATCCATTTGTTGTTCTTGTAAGTTGTTAAATTTTCAACAACTTTAGAAACAAACACTTGAGAAGAACTTATAGGCAAGAAAACTTGTGCTTTAATTTCTTGAATATTTACTTTCTGTGACTCTAAACTCCCAGTAATTTCTCCATTTTTGATAAATCTGGCATTTCCAGTTTCAATAATTCTTGTACTATAATTAGGACAATAAAATATATACCCTTTAGACTTTTCTTAATACCCAGTGAAAAAACCACTGGTGGTTCTTGACTCTAATTTCCTTTCATGTGGATTGTATATCCATACTTCTACCAGACAACCCCAAATATGTAGATGTCTTAAACTAAGTGTCCTTCCTGTCCACAGTTCAAAAGGTATCTTCGGAACTGCTTTACTAGGAACCTTATTTAATAAATACATGGTAGTTTTTAATGCATACATCCACAATGATGATGGTAGAGAACAATGACTCATCATACTCCTAACCATATCCATTAAGGTATGATTGTGCCTTTCTTCTACATCATGTTGTTGTAGTTTACCTGACATTGTGTATTGAGCAAATATTCCATGCTTTTCAAGAAATTTAGCAAATGGGACAGGACATTGTCCACTTTCACTATATCTTCCATAATATTCACCAGCTTTACTAGTTTGGACAATTTTCACTTTTCTATCTAATTGCCTTTCTACCATATTGATAAATACTTCTAAATCATTTACTGACTGAGATTTTTCATAAATTAAATAAATATATCCATAAAGTGAAAAATCATCAATGAAAGTGATGGAAAACTTTTCTCCACTAAATAATGGAACATCAAAACGCCCACATATATCACTGTGTATAATTTCAAGGAGATGTGTACTTTTTGTGGCTTCTTTCTTAATTATGTGTTTTGTATGTTTTCTCTTACTACAATTCACACAAATTTCAAGATCAATAAAATCTAATTATGGAAGAATTTCATTCTTTACTAATCTAGTCATTCTATCTTTCGATATATGACCCAAACGTTTATGCCATTAGTAAGTTGAAGTTTCATTTATAAAACTTCTTTAAGTACCAACATTATGATGCAAGGTCAATAGGGTTTCAGTAAAAATGTTATCAAGCTTTAATTTGTACAAACCATCACAAAGTATACCAAAACCAATAAGGCAATTATGTTTGAACAAACTAAAACATCCATTAACAAATTTGAAGGAATATCCAACAATATCAAGTTTTGACAAAGAAACTAAGTTTCAAGAAATTGTAGGAACATAAGGGTTGAAAAGATCTATATGATGTTGTATGTCTAAAATCAAACAGTAAGTTCCAACGGCTTCAACTGTAGCTTTGGCTTGATTTCCTATGAAGACAAATCTTTCATTTGGGTTTACAGTTTGGATCGTAAGGAATCCCTGCATCATATTAGTAATATAAGTGGTACATCCATAATCAATCCACTAAGTATTATAAGGAACTTCTGCTAAATTAGATTCGAAACATACTAAAGCACTAGGCTTACCTTTCTTTTCGAACCATGCCTTACGTTTCAGACAATCCTTCTAATAATGTTTAGTTTTCTTACATAAATGACATCTATCGCTTGGTTCCTTCTTAGAGATTGAAGTTGATGCATTACCCTTATATAATACATCCTTTCCCTTTCTTTTCTCCTTTTTGAAATTCTTTCTAGCTCATTGATTACCCACGAGATTAATTGAGTGAATTCCTTATTTCTTAAGCCTTACTTCCTCTTGAATAAGCATGCTTTGTAGTTCATTCACATTCCATCTGTCTTTAATAGTATTATGACTCATTTAGAATGGATCATATTCAAGAGGTAAGGAATTAATAATAAATTGCACAAGGAAACTTTCACTAACTTCGATTCTCATAGATCTTAATCTTGCTACTATATTTATCATTTTAGTAACATACACATGCATAGTACGAGAACCATCAAACTTTATGGTGGTCAACATACCTATTAAGGTTCCAGCACGAGACTTATCAGCAGAATTAGATACTCCTTAGCATTTTTAGTTTTGGAAATTATAGCCTCAGTGTTGCTAGCCACAGTCATTGGTATAAACATGAAACTTAGTCTATTTGATCTTTCCCAATGTTCATGAAAAGATCGTTCTTTAGCACTGTTATTATCAGTAAGTGCAAAAGGCTTATCAATTTGGAGTGCTAAGTCAAGACCTAGGATTCCTAGGTTGAATTGAACTTGTTCACACCATTCATTAAAGTTAAGCCTATTAAACTTTATAATAGACAAAGCTTGTGATTAGATAGTAACATAATTGAATGCTGCAAAATTTATATAAGAAATACTCTACGTTAATGCTTTGAATCATAATTTAAACATGTAATTAAAATTAAATAACAAATATATCAACAATAAACATATATTGTGGTTTTCTTTAGGGTAAAACAATAATTGATAATCATGCATGATGCTTAGTAATATTTACATAATTGATAATCATGCATACTCTAATTAGATATATTAGTTATCTCTAGATATACTAAATATATCTAATAAAGTATACTAATTAATCACAATGATACTCATTGATATAAATTTAACTAATCAACCTTTGGGTGATTCTTAAATATTTTAGTATCAATGAATTTTATTATACCCATTAAATATATCATTATGTCATTGTAATCATAAGCAACACATTTTCATGGGTAACCATATATCTATTTTAATTTGATATTTATAAATGTTTCTAATTTGGACACTTTGATGACTAACAAATTATTCATTATATAGATATCAAATTAAATAAATGATAATAGAAGTCATATTGAAACTAATTCTTGTTTATACGTATAATTACTTTATTATGTTATCAATCATTAATATATGATGAAACACAATCAATGGGAGAGAGAACCTTTCATGTCTGTTAATGGAACATTTTCAAACCATCCTTAATAAAGAAACATAAGATAAAACAAAACATACTTAATGAATGCAATTAATGGTTTTGATAGTTCCATTTGCGTGTCAACTTGACAGAGAAGCACTTAATATTGTTTTTTGTTTCCCTCATCATCTTGATAACATGATTTAGGTGGAAACAAAAACGTTTATAATGTTCTGTGTATAAGAAAGAGAGAAGACGTGATTGTTTTCTTTTAAAACCAAAAACATGCCATAATTGGTAAGGAAATCACTATAAAATATCTTCTTGATTATATATATAATTATAGCATAATAATTCTTTATTTAATATCTTAAATGAAAAATTATTGATTCTCAAAACCATTATTTGATACCACTTTTAACCTTTCTATCATGAAAACTTCATCATGTAAATTTAAACACATAAATTGAAGGATCTTAAAATCTAATAAATTTTCACAATAACATAAGCGTAGCTTGATCCATCGTATTTTCGATACTTTATAATCTCCAATAATCTTCAAGATATTCTTAAACTTTGTTTTCTCTTTCTTGGCCTTTGTTTCATTATTTTTTGTATATTGTTTGATGGAGAGATACGTGAAAAACTTAATAGGTAGAGAGAGAGAGGAATTGGTTATCAGCTTAAAATTTAAATGACACCTCTTTTCATTATCCTTATTTTTACATTCCATCAATGTAAATACATCACATTATTTATTTTAATTAACTTAATATATTTTAATCAAATAACTAATGGGATTTCATATGTTTAAACGATTAAACCAAAATATATGGGCCACATAATGAAATTATCTAACATTTATCTACCTGCGAGTTCCTCTTATTAGGCTCATTAGCTAGCTTCTATTTTCGGCTTCCAATAAACTATCTTGGCACACCTCCATCAATGTGTATTAGGCAGCTCAGATGGCCTTCCCTCAAGTAGTCATTAAAATCATAGACAGAGTATTTAGGAGATTTTTATGGTTTAGGTGTAAAGAAATGAAGATTAAATGATTTGAGGTATGTTTACCTAAGTGCCAGGAAGATAGATTTAACCGTGCTTCCTCTTAAAATCATAAACATGGTGATGCTAACCAAAAGAATATGGAGAATTTATAAAGATAACCAATCCTTATGGATGAAAGGTGGAAATTTTTGGAATTTCAAGCTTTCAAGTTCTACCTCTTCAACAATGAGATTTACGGTTAAAATCAAAGGAGAGAGTAAGGATGGAGTTTCAAAATGTGATTGGCAATAGAAAAGTCTCTTCCTAAGATAATAATTGGTCACCATTTGGTCTACTGGAGAATGTAGACTCTTCATTCCCTCTCCAAAAACTCAATTCTAAAGAATTACATAATGGTGGCAATGACTGCATATAAGGAGCTAATAATAGAGGCATTACCTTCTTCAAACTTTACCAACTACTTAAACCACATCTCTTTGAATACCACTATTAAAGACAAGACAAACTCAGGATCTGGCAAATTTATCAACTCTTTATACAGGGAAGTTCTATAATGTGTGTTCCCTAGTCTAAAATAGTATAGTGCAATCACTTACTCTTGCATTCTTCACCCTATGGCTTGTAGTGAAAGGAAGACCCCCTACTATTGATAGAATAAATAAATTCAAGGCAATTCTAAATTGGTGTGTTATACGTAAAGCTGCACAATAAACATATAAAACAATTATATTTTAGGGTAAACAAAAACTACAGTATATTCTTCTATCATATAGAGGCAATATATGTAGACACAATTACACTTTGAATATAATTATATTCTAAGAAAAACTATAACAAACTTTTATAATTACTTAATCAATCCTTAAAGTATTTCTCCTATGTTTATCCAGTATAATAGGCTCCTATAATTCCTCTTGTATATACAAAAAATCACTTCCACACTCCCCCTCAAGTTAAAGCATAAATATCCAATATGCCCAACTTACCAATCACATTATGAAATTCCCTTTATAAGGGCATCAACAAATTAATCTTTAGACTTGACATACAAAACTGAATAATCTTTTGATCTAACTTTTCTTTGATGAACTGTCTGTCAATTTCAATATGTTTGGTATGATCATATTGTATAAGATTCTATGCAATCTCAATAGAAACCTTATTATTGTAATAAAAATTCATAGATTTTGTATGATCAACCCCCAAATTTGATAGAAAATGCTTAATATATAATAATTCACATATTCCATGAGCCATACCCTAAAACTCAGCTTTTGCACTTGACCTTGCAACAAACTTTTGCTTCTTACTTTTCCAAGTTATTATATTTCCTTCCACAAAATTAAAATAATTAGATGTAGATTTTTTGGTTATTTAATCACCAGCCCAATCTGCATTCGTGTATCCTTCAATGCTGGAAATACCATTCTTTGAGAAGAACAAACCTTTTCCTGTAGAGCCTTTCAAGTATCCCTCAATATACTGCATCCATGTGTTCTTCACTCGGCTGATACATAAATTAACTAAAAATATTCACTGCATATGCTATATTTGGCCTAGTATAAGACAGATAAATTAACCTCCCAACTAACCGTTAATAGTGTCCTATATCTGTTGGAATTTGATTTAGGAAAATTTTGAGCTTATGATTAAGTTCCATAGGCATTTCAGCTAGTTTGCAAGCAAGCATTCCAATTCCGGTTAAGAGGTTAAGTACAAATTTTTTAATGAAAGAGAAATTCATTGATTTGTCCTTATTACCTCGATAACTAGGAAGTATTTAAGCTAATCTAGGTCATTTATTTCAAATTTAGTGGCTAAGTGTTCTTGTAGAACTTCATTTCTTCACAATCATCTCCTGTCAATAACATATCATCAACATACACAAGTAAAACTATTACTTTACCTCCTTTGTGTTTGATAAACAAGGTATGATTTGCACCACTTTGTTTACAACCAAAAGCTTTCATTGTTATAAAAAACTCCCAAACTAGGCTCTAGGTGATTGCTTGAGCCTATACAATGATTTTTTTTCAACTTACAAACTTTATTTCTATTTAATGAACCAAGCTTCACAACTGGTGGTAGCTTCATGTATATCTCTTCTTCTATAACCCTTTATTGCAATAAAGATAAGGATGCATAATTTATCTAACTTGGCTACCGGTTCAAAGGTCTCATGGTAATCTCTACTCCATACTTTTATGTATAACCCTTTGTATCCAGCCTCACTTTATATCAATCGATGCTCCCATCATTCTTGAGTTTCAAGAATATAACCATCTACACCCAATTGTTTTCTTTCCTTTTGATAATGAAATAAGGTCCCAAGTAGAGTTCCTTTGCAAGGCTTCCATCTCTTCATCCATTGCCTTAGTCCACTTTGGATCATTCAAAGCTTCCTGCACATCAATAGGAACAGAAACACTGGATAGTTGATTAATAGCTAGTGTATATGACTTAGAAATTTTTTTAGTCGAAATATAATTATTAATATGGTATTTGACATTGACATTAAGATCAGGTTCATATTGTTTCATTGGTATACCTTTGTTCAATCTTTGTTGGTACCTTGGAAGAGGAATAAGAAACTCATTACTAGAATTATTAGATATTGGACTTAAGATCCCCTGAGAGTTATCATTTTGGATATTCTAGATTGCCCCTTCAGTTAGTGGTGTTAAAGTAGGCAAGTCTATATTACTAGGTTATTCTTTAGGGCTATCATTGTTGTCAACTTTTTCTAGTTCTAATAACTCATTTGCATTGCTTGGAATATTAACAACTTCGTCTAGTTCTAAGCACTCATCTACATTTTCTAATATGCCTTGTAACATATTCCCTCCACCATCATTATTATTTCCTCCAATAGCATCCTTTCCCTAAAGGGAAGATGTTAAAACTCCCCCTAAATAATATGATTCTAACTTCTAAAAAGAGCCATCCAAGATTATATGCAATTTTTGAGTTTAAGGATTATAACACCGATTCACTTTTTGAAAATTTGAATATCTAACAAACACACATATTTTTTTCACAAGAATCAAGTTTAGTTCTTAAGATTTTATAGATATGAACATACACTTTACAGTCAAAAAATCTAGTCAAGTTTGGGGAGATGAGGAATTGAAAGTAATGATTGCTTTTTCTGTTGAGGAGTTTGAAAATCTAAAACCCATCTTGGTAATCTATTAAGGAGATAAACCATAGATTTTACCACCTCTCTAAAAAAAGTGGCATGTTCATCCCAAATAGAAAAGCACAGGCCACCTCTAATATTTGTCTATTCCTTTTTTATGCTGAGCTGTTTTGTTATAGAGTATAAGTGCATAAGATCTGATGAAAAATTCCAAGTTGATTCAAAATACTTTTAAAAGCGGCAGCCATAAATATCACAACATTATTAGTTTGCCATACTTGAATTGGTTTTTGATATTAAGTGCTCACCATATTGTGAACTTCTCAAAATTCTATACAAACATCACTTTTTGTATAAGTAGTGATATCCAAGTCATTTGTGTGCATTCATTAATGAACATAACAAAGTATTTAGCTTTAACTAATGAAGGAATTTTTGCAGGTTCCTATACATCCAAATCTATAAATACAAATGGCTCAGAACTTTTTATTTAAACTAGGTAAATAAAGAGCACGATGGCTTTTTGCACGTTCACAAACATCATAATAAAAATCTAAATCACTTAAGTTTGAAAAAAGATGTGGCTGTAATTTTTTAAGATATCTAAATGAAAGATGCAACTGTCGATGCCATAACTAAATATTTTCTCATGCTTTTTCTTAACTATTAGTTTAATATACATGATTGAATTTTTTTTGTTGATTCTCCATTAATTCCAAGTAAAATAGTTTGCCCTGTTTAACACCATAACCAATAGTCTTCTAGGTTAGAATATCCTCAAAAACACATAATGAAGGTTATCGTACATTTTAGAGTTGAAGCAATCTGTCTAACAGAAAGGAGATTATACTTAAGGGATGACATGATTGAGACTTAATTTAGTGTAAGAGAATTAAATAAGGTAACAAATCTTTGCCCTATAACAGAGCATATACTACCATCAACTTGGAAACAATGGACTGAGGGAATGGACTAATGGAATGAAGTAATAATGGTGGAATTGAATTTGCTAGCGTGAAACTGCTAGAGTTGCATAATGTGTTGCTTAACTATGGCATCATAGTTTTGGCTAGTGTTGCTTAAACGATGCTAGAGTTGTTAGTTTACATCTACTATTAGTTGGAGTTGTGTGAATGTTTGGTTGGTGTTGCATAGTATGTGTGAGCATTGTTAAAAAAGAAACAAATGTAAAATAATTTTGAGTAAATAAAGAGCACATTCTTTAAAACTAAGCAAAAATTCGACACTAATGAAGGTAAATTCAACACTACTTTGATGCTATGTAAAACAGTGATGTTTTAGGGAAAATAAAAACTGCAGTACATTTTTCCCTCATATGGAGGCAATATAGATAGATACAATTCCACTTTTTATATTATAAGAAAAACTGTAATAGACTCCTATAATTACTCAATCAATCCCTAAAATATTTCTCCTATGTTTATCCAATTTAATTTCTCCTATGTTTATCTAGTTTAATAGACTCTTATAATTACTTTTGTATATGTGACAAATCACATCCATAAAAACCTTTTTCAATGCAAATTCACTAGAGTTGCATAGGAAATGGTCTTGGGCAAGTACAACATGAGTGAAGCCCCCAAATATTGGCATAATATAGTACAATGAAGTTCAACAATGAAGCATACTAGCAATACAAATAGATGGGTTTATTGTCTTTCCTTTTCGTATCTTCTTACATCAATATGTGATGAAAGGAACATGCCCATTTTCTTCAACCTCAACCAAAGTAGAGAGATTCACCAATGAGCTTATTATCAAAGTAAGATATCTAACTAGCTTATCCAAAAACAAGTTCAAAGATACTTCTTCTTTAGAAATCAGGTGGAATATATGTTAAACCTCGACACGTAATCATGGTGATGTAGTATGTAAGAATGCACAATCATCGATGACTTTGAACATATGAGTGATTGGTGATCTAGTAATAGCCTCACCTTGCTAGTCTCTAATGCATCTCTTATGTACATTTTAATTACCCTTGTGGCTTAATTCAATTTTTTCAAAAAATAAAATAATAAAAATAATAAACTCAATCAATCAATTTTTATTTAATATAAAAACTAAAAATTAAAAAGCATAAATAAAATCAAATATGCCTTTAAAATAATATTGAGATACAAAAAATATTGTTAATGACATTTTTTAGTAAATAAAGAATTCATTATCAAAAGAATTGGTAATCACTGAAACACTCTCGAATAAGTTTAGTGTTATCTATCAATAAATGCTAAAGAGATAAATATTCAAATTTTAATATAAAAGATAATCATTAAAATTTGAACATAGGTTACTTTTGTATATCATTAACACATCTCTTTCTATTGAAAAACAATTATGCAAATCCTTTAATCGGTGAATTCAACATAATCTAAGTGATTTATGTATGATTATGCATATATTGTAATTTAATGCTTTTATAATCTACGTGATTATTTGTTAATTTTATGTGATTGTCCTTAAATAGAACAAGGTTACAAATGCATTTTTATTATTTGTATTGTATCCATTATTTATCCATATTCTATTAACTTATCAATTGTGTTTATGTTGATTTAAGTCTTCAAAAAGATTACATATCAAAATCATGATTTTGATTATCTTTATCATGTAGAGAAACTTTTGCTCTTCAATATGTCTTTGTAATAGAAGGGTTTGTTTTGTTATGATATGTTTATGTTCCTTTATTGAGTTAGATAAATAAGAAAACTATTTGTATAAGACATGAGAGAAATGTATACCATGCATTGTTGAACAATCTCAAACAATGAATGTGTTTCTTGTAATAACATAAATACCAGAAGGAGATAAACCAAACATAAATACAATTACTAGAGGAAACAACTATAAATGGTTCAACCTCTGTCGATACATACTTCTAAAAAATTTAGTGCTATAAACTCCTATGTTATTTTAAAAAATAGTAACAAAAAAGTAGTTAGCCTATAAAACATCCCCTATAGATGGGTGTTACCATTGGTACAATGGCTAATATGGGAGCATTACAGTTGCCTCTACCATTGCATGGGAGGGACATGACCTGTGGTGCTCTGGCTCCCCAATACAGTCATTATTTCCTCTAGTGAAGGGTGTCTTTAGTAGTGGCTAGTGAAGAAATTTCCCTTACTCCCATCCCACTTTTATGTCTAGTGGTGGAGCCTATTGTATCTAGTGGTGACTAGGAAAGAGCCTGTTGTATTTGGGGGTAGCTAGGAAGGATGTTTCCTTGGCCCACTATTGCTTCTTCTCATTAGTGTAGTCATGTTTTCCTGTGCCACTATTGTTTCTTCTCGCCAGCAGTCATCATTTAAGTAGGAAACAAACTCTTGCTAATGGCTGACTATTAGCCCCTTAGCATATGAAGGCATTCCACAGCTAGCTAGAAACATGCCTTGGGTTGAAGGTTAATAGGGTCTTACACATGACAGCGACATGCACTCTAGGGTAACTTAACACGTTAGATCAAGCATGGTGTGAGCTTTGTTAAAGTTTTAGACCCTGTACAGACCAACTTGGCTAAGGATAAGTTCTTGATGGACTAAAGACCTAATATATGCTTAAATAAATGGACCATAACTAATGGACTTGACACAGATAAGCATTCGACCAGACCAATGTGCTTTGAAAGGCTTTAGGCTTGGATGATACATCATCAACAAATAGAGATTATTGAGAAATCTTGGATGATGTGGTAGATAAGATCACAGAAGATAGACATTAACTTTAAAAGATAAAGACCATGTGGAAGGATCATTTAAAGATAGTTAAGATTTTTATGGATATGGATATATCATTTCTAGATAGATATAACCTCTTATCTTATTAGTTGTGATGTGGAAAAATCTTATCAAACAGAGTCCTATTTAGATGGGGATGCCATCTTATTGGATAATGTGATGTAATCTGATTAGGATAAGATGTGATTTAGTTAGTTGAGTTCAGTTAGGATTCTAACTTAGCTTTCAAGCCATAGGTACCTATAAATAGCTCATTTGAGCCTTACTCCTCACATCATCAGATTGAGAGAGCATTCCTTTGTATACTTTGATAGAAGTAATGAAGAAAAGTGGAAGCACTCATAGGGCCAATTCCTTAAGGAGAGGAAGAGGTCATCTCCTACAATATTTTCAAGATTTTGGAGGAGCAAAACCAGCAATTGCAACATCAAATAGTAGATTTGATGAGGGCAGAAGAAAAGACTAGGTTCGAGATGATGATCCTAAGTATGATATTGCAACACAGGATGTTGGACTTGATGAGAGCACCATGATGAAGGTGCAAGAACCCAATGTTTTTGAGGGTGTGTAGAATGCGAAGGAGCTTGATAACTTTTTATGGGATATAGAGCATAATTTGTAACTATTAAGGTACCCAATACTGAAAAGGTCAATATGATAAACATATACTTGAATAAGGATGCCAAGATTTGTTAGAGAATGAGGACCTCTATAGAAATCAATGCGAGTAGGAGAAGTTGAAGAAAAAGTTAAAGGATCAATTCCTTCCGATGAATACTTTTTGACTTGTAAAGGATGTCTTGAAGAAGCCAAAACAAGATGAATTGGTAAGAAAGTATGTTAAGAAGTTTAGCTCTCTATTACTAGACATTGATAATATGTTAGATGAGGATAAACTCTTTAACTTTTTATCTGGGTTACAACCATAGGCCAAATGGAGTTACAGAGGCAAAATGTGAAGGATGTGGTTAGTGCAATCACAACTGCTAATGCCTTGGTAGATTTCCAAGTGACAAAGGAAACTAAGGCGACTCTTCTTCTTCTTCTTTAAGGGGAAAATGCCTAGCCCATAAAGAGAAGAGTGAGGGGGAAAAGAAGAAAGACTCTAAGAAATGAGATTTCAAAGGGAAAGCAAAATGGTGGCTTTAAGAGTGGGGAGACATCCTCTAATAAGGGAAAACTTGCTTGTTATCTATATAATGGTGCACATTTTGTGAGAGAATTTTTGAGGAAGGAGAAGCTAAATGCCTTGATTGTAGAAGAAAAGGAAGAAGATTCAAATGCAGTAATGAATTTGATCGCCTTATTGAATGTGGTTAAAGGTAAATCCAACCCTTGTAATAAGCTAATTATGTTGGAATATAAGCTAATACGAAGGAGGTAATCACAATGCTGGATATAGTGCGACACACTCTTTTATTACGGAAAGGATGGTATGTAAGTTGGGGCTTAAGGTGTCAAAGACCCTAACAAAGATGAAAACCCTTATAGGTAAGGCACAGGAGATGGTAGGAGTTAATTACAATGTCTCAATGAGCATAAGAATTTGGCGCGCCACTTTCAATTGCATGGTCATACCACTTAAAGATTTTAAGATGATACTAAGGATCAATTTCTTAAAAGTAGCTAAGGTTGTGTTATATCTAAGTTTGGAAGCTATGATGATCATGCATGAAAAAATTCCTTCTATGTTAATTGTTTTAGATCAAGTGGTGGAACGACGGATGATATAACGATGGTAGCACATATGTTGGATATGAGCATTGAGAAAGGGCTGAAGAAAGGAATAGATACCTATCTTACTACTTTATGGGAGATTGATGACATCACATGTGGAAATCCCCGATATAGCTACAAGTCTGTTGAGGGAGTTTTATGATGTGATATCGAAAGAGTTACCTGAGACTCTTCCCCCTTATCGAGAGGTCAATTATAGGATCAAGTTAGCTTGTACATTTGTCCTACCTGCTCATGCCCCATATAGGATGTCCCTATTGGAGTTGATGGAGCTTCAAAAACAACTTAGTGAATTATTGGAGGCAAAGTTCATCCAACCTTTCAAAGCCCCATATTGTACCTTGGTGCTGATCTAGAAGAAGTAAGATGGAATACTTCGGATGTGTGTAGACTATCGAGCCTTGAATAATGTAATAATAAAAAACAAGTATCTTGTTCCCTTAGTTCAATATTTGATGGACAAATTATCGAGGGTTGTCATTTTCTCAAAGCTGGATCTTCAGAGTGGGCATTGGCAAGTGCGGATAGTTGAGGATAATGAGCAAACGACATCATATGTGACTTGGTATAGATCATAAGAAATCTTATTCATGTCGTTTGGATTGATTAATGCCCATGCAACATTTTG
This sequence comes from Erythroxylum shatona, assembly GCA_027568895.1. Taxonomy (NCBI): domain Eukaryota; kingdom Viridiplantae; phylum Streptophyta; class Magnoliopsida; order Malpighiales; family Erythroxylaceae; genus Erythroxylum; species Erythroxylum shatona. The sequence goes on along the minus strand of JAOSBK010000206.1, from coordinate 14,735,495 downwards.
TAACCTAACGAATGTGTTTTATGATTTCCTTGATGAGTTAATTGTGGTGCATCTCAACGACATTATGATACACAACACAAATATGACATAACATGTGGAACACAGTTGGAGATCAGATTCTTGGGTCACTTGGTGATCAAAGGTTAGGTTAGGATGGATCCAAAGAAAGTGAAAGTGATAATTGAGTGGCAGATTCCCAAAATAGTACAAGAGTTATGGAGTTTTCTCATACTGACTAATTACTATAGGCGGTTTATAGTTGGATACTCGAAGAAAGTGATACTATTTACGGACTTGCTAAAGAAAAATTAAGAATGATATTAGCAAGATACATGTCAGGAGGCATTTGAGATAGTTAAAGCTGCTATCTCAACCGAACTTGTATTGAAACTACATGAGTTTAATCTTCTATTTGAGGTACATATGAAAACATTGAACAAAGCTATTAGTGAAGTCCTAATATAAAAATTCATCTTGTAGCATTTGACGACACAAAAAAAGTTGTCCATGAAGCAAGCCCAGTGGTAGAAGTTTCATGTTAAATATGACTTCGTGTGGGAACATAAATTGGGGAGGCACAACAACGTGGCAGATGCCTTAAGTTAGAAGGAGGTGTTCATGACCTTATATACCATTATTAGGGTAAAGCCTAAGATGTTGAAACAAATCAAAGCGACAACTTCATTAGACAACACATACTGTAAGTTAATCTCACGAGTAAAGAAAGGTGTTATTCGTAGGTTTTAGCTCGATGATGATGGACTATTGATGACTAAGAGTAGTCAAGTGTACATATCAAGTTTTGGTGGCTTACCCAGATAACTATTAAAGGAGATGTATGACTCACAGTGGTCTGGTGACCCTGGAGTTCAGAGGGTGATGACTCTCCTAACTCATTCCTACTAATGGCTAAAGATGGAGAATGATATAGAGTTGTATGTCAAGACATGCCTTGTATGCCAATTGGATAAGCTAGAGAGGAAGAAGGAAGCCAGTTTACTATAATCTTTGTCTATTCTTGAAAAATTATGGATGCCAATTTTGATTTAATTTATTAGTGGGTTTTCAAAGGTGGGTAACATGGTGACACTTATGGCAATTTTGGATCGATTCTCTAAATATGCAATCTTCGGGCTAGCACCAACATCTTATCCTTTAGACATTACAACAGAGTTGTTATATAAGAACATGGTGAAATACTTTAGAGTCCTTGTGGACATTGAGAGTGACCAAGATGCCAAATTTATGGGTCAATTTTAGACATCCCTTTTCAACATGATAAGTTGTGATTTTAAATTTTCAACGACAAATCACCCACAAACAAATGGCCAAACTAAAAATTAATTTAGATGGGGAATTTTAAGTCAGTGGGAGTAATTTGGATGTGGAAGAATTGACTCAAAATTAATTCGCATTACAACCTACTAAAAGTTTACCCATAGTATATAACCCGAGTGGGAGTACTCAGAGAGTTCATGAATCTATTTATGATGAACCTTGTTTGTGACTCAGTAATTAAGGATTTATTCCCTAAATTTGTTTTGAAATAAAAGAAGGAAATTCACATGATTATCCCACAAGAAGATGATGAGCCAACAAATGTACATGAGGCTTTTAATGGTTTTTCCAAAGAAAAATGGATGAAAGTAATGAAAGAAGAAATGACTTCTTTAAGCTCAAATCAAGTATGAGACTTGGTGGATCACCTTAATGGGCACAAAACTATTACGAACAAATAAGTTCTCAAAATAAAACAAAATTTGGATGGTAGTATCAAAATATACAAAGCATGCCTCATGGCTAAAGGATATATATAACAAAAGGGAATCAATAATGACAAAACTTTTTTGACTTGTTGTCATGTTTGCTTCAATTCATCTAAGCTTAGCTATAATAGTCAGTTTAGATCTTGAATTACATCAAATGAAGGTGAAGATTGCTTTTCTAAATGAAGAATTAAAAGAAGTCTATATGGAACAACCAATAGATTTTAAAAAGATAGGCTAAGAACATAAAGTGTGTAGTTGGAAGTCTCATGTATGTAATAATGTGTACAAAACCACATATTTATTATGTTGTTGGAATGGTGAGCATATATGAGTCAAATCTATGACAAGCACGTTGGAAAGCAATAAAGAGAATATTGAGGTATTTAAAAGGTGCAGTGGGCTATGCACTATGCTATTAAGTCAATGACCTATGCTTACAATTATATACAAATGTAGAATGGGAAGAAGATTTACGTACAAAAAAATCTACCTCTGGATTTGTTTTCTTACTCAATAATGGACCAATATCATGGAACAATAAAAAAAGTAATCTTGTGTTTCACTATCTATAATGGAAGCTAAATTTGTAGCATTTTCAGTAGTTATACATGAAGCTATATGGATTTGATGATTCTTGGTTCATCTAGGAGTCACTAAAAGCGAAATTGAACTAGTGACTATTAATTGTGATAGTTAAGTAGCAATCACTTATACAAAAGATCCTATATTTCATTATAAAAGTAAGCATATAGATACGAGGTACAATTATATAAAAGGTATAGTTGCAAAAGAGTGAACATGAATTATATAGTTACATAAGATATAGTGGCAAACCTAATTCCAAAGATGTGTATATTGGGCATGTGAAGACACTAGGCTTACATATATATTGAAATGTAATAAGAAACATTTCTCTTTATATGTTCATTTGTTGTAATATTATATTTAAATGAGAATGTTTGATGAAGATTGTTTATTTTGTGTAAATATATATACACAAACACACAAACACAAACACAAAAACACACATATATAAAGATAGAGAGAGAGAAAGAGAGATACAAATCAATATCATATAAGACAAATCAAAGATTGGCTTTCTCATATAGGCAATCACCTCTAGTGATTTGTGATCACTAAAGATGAGGTAGGTTTAAAGTTTATTATCTAGGTGATAATTAGAAAGCAAAAACTTAAACCATATATGTTGCCCTAAATTGTAAGGAAGGTGGTATAGAGTCATTAAATTATCGTTATATTTGTCTTAAGTTACCAAATGAAAGTTCTGAAAAATTTTTCTTTGGAGTATATAAATGAACTCATGTTAAAGATTCAATATGTTTGAACTAACATCTGTACAGTATTTTGTGTATAAAAGACATTTATATAGAGATAATATAAATCAATACTATAACAGTTGACTCATACAATATGTTCACATACAATCATAAAAGGGATTAATGTAAGTTACAAGATCTTAACTTACATTGTGTGAGACCCTTGAGGTTAAGATGCCTCATTAAATACCCTAGACTCTTATCTAATTCTTGAGAAATAAATTTAAGATTTGTTACTTTAGATTGTTACTAGGAGATCATATATGATGGAATCTTATGGAGCGATTCTAGGAAAGCAAATTAAATTTAATTCGAAAGAATTCAGAATAGAGGAAGTTCATTTTATTTAAAGACTTGCACAAAACATATTCAAAGTTGGCCATTGTATCTTTGAAAGATAATTAAATACAATCATGATATAATGAAATAAATAAGATAAAAAAGAGATTTGATTGCAAAATATAACCTAGAATATAACATATAATATCTACTCATGAGCATATTGGTTCTAAGATTGATTGATTAATTGAGATGTCACATAATCCTAACAGATGTATGATAATGAGCTCTCGTTGTATGCTGGTCGCGTGTGTTATTGGATTTGTATGAGAATTGTAGAATTTCGATTGATTAAACTCATTTATGTGCGAGCGTGAGATGATAATTATAAAAACATCCTTGAGTGAGTTTAGTGTTATTGGTTAATAGCTGCTAAAGAGGTAGTTAAATGTCAAAGTTTCAATATAAAAGATAATTATTGGAATTTGAATATATGTTAGTTTTCATTTATGTAGATCATTCAAAGATGTCTTTCGATTAGAAAACAATTATATAAGTTCTTTAACCAATGAATTCAATATAATATTCAAGTAAATAATATTATGTATGGTTATGCATATATTGTAATTTGATCCTTTTATAATATATGTGATTATTATTAATTTATGTGTTTTATAATATATGTGATTATTATTAATTTATGTGATTATCCTTTAATACATGTAATTATATTCTTACAAGAATTATGTGCAAGTGTCAAATGATTACAATACTAGACTAGAACTTTTAAATTATGAGCCATAACAACCAGAGCCACATAAAAAAGGGAATCGAGAGTTAGTGCGAATCAAGAGTTAGGGCGAGTGTATGTCATGATTTATCGCGATTACTTAAAGGAGGACATATAAAGCACTAAGGTCTTGTTTGGTAACCACTAGTAAAGAGTTAGGAATATAAATGCAACTTTTATTCCTTAACTTTTAGTTGTTTAGTTATTGATAATACATAAAATAGGTAACGTCAAAACATGAATGAATTCTAAACAATCATATACTTTTATTCTTAAGGGGAGTGTGGGTATAAGTTGAAATTAAATATCAGAAATAAGAGATAATAGATATTTTAGAATATTATCAAGTTATCATTAAAATATTATTAAGATATTTTCAAGACACAATTAAGTTCCATGTTGACTCTTATGTCTGTGATTCTGCAATTCTCAAATGGAAATCATGTAACATTTATTGCTAAAACGTACTCCCTCATATTCAAAATAAGTGTCGTTTTAGAGAAATGCACACTTATTAAAAAAGTTAGTGAAATGTTTGATATACCCTTATTAATTGCATGTTGAATTGTCTTGAAAATGTAATA
>JAOSBK010000206.1:14684901-14723187 GCA_027568895.1 Erythroxylum shatona | reverse complement strand
TTTTGGAAATAAAATTATAAACATGCATGAAAAATCATGAACGACACTTATTTTGAATAATTAAAATCCCTCTAAAACGACACTTATTTTGAATAGGAGGGAGTAGGTACTAAGAGGAAATATGGAGGAAAATACAAGCAATTCTTGATGTAAACCTTACTATACAGAGATGAGAAGACTTGATTGAAATGGCAACAACCTTAAGAATGGCAAACTAAGCAGACTATAAAGCATTTATGGTTAGTATAGCTGCAGGTTAGTATAGCTGCAGTGGTGTACTACATATGGCAGGAGAGAAACAGAAGGGTTTTTAGAAGAGGAACCAAAGAACTGGAACAACTATTTTAGAAGATTTTTCTACACTGCAGGCCTCACACTAATGGCAAGAAGGGTTGCAGCGAAGCTCTCCCCTAGCATAGAAGAAGATGGCGACTTAACTAACAAGGAAGAATCAATTTGTAACTAACATGACAAACGTCTAGATATCACAAGTTTAGCATGTAAAGTTTGGAGTACTTCTATTTTTTGCTTCACCACTCTTTGAAGCCTGTTATGGTTGTAAGTAAACCGAAGGTAATATAATACATTACATTTAAAAACATATTGATTTTTATCATAATATTATCATTAAAATAACATATTACAATCTTTTATATTGAAATTTAATAATTATTTTATCTTGTTTCATTGAAATTTTTATTTTTATCATAAAAATCATTCATAATTATCTAAAAATTAATAATTTTATAAATCATTGAAAATTTTTGATTAATTATTTATAAAATATAAAATATTTTAGGTAATTGTTTATAAAATAAATCATATAATAATTAAATATGAGTAAAAATTTTCTTAATATGATTTTTAATATTTAATACAAAATATTAACAAAATTATTTATTTTATTTAATATATACTATTATCAAATACGCATAATGGATTTGATTCTCACTTTTTATTCTCATTTTTATATCATCGAAATATTGATTACTTATCATCTGAAGTTAAGGAGAGAGTCAGTGAAAAAGCGACATCCGAAAGTTGATACCAACTAGCTTGAGTTTTTGGTCTTGTAGCCACATCAAGAAAAAGAAAAAGCCTCATCTGCACTTCTTGCATAGAGGTTTCACTTTAAACAATTCAACAGTCTCCTTAATAATTTTGGTACGGTTTTTTATTGATATTTATTCACTTTTATTAATAATTTGAATTTCTCGCCGGATCATTACCTTTCGTTCGATTTCTTCCCTCCTCCTCTTTCAAGTTTTCTTTTTATAAAGTAATTTAACTAAAGGGAATGATCAAATACTATTGTAGATGAAGAAGTTACAGCTTCATAAATCATTGCCCTTTCACATACATGGAATGAATTCACACGGCAATCGACTTAAATCGAAGGTTGCGCCATAAAGTGTGAAAGTAATTGAAGAAGTGACATGAAAGGACTCGGTAACTAAGTGGGGCCCACAAAATAATCATACAAGCTTCAGGAATTGTAATGATGTTTTACCGTGTGACATTGCTATCGGATGAAAGAATTACTAAACCCGGCCCACGTCACGTTACGATGTTGTTTGTCAATGGATAGTGTGAGGTCCAAAACAGTTTTTCACTTTTAGGCTGCTTTACGTTACCTGTTTAACTCGACCCTGCCCTTTATCGTCATCATTACCTTGGTTTAGAATGTATTACAGCTCATAATAGGGAATAATATGCACATGGTTCTTGATGATGTTTGTACAGTTGATAAACCTGTATTGTATAAAAACAAAAGGAGTCTTCTACAGCTTGTGCTGAGACCCTACTCAAGAGATTAGAGATGAGACTGCTTAATTGGCAAGAATGATAAGGTAAACTAGAACCATCCAATAGAATGTATGTATATCTATATCTCATTAAATTAAGGAAATAATAACATCCACCCACATGACAATTATGTTGGCGATGGTTGTGGTTGTTAACGTAACGTGTTTTATGATCATCAAACTTTTAAAGAAGATGAGTTGGTTGATTGGAGCATTCACTACCAACCATTAGGAATAGGAATATAAGTTGTCGATGAGAGGAATAAAGCGTGCACGTTCTGTCTTTTGTTCCGGTCGTCTAGGCTCACCAATAAGTGACGTCTTCTACTGATTGACCATCGTTGACTTCATGGCTTTCCTCGTCACCCAGTGATCTTACGCGTAGGGAAGTTGTGATCAAGATTCATTCATTCAGCTGCGACGCGATCCTTTGCCTATCCTCTCTTTAAGTGAAGATAGAATCTAAAAAACTAGAGGTTGGTCCTTTTGGAACAAATATCAAATTCTGGACTTGAAATCGTAATCTGGACATTATCTGGGGATGGAATAAAATAGTTTAGAGAGGATACATGCCATTAATGAGATAAATTAATTTTTAATAATTAAAAAATACTCCATACTATTCAAAATAAGTATCGTTTTAGAGAAATGAACACTTATTAAGAAAGCTAGTGAAATGTTTGATATACCCTTATTAATTGCATGTTGAATTATCTTGAAAATGTAATCTGTATAATTAAGATGTGAGAGAAATTAAAGGGTAATTGAAGTCAATCTCTTATGTGCGTGTGTGGGATAGAGTGGCGTGCGTTAATTTATCATTGAAAAAAAAGTAGCATTATGCATGTCTTGGGTGAGAGCTAAATATACGTGCATTGTATGAGACAAGTCTAGAGTTTAGTGGGTGTATGCGCTAATTGCTTATTGGGAAACACACTGCGTTAATTGAGCATATCTCTATAACTGAAGGAAATCTAGCGTGGACGTTAGACAAGAAACGAAGCAGTGGGGGTTAGATAAGAAACGAAGCAGTGGGCAAGGAACATCGTTTTGGCAATCAAGAGAGTAGTGGCTTGTATGGGAGTTTTGGATATAAGCAATGTAGTGGGCAAGGACCATTGTGTGCTGTGATTTATTATAAAGGAGTTGGAATGGTGTGGATGCTATTGTGGCTATTATACCTTGGTAATCAGACATCATGAGCTAATGTTCGCTGCTTAGCTCTCAAGATAACATTGATGGAATTTTTCAGAGCAGTGGTTTCGTGTTGGTGTTTATATGAATTAGCCTATTGTTGTTGCGACAACTTCTAGATTTATTTCAGTGAAGCTGAACCTTTTGAAAAGTTGTTCTTCTCTTTTTCTCAATTGTATTATTATTTTGTTCTTAGTTGATTAATCACTTGAGTTATTTGTTTATTATTCTTCCATTGAAAGATTGATTGAGAAAATCCTCTGTTGAGGTTAGTAAGAGACATTCGTACCATTGGGTGTAAAATTCTTTCACGGGAAGTGAGGTTGAGAGATAATGTTAAGGGTTGAGCAGTGTCAGCTCAGTAAAGCCTTGTGTAAATCTATTGCATTTCGGTGAAATGATTAAGCTGGGTGAGAGCCCCACAGACATAGGCAAGGTGTACCGAATTGCTTTACCAAATTTTCAATGTTGATTTATTTTTGATTCTTTTAATTTTCTGTTTGCTAGAAATGAACTGGAAAGTTTGTGAAACTACCTCCCTTCGGTTTTTTAATTGGTATTAGAGAAAGGTCACCAATTCAGAACTTAGTAGCAAGTTGGTGCAGATCCTAGTTTCTCAATTATGGCCATAAGAGAAGAAGCATCAATTATCAGGCCACCGCTGTTGGACAGTTATAACTATCCTTGTTGGGCCCCAAATTTTATTTGTTTATTTATTAAGCATGATTTGAATAAAATTTGTGGTCTTGCTAGATAAATTATTTTATTTGGAGTTTAATTATTATGTTAAAATTAGAATTAAATTAGTGTATGATTAAGGTATTAGATAAATGAACTAAGGTAAGTAGACTTTGGATTAAATGAAGGAGGGTCATTTTTGAAAAGACTAATTACACGAAGGGAAAAATTTGGAAGATTAGACAAAAATGTAGTCTTGGATTAGAAGAAAAGAAGGGAAGTGTCATGGAAGAGGGAAAAGAAGAGAAAAGAAGAAGAAAAGAAAGAAGGAAGCTAGAGTTTCTGGAGATCTTGAAGACTTTAAGGCTAAAACAAGTATAAGCATTAACCCTTCTTGATTGTTGGATGAACCATATTTAATGATAGTTAGAAGTGGAAATAAAGTTGAATGTGTGTAGGAAGTTGTTGATGAATGGTATATGAAAATGTTTTAAACTTTTAGGGTTAATGATCAAAGATAGATTATGATGTATTTGTGAATGATTTTGGGTTGAAATGGAGTTGAAAATGAAGTAGAAGGGATGGTTTAGATTTAAGATGGGTTATATGTGAAAGATGGGAAGTGAAATATGGAGAATGAATCATGTTCTACGTTGCCTCTGTCAAAGTTCGTTGCGGCCAACATTCCTTAGTTTGTCGCGGCCAACTTGTAAGGTTTCGAGCAAATTTTTTCTTTCTGGAAAAGTTTGTCGCGGTGAACTTTCCAGCACTGAAAATGCTTCGATATTTTGAGCATAACATTTTGTGTAGTTATCCAAATGGAGTGATTTTTGATTTGTAGTAAACTAGAGACATAGAACTACAAGTTTTATGAAGAAATAAAGTTTAAATTCAATCTTTACTGATATCAATATTTAGAAGGAAGTTGAGAATAGAATATTATTTTAGTATAAGAGTAGTCCAAAAATTTTTGGAGTATAACTTTCGGATTACTAAACCAAATTGAATGATTTTGGTGTTATTAGAAACTTTAAACAATGGGGAGTGTTTTTTTAGAAGAAAGTGTTAGCAAATTCCTTCATTGATCTGATCATAACGATAATGGAAAAGTTGACCCGAAAGTCTAGGTTTTGAAAGGATTATAGTTCAATTTTAGCATTTTGAATATTGAAGCCTTATGAATTTATTTTGAATATTGTTTGAATGAGAACTTGGTTTGTTATAGGAAACCAAGCAAACCTGATCTAAAAGCAAGAGGAAAGACAACATTGAATTTCGATTGTCAAGCGAAATTATGTAGGTAATATGTTTACAGTTATTGTGTAAAATGAGCTAATTGTCTTATGTGTGAATATGTGCTGAATTGCTTATATTGAATGAATGTGATTGTTGAAAAATATATGATGATTCATTATCATGTCATGCCATGAAAGACGAATGGCTTTTTGTATGATGATTTATGACCATGTCATAAATGTCATACCTTGAAAAAGGTTATGACATTTTGAATTGAATTAAAAGAAGAGAAAGCATAAGAAGCATGAGAATATGAAAAATGTATGGAAATAAATTGAGCATAAATTTGATTGTGTTTGGGCAAGAGAGGAACGTTTCGTTAGTCACGTGCACGTTAACATATAACCTTCTCCCGGTTGCCCGCTTGAGGCCACGAGATCCTGAGAAATCGGACTCGTTTTGTTCACGGTTTAAACTTCGGTTTATCCGTTTTGTTCCACATAACTCTCGAGCCATTTATGTGTGCATTTGAAATTTGATATGTCAAGTTATGATGCAAGATTGAATGTTATGTTTTGATGATTAATTACACTTGACATGTTCTATGTGATGATATGTTGAATTATCAGTTATGAATTTGAATTGTGAATGATTGAATTTCTAGCCCAATGAGATTTAAATGTATATGAATATATGAAGTATATGTATGTTTGATTGTGTGACTCGTTGCCAATGGCTATAAACGTATAAGCTACTAAGCTTCGTAGCTCACCCTATTCCCTTCCACTCCGCAAGTTCAGAAAAAGGCAAATCAGCATTAATCCTTGCAAAGCTTGGCAAACAGTGAGAATAGAGACTTTTGTAATGAAGTTAGTTCAAGAAATTTTGTAATTTAGAATCATTTTAAGCATAAGCATTCAAATTGTATCGTGTGTATTTCGTATTTTTGTATTTTGTATTTTGAAATGAGCTTGTCTAAACTCTTTTAAATTCATTTATGAAATATGATTGGATTATAGCTTGTGATTCTCTAAATTTTTAATTGTTTGATGTTTAACTACTGTGGGCACGCCACCATTTTGGAATGACGTGCTTTGTATGACTTCAGATTATTGGGCTCCAGAATCAGAGTCCAACAGGTATAAGGGTAATGGAAGATATTCTCCCTTTATTGTTGTAGCTTATCATCTTGGATTTGAAGACTTTAATGCTCTTCTAATAATAAACTCCTTGCTTTTAACAACATATTTAGCACCCTCATTATTTAAAATCCTCTAATAGTGGTATATCTTCCTTTTCCTCCAAATCACTCTCACTCATTGCCACTCCATCTTCTCTTATAGTCATAACCCTTTTATTTAGGCATTACAAGGCAATATGCTTTATTTTCAAGTAACAAAAACATTTATTATATCTCTTTTGAGAGGACTAAGAATCAATCTTACCTTTACCCTTATTATAGAATCCTCTTTGGTTTTAAATGGCTCCATTTTTTCTTTAGAAGGATTCCTATCATCCTTTTTCCAATCACACCTTCAAAAGTTACTAGTACTAGTAGGGTACTTTAATACTCCTTTGTGATTGAGTCGCCTCTCCATTTTCATCTCCATATGCACTATCTTTTCTAAGTGTATATAGTATTGTCACTCCATTATGTTGGTTATATCATTATTCAACCTATTCAAGAACATTGCCATAGTGACTTCTCTATCCTTTTCTATATTAGCACAGATCATGGCTATTTTCATCTCCTTATGATAATCTTTTATGCTCTTTGCACTTAAAGTAAAACTTCATAACCTTTAAGATAAGTCTTTATAATGGTTAGGCATAGATATTTTCCTCACAAGACCTTTTAATTTGTTTCAAGTATCTATGGGTTGCTCAAAATATTTTCTCTTATTATTTACCAACCGATCCCTATAAATAATGACATAATCTTTAAATATTACTATTGCTAGCATTTCCTTCCTTTTTTACTATAATCATGAAAATTAGAGATAAACTCTACCTTTTTCTCGTATTCCAAATAAGCTATATGATCATTCTTACCCCTAAAGGAAGGTATAGCCATCTTGATATTACCAAGATTCTCGTCCACTACTTCTTAAACTTTAGGCTCCCTCTTTTTCTCCTAATAACATCTAAGTCCTCTCTAAGTATTAAACTTGTTTCCCTCTGCCTCAAATGTGAGATCAATGTCATCAATACTTAGTTCTCATTAACCTTCATTAGACTTATGAGATTATGCATGTTATGCTTCTCCTTATTAAGAACTCTTGTCATCTCCCTTATAATTAGCAACCTATTGTGATTACCTTTCTAGCATGTCTCTAACCTCAATATGTATTGTATTCATCCTCTCAACTATTACTAAAAGCCCTAGATAAAGTATAAATTGTACCTTTTCCTCCTATAATTTCAAAGAACCTTTAGAAAACATGTCTAAAAGATGTAAGAAACTTTAGTAAAGAAATTTTTCTTTCTTGCAGACTCCCTCATTCATTGACTATCAAAAATGAAAAACCACTCATGTTTCCTCTTTACTTGGATTTTTTTCTATATATTAGTTTGACACTCTCCTTCCTTGTTCATTATTTAGTTCCTTTGTAAGTCCTTTAAAAAACTAGACAAAATTCAAACAAATGACTTCATCTTAGTAAAGCCTAAGAAACCTATCAAACTAATGATTGAGAGGAAAGACTAACACGAATCAAACAAAAAATAGCAAATTTTAATAAAGACAAAGAAATAATAGTAATAATACCAAGCTAATTAGAAATAATCTTAATTAAAGCTATCATACTCTTACAACTATCCCTTATCTCTTTTTTTATAGAAGGCCCAAAAGTAAAGGATTGGACAAAGACAATCCCTTACATAATAAGTAGAGATAGGTTAACCTTAGAAGAAATAATTAGGGAATTTTTATTTTTAATTAAAATTTTAGATACAAAAAGATTAAAAAGAACATACAATACGTAACAAAGAAAATTGAAATTTAGATAAATAGTTAGACTTAGATAAAACAATATAAAGAAAGAAAGGATAACCACACCTGATTTAAAGCTAAACTTTGATACCAACTAATGTGAATCAACCTAGGATTAAACCTTAGAGGACCTACAGAAAAGTTTGAATCAAACCTAAAAAAGCCAAATCATATATATGAAGGGATTTGACCTATTAATTATATGAAATCAAGAACTAAATTTATTAAGTAATTGAACGTCACAAAGAAATATTTTTTTGTAAGTTTAAAATTTGATGAAGAGCAAGAATAAAAGGCACTCACGATTCTTAATAAATAAGATGTCTAAAAACACACTAAAATTGAATAAAAACATCTCTTTAGAAAACTAAGGTTTCAGTTGTGGGCATAACCTTAGATAGAACCATGTCCTAAGCTACATTTGTATAGAGAATTTAGTTTTAATAAGCATAGCGTAACAAATGTTCATACTTAAGATTGTTGATCTTCTTGTAAATTTTATGAAGATGGACAGGGACTCTAACATACCTATGTTGGTGGTTATATCTCATAAGTTAGTTTTTATTGAAGTTACACAAACTAGTATATAGTTGTGATAGAGGCCATATCACTATAACTTCACTTCTTAAATCTAATTGGTCATGGGTTAGGTCACAACCTAATGCCAAGTCATGTTTATGTCCAAGTCTTCTTCAATATTAACTTGAATGAATTTAACCAATGATCAGTCTTTTACAAGTCTAATAAGTCTCTCATATTGTTCTCAATGTGCTCTTTGATGCATGATCAGCCCGTATTTCTTGAATGAACTCATGCAAAGCTTTCTTAATCCTATTACTGCTAGCTCTTGTAAGCATTCTTCTTGGAATAAGTAATGGATCCCTTGAAATTTTGTTAGTCTTGCTTACATCATCAAAGGTAATATATATATATATATATATATATATATACATACATACATTGGAATCTTTAGCTATGTTGATGACTGAGAGTGTATAATAGGCTATGCCTTCATTCAGTACAATACGGTAGACATTTGGCTAAGTTTTTTTGGCTAAATTTTAAAAATCATTGCTAAAAAGCCTTTAGTGATGATTTTGAAAATGCCACGCTTCTATAAAATTGTCACAAAAAGGTAGGCTTTAGTAAAACTAAAAGTTCATTAAAAAAATGGCCACTTTTAGCTACACTTTAAAAAACATAGCTAAAAGTCTCCCTTGACAACAATTTTCAAAATCATCGCCAATAGTGGACCTTTTGGTGACGATTTTAAAAAATTGATACCAATGGTTCAACATTTGACGGCGATTTACAAATTATTGCCAAAAAGCTAGCCTTTAGGTTTGGTGACGATTTTTTAAATTGTTTTTTTATTGTCAAAGGCTCACCAAAGAATCCACATTTGGTGACAATTTTAAAAATCGTCACTAAACTTAAAGATTAACCTTTTGGCGAGGATTTGTAATCATCACAAAAGGGTAGGCTTTGGTGATACTTTTGTAAAATCATCACAAAAGGTAAGCTTTTGTAAACTGAAGGTTAGCAAAAAAATAGCCACTTTTAGCTACGCTTTTTAAAAACGTAGTTAAAAGTCACCCCTTGGTGACAATTTTCAAAACCATTATCATAGTGAAAATCGTCACTAATGGTTCAACATTTGACGACGATTTACGAATCTTCGCCAAAAAGTTAACCTTTGGGTTTGACGACAATTTTCAAAATTGTTACCAAATGTGGACTCTTTGGTGACAATTCTTTAACAATTGATATAAAAACTCTTTGGCGATGAATTTTTAAAAATCATAACCAAATGTAATAATTATAGGAGGGAAAAAAGAAAATTTATAGGAAGGAAATGAAAACAGAAACACTATCTCACATCCTTTTCTCGTAAATCCCCTTCTCATTATCTTTATTGTGTTTTCATTTTATATTTTGTTTCTTTTTTTTTGGGTTATCTCTATCCATGTTCCAATGAGTCTCTATTTACTGTTCAATGCGAATCTCTTGGGGTTAGTTTCTATCACCATATCCGGAGTTAGATTTCTCTTTGCAAGCAATTTGTAGACTACCTTCGGTTTTTATGTTTCATCTACGCATGAATCTTACTTTGCCTCTATCATCTGCTGATTAGAATGTTCATCTATATTGTTCTCTAATTAGTTTCTGTATATTCAATTTTAGTCTCTTTGTCCTACCTACATTTGGTTCTTGGTGTTAGTCATCGATGCATTTTGTGAGTTGATTATTGTTGGAGATGACAAATTATTCTCCTACCTTTAACCTTTCATCTAATACCTAAAACAAAACAACTTTATTTCTGCTTAAATTTTGGTAATACTTATCTTCTTTTGGTCATTGTTGGTTAAATCTAGTAACCTATTAGATGTCCTCAGAAAGTTATTATAGAAGGCTTTAACTTTAGGTTAGAGATGTCGGTGGTAGCTTTGGGTTTGCTTCAGGTCTGCACTGAACTTGAGAATCTCAAGAATGAGATTCGTTCAAAGAACATCGAACTAGTCGTCGTTTATGTGCAATCCCCTTCCGGAGTTGAAATTAGTGAAGATAGGATGATTGCTCTACGCAAACGCACTAACTTGACTCCAATTTCCTGGATGTCTTGAATCTTTAATCCTTGTTATAAATCACAACTTCAGCAATTCCTCAGTAGGTTAGGCCTGTGTTTGCTTGATTAGCAACTGCATATTACATGGAAGAGAGACGTAGGATAAAAATGTGTCAGAAAGAATAACTTCAATTATCTTATGTTATTCAAAGTTGTTATATATGCTGAGTTACATATTGATTTGACTTAATCTTTGAGAGTTTATAAATAGGCAAAGAGATGATCGGTGCAACTAACAGGTTACTAGGTACTCAACATTTGGTTGAGATAAAAGCTATTGTAGAGCGTTCACATTTTATGATTTCAACTTTGTTATTACAAGGTGGAAAGAATGGATAAGGCAAATTAAGCATTGTTCATTTACTTAAAAGTCAAGGAGCTTTTACATGATAATGGCTCCGTCTTATCGATGGATGATCTCACTTTTAGCACCCTGCAGATTGTTTTCTAGTGGCTTGATCACTTGGATTTGGCTCTTAGCTGCTAAACATTTTAGAACTCATAATGGTGCTCTTCAACTGTTCTGCTCAAGAATGTTCATTTTTTGAAGCAATAACAAATAACCATCAAAATGTAAAAGAAGAAAGGTTTCTACTATGAGCAGTACGTAGCATCCAGTTACGGGTGCTTTGCGACAATGAAAAGGGGATTAATACGTCTGGTGCACGAACATTGCCTTCATCATTGCAATTCTGATGAATATGCTTCGTTTTTTTAATGGTAATAAGAAGCTGAATCACAAAAGGAAAAGAATCGCTTGTAATAACTAGCATAGTATACAAACTTGCATTGAAATTTTCATGAAAAGTAGAATGTGAGCAAGGTTTTTCAACTATTTAAGCTGAATGATGCTTCTTTGCTTAATTTAGATATGTAAGGATTAGGGGAATTGGTTCGATGGAATTGAAAAGGCACCTATTTGTATGCAGAACTTAAAGATAGTACAATTGATCTGTAATCATGAAATAATAAAAGTGGGGTTTTTCTATTTGGATTTGGAACCTTACAACCTTTCTAAGGGTTATCAACACTTTAAGGAGCCTCCTGTAAGGTTTTGTTTTTATTGATGTAAGTCTTCTACTTGCTTTTTATTAAGAACGTCTAGAGATTCATTGTTGTGTTCAAAATTGTACCATCTTAATATTGCGACTTAAGCTCTTTTGTTTAATTTTCTTTCTTAACTTTTAGTTGAGATTAACTCTTGATATTTGAATTTCAAAAGTTTTGAATTTGGCAATTGTCTTCTAAATAGTACAGGCTTATCCTTATTTACACATTTGTAACAAGGAGTTTCTATAGGTATGTACTATTTCTCAATCATATTTCAGGATCTATTTACATTTCTACTATACAATTAAACATTATTTGCTTCATTATTTTCCATTCTGATTATATGATAGCTTATTTTTCGTATATGATGGCTTTTTTATTTTCTAATTCAAAACAAACTAGCTTAATTATGTATAATTTCAAGCACTCTACTAATCTTGAAGTTGCTTTCATAATATTCATGACCTATCTTTCGTATACGATGGCTGAGGTATGAACTTGCTCTCATCGAGATGAAAAAACCTAGCTAGTTGTCCCAGTTATGTTTTTTTGTAATCTAGGCATTTATAATTTGTAAACTGATATCTATATTTATTATTTTGTTTATAAGAATTGTTAAGGTTGTATTAAAATCCTGTATATGAAAAATATTCTTTTTGTTGGTATAATTTAATGATATTTTACTTTTTATATGCAATGTTTCATATTATCAATTTTTATCATATTTTTGTATAATAAATTAACAAAAAATCTAAATATTATATACAATAATATGGGTTAAAATGTCATAAATAATTATAATAACATGGTATAATATTTCGTTAAAATGTACATTAAAATTTTAACTATATTTTACAAAACGTAGTGTAACTAAAAAGTTTACTTAAGTTTTCTAAAACGTAGCCAAATGTAAAACATTTAGTTACATTTTTAGAAATTCGGCTAAAAAATTTAGACTATATTTTCAAAATGTAGATAATAAATTTTAGCTACGAATTAAACGTAACCAAAAGATATTGACAACGATTTAAAAAACGTCGCTAATAATTTTTTGTTACGCAAATAAAGCGTAGAAAAAAACTATTAGCAATAATTAGTGAAAAATGTCGCTTATAGTTTTCAAATAAAGAGGTTTAGCAAAGTTTTTGGTAACGAATATAAATCGTTGCTAATAATTATTAGCGATGGTTCAGCCTGATTCTGATGGGGCTGAACGTTACCGCTTGGATCCATGAAGCTAGTCGATGATAACTCTGAAACACCTGCAAAACAATGAAGGCACGCCGGGGGTTGATAACCGGCAAGCCCCTCCGACGCTCAAGTTAGTCTTTTTGGTAAGGGTCACAGCGACTATAAGCAAAGAATATCAGGGTTGTAATCTCGTACCTGTATCATGGCCGAATAGTACCTTATATATGGGATAGATATTAGGTTTAAGTCTTTACGTAGGTCTTTATGTTTGCATGGGAGACTAACACCTGCGAATGGGCCGTGGACGTGTGGACCTGGGCCCGAGCCTAGCACAGCCGACCTAACCAAGTGACAATTTTTTTCGTGGCAAAACATGATTTATGTTGTAGTGATTATGGGTTCTAAAGTTATCTCTTGGAAGTTAAGAGAAGCAAACTTTTGCTATCTTTGTGTTCTTTAGAACTTGGATGTATGGTTGCTTGGTACAACAACGTGTCAAGTAAGCTGGTTGTGAAGGATTTTAGATGATGTAAAGAAAAAACAAGTTAAGCCAAAATATCACGTCTATTATAATAGGACAAGACTGCTGAAGACATCATTATAAAGTATTGCAATATTAAATGATCTAGTAATTGATTCATTGACCAAGCCACTTCCATTAAATAAATTCATGAACGTAAGAGAGTAGAGTTATTGGAAGTTGGAGATTTCTACATTAGGAAAGAATGCTAAATGAAGTAATTGCTTAATTCATTCTCTTTATTTTGTACTCTTTACTGAATAATCAAGTCTTTAATTTAGTTAAAGATTGTTATCTTTTACTTTTATGATAATGATATTGCTTTTGTTTTGAAGGATTGATACGTTGGAATCAGTTGCCGTATTGTGTATTTTATTTTTTTTATATTCCTACTTTGGAATATTTAAAGATTGCTTCAATAAATAAAAGAATTATCCTAATCATTATATTTTTGTTGCTTTTCAATTGTTTGATAAAAGCGTTAAGTTTTCTTCTTTATCATCTTTTTTTCTTTTTCATATTTTATAATTTCAATAAAATTAACAAAAAGTTACATAACAGATCAGTATTAAAAAAACTATAAAACCATACTATTAGTTCTCAATTGATAGTAGTATCCTTGTTCATTGCTCCAATCTGCTTACGAAAATATTGGTTAACATACACATATGTATGAAGATCAACAATATATATCAAACTACACTCATTCAAACCCTTCTTTTGCTGTCTATATGTATGAACATTAACTATCAAAGGCAGTACCACAGCCCAAACACCTGTCTCATAAGATAACTTATTTCTCATCGTCTTCAAGATTTCTCTAACACCAAAATTACTGTGGGAATTGTATCCTATGTCCAACTCGCATCAAAAGAAGCCTTTAGCATTTACATGCAAAAATGGGTTAAGTGACAAACGCATCTCATCCACTAATAAAAAGTTATTATCTTAATATAGTAAAACTCTATCCTCTGCGCACGAGTACTCTTTCCACCAAGACAGTCTCTGTGCACGTATATATCTCTCTGATCTCCTTTATCAACACAAGTACATTTCCCAAGTTAACTCAATTATTGGTTCTTCAGTCTTGCTTTTCAATTTCTTTCGAGCCTTACCTCCCGAACCGCTCTAATGGCCGTTCATGTACCTAAAATTTAGTTGATAAGCATATACTTTCAAGCTATTGACAAGCAAAAAGTAAAAAGAATTGAAACTCAGGCCAACCATCCATTGTCATCTCAACTTGAGAGCGATACATACATATGCAAGTACAGAAGTGGAACACTAACAATCAAATATTGGTAGTCCTGCCATGCATTTACACGTGTTATTAGTGTGAAAACCCTTCTCTAGGGATGAAAAACACTGTTTTCTCAGAATGCGTGTGTATCACTTTCCAGTCTGAGTACAGTGTTCTTGACTGCTAGAGAAAGCTATTCAATACGACCACTGTAGTTTCCTACCAGTTATACCGAGTTTAGTTATGTATGGTAGCTTAGAATATATTTTGTCCAGTCAACCACGTTTCTTGGAGCATCTAAGAAAAATAAAAGGAATCAATCCCTTTAAGTAACGCCTTCAGCTCCCTTACAAAGGATTTCATTCATACTGTATGTGTTTAAGTTTGTCTTCTTTAGCTTCCCACAGTACTTGACAGCTAATATATAAGAAATCATCATTTATCCCCTGCAAAATAGTAACCTTAGATGTTTCTAAAGACCAAAATATGATTATGATTTAGCAATGTCATCATCAACTTATACTTGGAGTTACAAATAAATTGTGAACCAAGACAAATTATGTGTAGAAACTATCATGTTATATCTTGTGGTTATTATAACTTTACAATCTTATTTGATCAAGTCCGTAATCTTAATTCCGATTCTTAAATATATGCATATATATATATATATATATATATATATTGTCTTCCACCAATGAGACTTGAAATGATATTTCCCTCCACTTGATTTCACTATCATTGACAAGAGATTAAATATTCGTTTCTTTTCACATGTGAAAGTACAAGGCGTAATGGAAGTGGAAATTCTTTTTATTTTATTTTCCCAGATAATAAGTTTATATGAACCTTTTACTAATCAAACCATATTAGTTTAGCATACGGTTTGAAAAAAATATTAGAAGTCCATGAGAAAGAAACTATTCCCTGATTTCGTAAGTAATCCAAGAGCTGTTCATTAGACATTAGAAACCCATGAAAAAAAAAAGTTAATTGTCTAAGTATAGCCCAGGTGTCTTAAATGTTCTTAATCATACAGCTGTTGGGATATGAAGGAATTGGAGAAACTTTGTACTTGCATGAGCATGGTCCATCTTATATGCTATTTCTTTCTTGATTTGATGGTTGAAAGAAAATCCCATTGAATGTTCCAACTTAAGTCTTTCTTTATTGGTTGTCTTGTCCTACATCCTCGTTAGGACCCACATGCACAGCCCCTTCTTTCAGATTAATCACACCTCATTGCACGCACAGGCACAGCGACTAGATCACCAACAAAATTCCTCTCAATTTGCATATAAAAGCAAAGGACATGGTTGAGATTTGAGACGTTCTTGTAGAGGTTCAGATTATATTCTAATTCTCTAGGGTGTAGATAGACCTAGAGACCTATATATAAAACCCTCTTTTCTCTAGCGTTTTCAGTTTTAACTTCGCTCAAAATTACTTGACAAGATCGTACACTTACCATCCCTTGTCTCAAATAGTTACCATGAGAGCACCTGTGTCTTGTTTTACAAGGAGGATGTGCAATTCTACTGAAGAAGAAACTGAGTTGCGAAGAGGTCCTTGGACTCTCGAAGAAGACACTTTACTCACTCACTACATTGCTCGTCATGGAGAGGGCCGTTGGAATATGTTAGCTAAATGTGCAGGTAATGACTTGAAAAACCACAATTTCCATACTCATAATCAGCTGAAAGTTTCGTTTATGTGTGGCTTTCTGAATTTTTCAGGACTGAAAAGAACTGGAAAGAGTTGCAGATTGAGATGGTTGAATTACTTGAAACCTGACATTAAGCGTGGAAACCTCACTCCTCAAGAACAACTCTTAATTCTTGAACTGCATTCCAAGTGGGGTAACAGGTAACTATGGCGTTATATATCTTCTTAAACTTAAGAAAGTCTCGCAAGTAATTTGTCGGTCTTATGATATTCAATAAATTCAGGTGGTCAAAAATTGCACAACATCTTCCTGGAAGAACTGACAACGAGATCAAGAATTATTGGAGAACAAGAGTTCAGAAACAAGCACGTCAACTCAACATTGAGTCAAATAGCAAGAGGTTTGTTGATGCTGTCAGGCGATTCTGGATGCCAAGATTGATTCAGAAAGTTGAACAACAAACTTCTCATTCCCCTTCTTCCTCTTGTTTAACAACCCTCAATTCACAAAGCCAAGCTGCTACTTCTCCATCAATCCATTCAACAGTTCCTTCTTTTCCAACCTCATCAAATATTCCCCAAAGCACATTTGGTCACTATCCAAGTCTTGAAAGTGAAAGTGAAATTTTAAGCTCAAACACCAATCCTGGTGATGTAATTCTGACAAATTATTCCATGGCAACATCGGACTTGCAGAAGCCTCATGACATTCTCGAGAATTACCACATGAACCTATTTGGAACTGCTGATGTCTTCTGCAATAACTCAATTCTAGGTGACAGTTTCTACATGGGAGATAAAGATTTTTACATGGACGGGATCAATGTAGGCTGTCTGACAGAAACTGGGACAAGTTTTGAGAACTCAACATTGGATTGCCAGATAGGTGAATTCAACTGGACACCAGATGACTTGTCGGATACTCTGTGGAACATGGATGATATATGGCAGTTGAGGGACTTCTAGTTGTGGTCCATCGACAGATCATTTATTGACGAGCGCAGACATAATTCTAAACCTCTAATTGGATCAACAGTTGGAAAACTAGCATAAAGCATAATCACCACTGTCATTTTAATTAACGCAATATTGTTATGGTATTTTGAGTTTTGTTTATTGGTAAGAGAGCATGATAATTAGCACATCGTTTAGTTGATTAACAGTTGGAAGTACTTTATGGCGATAATGACCATCTATCCATTTTTTCTTTGCATTTCTTTTCGTCATTCTTTTTAGTGAAAAGAAGAAAAGACCGCAAAGGTGGTCATCGAAATCAATTTAGGGAAAAAGAAAGAGGGGGAAGAAGTGACTACACATAGAAGTAGAGAGAGAGAGTCGGAGTTGGAGTGGACTACACATAGAAGTGAAGAGAGAGAGAGAGCAGGAGTCATGTCTGTCTACGTGTTTAGTTAAGACGAAGGTAGATTTTGGACATTGGATGGTGGGTGTCTGCAACAACGTTAACCATTAGGACATGACATCATTGTTCAGTTTTCGAAATTAATAACCAACTATAAAAAAACGTAGGTGTAAAAGTGGTGTCTTTTCTTAAAGTAACTAAAAATGATATGATAGACTGATAGTTCTCCCGCAGTAAAAGATCTCTGGAGGTGCGGCAGGTCTATAGGTTCCCAAATGGTAAAAATACTTAACCATGCATTGACCGTACGAGTTCCCCGTTCGCTTACATGTTCAAATTTATCTTGCACTTACAGGATACTTAAATTCCAATTAATTTCATGTGGAATGTTAGACTTTTTACAGGCTCACGTTCCGTATTAGAATTGTTTGTAATCAATAAGGACTTAGTAAGCAAACATCTACAACATTGTTCTATTTAATTTAATTGATTTATAAAAATTTACCACATAATAATGATTCAGAATTTGATATTTGACTTTCTACAAAATAATTAGATGGCAATCAGTATGATCAACCCCACTTTAATTTTCCACGTCTGCTTTGATATATAGAAAATTGATAGGCGTGCTCTAGACTTACTATTTTAAGGTATATATGATTAATCTAAGACTATATCTCCAAATTGAACAAAGATTATAGCAACTTTTGAGCTATGGAAGTTGATATATAATTACCAAAATAAAATTGTTCTTAGATGGTTTAATTTAATACAAAACATATATATTCCACCCACTCTCACTATAAATAAATAAATTTGTGTTAAATCGAGGCTTGGTTAGCTAAGAACATTGAAGCCTAATTTTATTTAGTTGGCACTTGGAACCAAAGTTTTATAATGTATGAATATATGTAAGCCTAATGACCCCTCCTAATGTTGTGCAAATTTAATGAAGCCGTCCTTTCTAACCCCCGCGCACACACATATATCCATATATGTGGTAAATAGTAAACTAAAATTGGATGTTGATGCCTAAGGAGAAAACATTGCCTTGCTCTTGGTGCAAATTTGTCACGGTTTGGATTGATAACACTTGCATAGCATAGGCATCCAATAGTTTTAAGGTTCTCATAGGTAGGTGGTGATATAAAAGTTCAAAGGGTATAGGTAGGTGGTGATATAAAAGTTCAAAGGGTGTTTTCCAAGAGAGTTACGGCAATGACATTTTGTTTATGAGATAAGTAGCAGCAAGTATGCAATCATCCTAAAAAGTTTATGGAAGATTTGTGTGAATTTTTATAGCTCTAGCTGTATCAAGCAAGTGCCTATGTTTCCTCTCAACTACCCTATTCTGTTGGGGTGTATAAGTCATGAATTTTTGGTGAATGATGTCCTGATCTTGCCTATATTTTAGACATTATGTCTTGACAATTTCATAACCATTTTTTGATTTTACAAACTTAGGTTTTGTGTTATAATGGTTTTGTATATATGTGATAAAGACAATGAAGGTAAGGCAAACTTGTTTTTTATTGTGCAAAAGATAGGTCCAAGTAGCTCTAATTTTGTCATCAACTATAGTTAGGAAATAATGTGCACCAGTAAGAGCGGGTGTTCTATAGGCCCCCCACAAGTCAACATTATCAATTCAAAAGGATGAGTAGAAGATATAGTGTTTCTAGAAAATGACAATATATGATGTTTAGTAAAGGCGCAAGTATCATAGAAAAATGACTTGTATAAAAATGCTTACAAGCAAAGATATGTGACATTTTTGACAAAGAGGTATCACCTAATCTAGCATGAAAATTATGTAAATTTGTTGCAATAGAAGAAACACTATGTAGGTTTTCAACAAAAAAAAAAAAAACTACTCTTAGAGATTGTTTCAAAAGAATTAGTAGCTTTCTCTTTGTCGAGTAGGCTCAACTACAAATGTGGTTATTTGTTGATATTTTTCAACTTGTTGAACGATATAGTATGCTCTATTAACACTAGGCAGAGGATCCATTGAAAAAATCTGACTGTGAACAGACTCATAATTGTCATTAAGGTGCATTAAAAATTGCATCAACTTTGAACTACTTTCAATCTCCAAAAATTTTTCAGTGATACCACAAACACATTCTTTCAATTTGCCTCAGTTACATACTAGAATTCCATTCAGATTGTGCAATTGATCCTAAAATCGCTTCAATTTGGTGAAGTAAGAAGCAACTGAGAGATTGCCTTAAGAGATATGACTCAGATCACGTTCAAACTGGTAAATCAATGGTTCATTACATTGACCATAACGCTCACTAATCTCTTTTCACAACTCTTGTACAGATTGTACATAAAGAAAAGCACCTAACAACTCATTCACCATAGAATTCAGGATCTAACAAGTCACCATATAGTCACAACGAATCCACTTCTAGTCATCATAATTAGTGATCAGAGGTTTAGGACAAAAGCCATTGATGAATCCTGATTTCATCTTCGTACCCAGGGCCATTTGCACTATGCAACTCCACCCAAGGAAATTACCTCCATTGAAGGGAACATTCGTGAGTGACATGCCTAGATGATCTACACTTATCAATTGAAGAGGATCGTTCACTGAACTGCCTCCTTGTTGATTGTTAATCATTGCTTCTGAATAAGCCGTTGTTGAGAAACAAAATCAACAAATGCTCGGTGAAATTCCAAGAAAAGACCAAATCCCTAACTATTAATGTTAGATTAATCAAAGAATCAAGTCGATCAATTGGAAACAAACAACAAATTTGTGGAAAATTTTTTAAGGATTTGGGAGAACCTTGGGATCTGATACCATGAGAAAATTAGAGGATTGCAGGAAAGAAGAAAAGAAGAATAGAGGAAGAGAAATAATGAAGAATGGTTGTTGCATTAGCTCTCATGATGTTTATCTATAATAAAAATGCAACCCACAATCTAAATATAAAAGACCTTTTATATACAGTTGTACATGTAATAAGAGAAATAAAATAATAATAACAAAGTCAGTACATATTTCACATGTTGACGCCTAAGGAGCTAAGCAAAGTGTAATTAGAGATCAA
This sequence comes from Erythroxylum shatona, assembly GCA_027568895.1. Lineage (NCBI taxonomy): Eukaryota > Viridiplantae > Streptophyta > Magnoliopsida > Malpighiales > Erythroxylaceae > Erythroxylum > Erythroxylum shatona. The sequence goes on along the minus strand of JAOSBK010000206.1, from coordinate 14,702,565 downwards.
AGCAAAATCTAGGTCATATCCAAGCACCATAATAGGTTTATCTTAAGACAACTAATTATAACGTCTTTAACTATAAAATGACAACCATTTTCTTATCTCTAGGTCTTTCAACTAAATCTATTAATATTATGAATATCGTACCGGTTTGAAATTAATCATAATATAATATTGTATTAGTACCGATCAATACTAGATATTGTTTCTTATGATTTTTTTAAATTTATAAAATAGTCCTTACTTTTAAAAATTACTAAGTAGTCCATCGATATATTATACTATATAATTTATAATTTTACTATATCTTTAAAAATCATAATAATAGCAATTTGAAATAACAACAATATTTTTATTAATATTGCTTTTTACATATTTCATATATAAATAATATTTACAATTAATTAAAAATATTTAATCATCATACAAATACAAAATTAAGGATAATACAAATTACTTAAAATGTTAAAATTTCATCATATAATAAATAATAATTACATTAAAATGTTAAATAAAAAGACTAATAAATATCTATAACGATCTAAATATTACAATTTACAATAAGAGTTCGTACTAAGGAAACAATCAATATGAAGTAAAACCTGAAACAATATTTGTATTGCATATATAGAATTTAGCATATACATAAAATATAAGTGAAATTAAAAGAAGAGAAGGAATAAAAACCTAGAACTTCATTCAACTAAATATCTGCTCAAATCGGATTCACGCTAATTCAATATGGTACAAAATTCTCATCTTTGAGAGGAGTCTTATCATCATCATCATTCAAATTCATTGCACCAAACGATATGTTAATACTTTTTCATTAAAGATTATCTTTCAAGTCAATCTCATCTATCAAACTAGGTTCCTCAAAAACTCAATCCACCAAAATATCGATATGATCAAGGCAAATTGAATCTATAAAACAGCTTATTCTATTAAGAGCCCTAGTAAAATAATAACATTAAATTATTAAGAAGTTACAAGAAACTATATCCAACTTAATGTAATAATAACATATATTTCTCAAATCTTTAAATTGTATCGAATAAAGGACAAGTCGTTCTGGAGTGGATAAATTTAAATGTGCTCTAATTTATTTCACATCCTATTGAATTTACATATTAACTTAGAATTCGAATTACAAACTTTTGCAATTCTGGAATTCAAATAGCAGAGAGTAAAGTTGTCTTTCTCATCTCTTATTGATAACTATAAAATAAAATGTGTACTAAGAAGACCTATTTTTCATATTGGTCTTAATTGCTTCATTTGCCCTCTCTATGATATCATACAAATTTCTCTTTATTGCTTTCTCATCACTATCATCCAACCAAAGTATCCTCACTAATATCTTACAAATTTGAATTACAAATTGACATTACGACTAAAATTTATTATCTTTAAATATAATTCTAGAAATCTCTAATCTAACATTAGACCTAGCATGCTGAAATGCAATCCTCTCATCATTTATAAATATTTACCTCAACTCCTTGTTCATTATAATAAAACACTAAAGTGATAAAAATTAATTGTAAATCTTGTAATAGTAGGAAGACGCAAATTTCTACCATTTTTGAAATCCTTTCTCATTAAATTTAGGACCTATGCATGATTATAAATGAACTTGGTCATTTTTTTGCTTTTTGTACGGTCTCATCAATAATACTAAAATATATAACATCTCCTATATTTTTCGATATCAGATCGATGTAATACAACATAAGGAGTGTAATACAAAGAATTATATTTGCTTTACAATCTTCTCTTAGTTGCTTTATAAGCATAATCATTATCAATAATAAACTGAACAATATTTTCTTGCTCAACTTCATCTAATATTTGAAATAGAGTATCAGCATTCTTAACAAGACCAGATGCATCAATAGTTTCAAGACATTATCCTCTTTGCAAAATAAATAATAATAATAATAATAATAATGATGATGATGATGATGATGATGATGATGATGATGATGATGATGATAATAATAATAATAATAATAATAATAATAATAATATATTCATATCTTCTAGTTGTCCAACCATCATACTTGATTAAACACAAAAAATTAGCCTAATTCATTATTATTTTATCAAAATAATTTTTTTTAATAAATAGGGCTACTTGGAAGTTTAACTTTGTCGTCATCAGTCAAAGAGCTTTATATCTTAAGAAGAAATTGCATCTATTATAGACTGATAATAGGCAATATTAAATACTACTTGAATCATGTCATTATCTAGCCATTGTTATGTTCACATTATGATTTGGTTCTCTAGATTGTAAGACACTACAAATTGAAGGCTGAGCTTCAAGATTTGTTCATAGTGCAAAGAAATTAGACATCTGTATTTTTCTTTTCTTAATATCTGGTGTAACATTCCCTTCTTATTAGATAGGAATACTACTACCTTCAACATCCTCATTATTATTCTGATCACCAATAATAGAACTTTTACTACTAATTTCGTAATTTATTCTTTGTCTTCTATCTTTCTCATTGTGATACTCTTCAATCAAAGTTTTCATTTGTCTTTTCACATTATGACTCACTTTTACAAGGCTCTAGATCACCTTTGTCCCTAGCTAAATGCTTCTTTAAGCTAGTGATTCCTTCATCTTTCAAATGCTTGTTACGATACAAACAAATGATATAATTCTTCATTCTGAGAACTAATCCAACATAAGCCCAAGCTAGATCATTGAATTTTCTTGAAGTGGCTAAATTATCAAGAGCACTTGAACTTCCTTCTATTTATCTGTAAAAATAAATGAAGATATATTTCAAAATAACTTAATAACTTCATATGAAAATAAAGTTTTGTAAAAAATATGAAGAAATAGACCAATAATATTTTCTCATTAACTCATGTTTTTTTTTCTAAACTCAAAAATCAAATATATACATTTATCGTTTCACTTTCACAACTATAACTTATTTTATGTGATTATATAATTTAAACATAAGATCACAACTATAAATTATTTTTTGCAGTTATATAATTCAAAAATAAACTCAAAATTATAACCTATTTTGTATTATTATATAATTCAATCTTAAACTCACAAATTACAGTGATAAGTCATTTTGTGTTATTATATAATTTAATTGTAAACTTACATCTATAATTCTATTTATGTAATCATATAATTCGACCATAAATTACAAATATAATTCATTTTGTGTAATTATATATTTTAAACATAAACTCACAACTATAACCTATTTTGTATAATTTTGTTATTCAACCATAAACTTTAACTATAACTTATTTTTGTATGATTATTAATTACTTGATTAAATATTCCAATCATAGGCAAAAAGTCACAACTATGAGTCAATTTTTATAATTAATAATCATATAATTCAACCATAAATTAACTAGTCCATTTTGATGATTACAAAATTCAATTTATAATATATAACCTAATTTATAATAAAGACTAACTTTTCATTTAAATTTTAATGAATCTCAATCTCAGTCTCAAATTTCAGACAAATAACGTTAAATTCATATTCCAATTCCAAATTTCACATAACAAATGAATAACTTCAAATTCATAATCCAATTTAAACATAACAAATTCTAATTTCTAAACAACACTAACCACTCCGTTAATTTTTATGAATGAAACAAATTTAAACATCCATTTCACTATTCCACAATCACAAATTCACAATTTACAATCCATAATTCATAATTCACCACATCCACAAGTCCACAAGCCTACAACACAAGCAATCACATTATAAAATTCCCAATTATCACACACAGAGAAGGTTCCACTTCCGGTGAATTTCTACTAGCAAAATGCAACCTTGGCTTGAGATCACAAGTCACAACAACTCGCACTGTTGTGAGCAACTGGTGGTGTTATGAGTGACTGGCTATGGCAAATGGCAACGACGGCAATGCCGCAACTGACAAAAGACAATGGCACGATTGGCGATGACACACCTGATGAATGGTAATGGCATGATTGGCGATGGTTGAAGCTATCATTAACGTTGAGACGAATGGAGTCTAGATGGTGGACTAGAGAGACGAGGTCAGGATGGAAAGGAGGGGTTGCACCAGAAAAAACAAATAGCTTTTGTTAGGGTTTTGTGTTGCATTTCAGTCCTCCAATTTCGTAAAATTGACAGTACTAATCGATGTTTCAAATATTGGTCGATACAACATGCTAAAATTTCGTACCGTTTTTCAGTCGATTTGGCACAAAATTCACTACTTTGTGTATAACACATTGGAATTTAAAACTCTGCTCTTAAAATAGGAAGCACGAATCTCCAGGAATGGAACTTTGAATTCTATTCTTATGCAGTTAAACGGTTAAGCGGTAAGAATTGTGGAGGGCGAAGAGAAGTTATATGCTTGTTTTTATGACAAGTCTAGGTTCTAGGAAGGGAAAGTGCACGGACATAATTCTATACCAAAGTCAGTGTGTGATCATATGCATATATAAAAATTCTAAAGCTATGGTGTTGATAAGAGAAGTTTACAAGGGCGGTATCTTATTCTAAGATATGTCCCACGATTGATGATTCCCTTATTTTCAAGGATATGTCTTGCGCTTGGATCAACTTTTCTTTCTTTATTGGTTAAGATAATAGGTAGTCAAATCGTCGGGAGGAAAGACAACTACGTTATCATGTTGAACCAAAGGGGTTCCAAGCGAAGGAAATTGCAAAGGTGTACCCAATTCTCTCAAATTCCAATCAAATCATTGCCTTTCACTGTCACACATATGCGTGAACAGACTAAACTCTCAAAGATAGAGAGAAGTGAGGGGGGTGTGGTGGGGGCTCTGTACCTGGCAAAGTTTCAAAAACTTGCAATGTTGGCCTCTCTTATTGGTTCCTTTAAAAGCCCTTGAATTCTGGGGCCACAGTACCAACTATTTCCTACACTACAGAAGTTTTTACAGTGACATGTTTTGAAGATTGTATTGGTGCATGCACTGAAGGCTATTCAATGGTGGTAGGTCCAATGAAGTGAAAGGCAACTCAACCCCAAATGGGCGACTTTCCTTCTCTATGGATTGGGTTAGAACATGTCCTACCAAAATTCCAACTACCATTTAACATGACATGAAGCTTTTTCGGACTTTAACAGGAATCATGGTACAACTACTAGATGCCACGCTTCAAGGTCGTCATGTCTTACGAGGAAAATTATGCCGGCTGGATAGGATATAATTAGATATGACATGCGTGCAACGTCACATAATGTCAAATCCCCTCCACCTTTGAATTTCTTCGCGTGGACGCCAATCATTTATAACTAAGTTTTCGACTCAAGTAGAATGGATCGCAACACCTTCAAAGTTTCAGATTACCACACACAAAATACACTTTGATGGTCTCAGCAACTGTACGAAAGAACTTGACCCAAAGCGTTAATTCTACACCTGGTAATGGTATGCTTTTGTTCCTAGTCTCACGATGGGGGAAAGTAATACGAACACCGAGCCCTTACTAGAAATTATCAAATATTATGCAAGGAGCCCAGCAGATAGGCAAAAATGGAACTAATATTGCTTGGCATGACAATTTTTAGTGGACATTATGATTCGATTATGGCCATCCAAATAATGAATACGTAAGATGTACACGACTGCAGTGTACATATGCCTTTCATATATTTTCCAGTTGAAGCCTTTTCGTACATGTGCTTTCGTCAATTAAGATGAGAGTACATTATGCACCTAATATTGAAGTAACTTGGTGATACGAACAACCTCCAGACCATGAACTTAAATACATATTTATGAATGTTGGAAGCCTGGCCATGCAAAACTACTCATTTCAAAGGACCGTCACCTAATAATGCTTGTTTCATTCCGTATCCATTTATCTTTACTTCCCACCCTTGCCATAGTTGTCCCTTAGGGTTACAGTCCTATTGAAGATGAGATTCTCAGAAGTTGAGTCTTTATCCACCGTAAAGTAACCTGGATTGCAGATCACAGCAAGATAGTTAGCCACAAAGTAAAACTTGAAATATCACGGAATGGTCCAAAAAAAAATTGGCAAGTCGTCAAAAGCTCAACCGTTGATACCAAGATATTCAAACAGCAAAATTTTTACCATTCTTAACTTAAATAATAAAAGAAGGAACTTACCAAGACGTTCAAATTGAAATCTATCACCTGGGGTAGCATTTCGAAGTGATGGTACAGCATATGCATCAGATATCACAACTTTTGAATGTGGGTTCAAATCAGAAAGCCAGTCATCAAGTTCAGCAGGATTCTGATTCAACAAATGGAGATGTAAGACACCTACTTGTTTGCAGGAAAGAAATAGGGATATCAATCAGGCAATATGAACGAAACAATTGCCAACCTCAGAATTGAATAGCTTGTCAAACAATCTGACTGCCAGTTTCAACGGTTTGACCCCAGGGGAAGGTTCAGCAACCCAGTGTAGAACCCCCTTAAAAAATGAAAATATAGGTCAGTAGATATGATAAACAAGCAATCAAATCCAAAAAAAGAAAAAGAACTGATTATAAAATAGCAATCAACAACAGGAGTAAAAACCTTTGGTTTAGTCGCCTTGGAAGGATCATATTCAGCATGGATCTCGGCAAGAGTCTCATTATCATCAGCCAAAACAACCTCTGTGCATTTTATAGGGAAGGCATATCTGAAAATAAGGAAAGTCTATGATGCAGCAATTTCCTATTAGGATTGTCAGAATATTCTCGATCCCAGTTAAGTAATGCTGCGAGTAAAAGAACTCTTTACACACCTCAGTAATACAGATTTACCAGGTGCAAGGCCATAATAATCTTTTGAATCTTTCATCCGAAAGTCAGAATGTTCAATGTACACAACATTGGAAAATGGAACCTATAAGAAGACAAAGCGTTTCAGAACATCCAGCATCTGTTGTGATTATAACATCTTAACTACTACAGCATCACCTAGAAAGAAGTACCTGATGAAATAAATGGAACAAGGTGAAAATACAGCAAGATTCACTTCTCAAACTACTCAAATACAGCAGGTGCAATATAAATTTGGCAGTTCACTTAAAAATCAGGGACATGTAAAGCTATTCATTTATTATATAGATGTCCTGTCTAATTTTAAACTTAACTTGTGTTAAAGTTCAACAAAAAACACATACCTTGTAGAAAGCCATAGAATCTTCAGTTTGAGCATCAGGCCACTTCTTTGCATCAAGATCCATAATTGTCTCTGAATCCAGGTTAGTTATGACTATCTAAAAACACAGAAAATTTTACCTCAAAAATGAAGGAAAATAGTTCATAAGGAACTACACGAGATAAGATGAAAGAAAAACCTTCAGAGGCTGCAGCACAACCATTGCGCGAGGAGCTGTTTTGTTCAGCTCCTCTCGAACGTGATATTCAAGACGATCCAAGCGTATCATACTACAATCACTGCAGCATCATGTATGACCCATATTTACAAAATAAGTACAAAATAAAGGTTTTAGAACTTGACAATCCTAGTTTCAAAATCAAGTAAATTGAACCTTCTGGTGATTCCAATTCCTCGTACAAAAGCATTGATTGCAGTTGAAGTTACACCTCTACGCCTCAAACCAGCCAGTGTCATAAGACGGGGATCATCCCAACCATCCACATGATTGTTCATGACCAAGAAATTTAACTGCACAGCATAATGGAATCAATAAAGATTACCTTTGTCACAGTTCAGTATATTATGTCAAAATTTACAAGCTTCCCATGCAAACTTGTTTAACATATTGCTGACCTTGCGCTTAGACATCACAGTGTTTGTAACATTCAATCTGGAATATTCCCATACATAAGGTTGATAAAGGCCCAGTGAATGCAACAACCAGTAGTATGATGCACGTCTTGTCTCAAACTCCAGTGTGCATAGCTGCTCATAGAACCATGATTCACAAGAACTGAAATGACACTCAACTAACACATAGAAACAAGCAAACAAGCAAATAGCTATTGTTGAAGGAACAACATTATATAAACGAGGCGGCAGTTTTCCAATGAGTGAAAAAAATGTATCAAGCAGAAATAACAAGTTAAAAGCATTTTGACTGTTATTTTGATCCTAAATGATAAGTTTCTGATAAGTAAAGCTAACAATTGAAAACCCTAAATCATGTCCTACCATAGTATACAAAAGAAGGACGGATTGCCTTGGGATAAAAAAGAGGGCATACCGAATGTGTAATGTTCTCCAGAGAATCCACAATGCAGTGAGCATAATCATAACTTGGATAGATACACCACTTATCTCCTGAATGTGGATGAGGTGTAAACTGAACAAAACAATTTAAAACAGTAAAAGTGTGAAGAAAGACCACCAAATAGATCGTGAACATTTATCAAATTGCAGTTTACCTTGATCCTGTAAGCAATGAGGTCATACATATTGAAGTTATCACTCTGCATGTCTTGCTTCATTCTTAGTGTTGCCTTGCCTTCTTCAATCATGCCTCGTTTCATTTCATCAAACAGTTTTAAGGATTCTGCAATAGGTCTATCCCTCCAGGGACTGTTCATCTTCTTTTCTCGATACTCTTTAATCTCCTCAGGTGTCTAGAATGGTAGTTAGAATAGCATTGCTTCAAATTCAATGTCAATATAATTTTATTGGAATTTTCAAATAGCAGAATAATGGAAAGTAAAAGTTATTGCAAGGAATCAACCCCTAACTGAAGAATTAAATGATTGAAAGAAGCTGTCATTTTCCCTTCTCTTTGGATGGTGTCCACATTGTTGAAAATGCTCAAAAACATGAACAAAAATTATTATAGTTCAAGTGCAACCAACCTGGTGATCAACATAAGCATGGCCCCTCCGTATTAGCTCAACTGCTAAATCATAAAGATTCTGGAAGTAGTCACTAGTGTATGTGATCTAAAAAGGGTCAACAAATAAAGCATGTCATTAGAGAAACAAATATTTAAAAACATGCGGACCACTCATACAGCTGATGATACAACCTTGAATGGTTTCCAACCCATCCACTCCACAATCTCTTCAATGTGATCAATATATTCTCTTTTTTCAGCTTCAGGATTTGTATCATCGTACCTGAAAATGACAAAGGCCAAAGTTTATGTCAGAAGCAACAGCAGTTGAAAACGTCCGGCAGCCCTTTATGGCATTATTCAATCAGAATTTAAACATTTTTTGCTGTTTTCTGGTACAAATTGAATTATAGATACATCCCACACTGATTTTGATCATTTTCAACCATTTTCAATATTTGATACACAACCAACACCTAACAGCAATGAAAATATCGATTATAATCCTAGGAAGTGATTTTTTTCTTTTTTTGGCCAAGAAGAATAAATTACTAGAGAGGGAACAGAGTTTTCCTCAGAGGCTTGAATCAACAATCAAATAAGAACCCCAATTAGATATATCCCATTTTGGAATTGTATACACTAAGATGTCTATCTATCTATATATTAAAAGAGATGATGCTTCAACGTAATTTGGCCATATAGTACTAACATGAATCATTTAAAATACCCCTACTTAAATGCATATATGCTCAAATTTATGACAATTAGTAGTGAAATTCACAATTAAAGTAAGTTGTATATTAAATTTTAAATATATAGAACTCTCACTACATAAGTAGAATTCTAATTCTATTTTGATGTTACATAAGATTTGAAGTAACTATAGTGTTAAAATTTTAGAGTTTTAATTTTGCGGTATAAAGTTTGATTTACATATTGCTAAATTTATGTCTTCTAATTGCGAATATTCATAATAATATTAACTGCGTTTAATTTTCTAAGTTAAGAATTTTTTACAATTAAGATATTGATGTCACTATGATCTTTTATATTGTATGTTTTTAATATTTAATACTTTTATGTAATTAAATGTGTCCGCACATCAAACAGGTAACCATCTAGTTGCAGATAAAAAGAGAATCAGAATCATGCTCACCTAAGGTAGCAACATCCACCTCGCTCTTTTGCTAGGCCAAAACTAACAAACATCGCCTGAAAAAGTTGCAAAGGAAGCAAAATTACAATGTCGGCCAAGCCTTAATTCTGTTCACCTGTGATTCCTTCTTGAAAAAAGTGGAAGAAAGGAAAAAAGAATGAAAAAAATGAACTCCAAATAGCAGTAACATGATGGGTGAAACCAATTACACTAAGACCAGTAGTTTTCTTTACATAAACACATTTCTACTTTTAGAATATACCGACAACAAAACAAATTATAGGAAAGAAAAGGAGTAAACTGTTTACACTACTTCAAATCCTCTCAATCTTTCCAAAATCTTCCAACCAAGATAGTGTTAAATCCACAGTTTTCCTCTGAACCCAATTAATATTTTCTTCCTCTCAAGTTTTCTCATCCGAAATGAAGAAGTATGCATGGATGGGATTTTAAGTACCTTAGCATGACCAATATGTAGATATCCATTTGGCTCAGGAGGAAAGCGTGAGAATACTTTCCCCCCTGTTACTTTCAAATGCTTATCGAGCATTTCCTTACTGTTGGCACATCTTAGAACAGACTTATCACTGAAGAATACCTCGGTATGCACCTGGTAATCAACCAAATAATATTACAGTATATACTAATACATATCGACATTACTTAAATATTGCAGAATGAATCACATAATATGAAGAAGTATATTTCATGTAAAAATGAGGGTCTCAACAAACAATCAAATGGTTGGGTATAAATGACCGATCAATCATAACAACTGATTTTTTTTTTTGATACTTGACAAACCTTAGTATACCAACATTGTATTGTTAAAAGCAACTGTTTGACAAGATAATTCATACAAGTTGATGGCCTCAATCTCAACATGAGGTTCCATCTTGAATTCATATTACGTAGTGTTCACTGGCATTCTATAGGAGAGACTAATTTAAATCTTTTTTTTTCCTTTCCCAACAGAATAAAATAGAAAAATAATTCAAAAATGTATTCACTACTCATAATAGAACCACAGGAACCAGAAATAGGTCATAAATAAAGCCGGACTAAAAAGAAATTAACTAAGCTGCTAATACCTTGAAATTCTCCTCCGGATTGGGGAATATCAAGAATGGATTAAGTTCTTCTTCAGATGGCTGCGCTGGACTCCCCTCAACAACCTTTTTATCCTACACATGTTTCAATGTTTAGCAGTATGGGGAAAAAAGAATTAAAGTCTCTTTTCTTCTGCAGAAAAAAAATGAACAAAGTATGCAAAATGCATATCTAGACCTATCTTAGTTTTCCTTTCTTTTGAAAGCCAAATGTACGCGTGTGTCAAGGCTGCAAGTAAATGTCCTCATTCTCACCTCAACCTTTGCAGGTTTTTCCTTTTTCTGTTTAGTGGGTTTCACATTATCCGCTGCAGTCCTTTCACCAAGTAATTCATATAGTTTGGCATCTATGCATTGCTGATAAACAAGAAAAAGATAAACAAACGCAAGTTGACAAACAAGATATGCAAAGATATTCGTGGTGATAATAGATAAAATTAAGAAAAACAGATTCACCTTAACAATTTTTGGATCAGCCCATGGAAGCTTTTTACGAACTTGTGCGAACAAATCACCAACTTGAAAAAAGGAAATCAAAGCATCCAGATAAGAACAAAGTAACAGAACATAAATAAGAAAGCATGGGTGTTAAGGTTAAAATAGCCAATCCCAAACAAACACGCACACGCAGTCAACGACCCAAAAGATGTAACATAAAGAAAGAATTGATAGATTTTAATGTTCAGCTGAAAATTCCAATGACAACAGAATGACATTGCAAGAACAGAAAACAAGTAAAATACAGTATTGCGCATTTCATTGAGTAATTAAGCACCCAAAAAGGAATATAAAAAGAAGATTTGCAAAAAAAGCCGAGGTAGACAAGTATCTTAGTGATTAAACACCTACCATTTGTTCGATACCGCAGCTCCAATATTGATTCCTTACCCAATTCAAATACTTCATTTACAGTCTTTTCTATATCTTCCAAAGAGACTTCCACCCCTGGTTACAAGCACAGAACACTTATCAGGGTAAATCATTGCAAAATTGTGTATGGTCAGCTAAGTAAGTGAATCTCCTAACCTTGGCAAATATATTTAATAACTAAATCTCAGTCCATTATTCAAATTTGAATAAAATGAAAATGATGAAGCAGAAGAATTTACAGATATCTCCCATGTTAGAGATGGTAAAAGAGAAATATAACATGACTTTCCTGGATCATCTTGACTCGGTCCATTTAAAAAGCTTACTTACCAACACCACAAGCATCTTCAAATTCATTCAACTGGAGACTCTCTGAGGCAGTTCCAGACAAAAATGAAAATGCAGCCTCTAGTTGAGCAGTACTCTTAATCTGCAAAGCTTCACAACTAAGTTAGCACTCAACCCCTGGTAATCTTGTCAAATTCAACTGATTAAGGAATAGAATATATAAGCAACCAATAGTAAGAAAATCCCAGTTGGCAACCACAAAATTCTTTTTAAAATAGTAATAGTGCATCTCAGACCTTTGAAGAGACAATATATCCAAGCAAAGTAGGCCGGTGGACAAGAGCATTTGCTGGGTATTTCGTGGCAACCTATGTAACATATTTGAAAGACTAAATGTATCAGACGTTTTTGTGCCATCAAAAAAAAGAAAAAGGAAAGAAGGAGCAATAACCCCAGATATCAATAAGATAGCAAGCAAAACAAATATCAAAAGAGACCGTAGACTTCAACCACACAAATAAAAAATAATACGTCATCAAAGTTCATTTATAGAAGTACTTTCAGATTGCATGTTAGCAAAATGGCCGCAAGTAATTAAGCTTCACCATCTGGGACGCTTTCAATTACACACAACGCAAAGGTTGTAGATGAAATATCTTACAGTGTAAAGGAGATTTCCAATAGTTCGGTTGCATCCGTCGCTGACACCAGCCTGGAAAATAGATACATAGACCCGCATTGGAATTAGCAATTAATAAAACCAAATCATCTGAGAGGCAAGACCAAAGAAAAACAAAAGAGAGCCTTGAGGAGTTTCAGCCGAAAAAAAAAATTCCTTTCTTTAAAATAATGAAGCAAAACCCAGAACAGAAAAGAAATAAAAGAAAATGACGAATCGTCATACCTCGTGAATGACGGCGGTCAGATTGGTGGTGACCTTATTGTTAGCAATAGTGTTACGAGCAGTTCTCTCGTCAAGACCGATCTTGAGAAACAAGTCTATGGAGGAACCTCCGGCGTCGTCCTCCTTCACAACCATTGTAGGGCGAGAGACGGCGGTGACGGAGGATGTGGTGTGTGGATGTCTTAGAGCAGAGAAAAAACAGTTGGCTTAGAAGAATAGAGCATCAGAAAAAAAAAAAAAAAAAAAGACTTGTACCTATGTCCGAGTGTGCGAGCGGGGTGATATTAGGGGTTTATGGTAATGAAGATTCTTATTCTGGTTAGGGCTCTATGTTTGTTTGAGAAAGAGAAATGATTGAAATGTCTATTTTGGTGTCCTATTAGTCCCAAGTATCAGTAATCAGTATGACTTCCAAATGCCCATGTTGTATTCGTCAAAACCATTGTCCGGGAACAAGCAACGCAAGAAGCGCGTGGATGGGATGGGGGTAAAAAAGTAAACACGTATCTTTATCCGGTAATCTAAATCCCAAATTGATTAACGGAAAATGGAATCAGAAGATTTCGTTGAAATTTTAAAAGACAAGAATTAAAAAGAAATTATTGCAAATAATTTATTATTATATTTATTAAAAATAAATATAAATATAAAATCTTAGCCATAGCAATTATATCAAAATATAAATACTTCTTACCCATTTTTCTATAAAATGACTCATAATTTTTTAATAACAAGCCTTAACAAATATATTGGAATAGACTGATGTCGTTTGTACATAAGCTCTCTCTGGTACCTCATATCTACGTAGATTCTTTCTAGAGTCCACGTAGACCCATATTTATATATGACAAATAGAGGTTAACTTAATTAGAATATTAAAAATGGTTTCTATAAATATATTTCACGACGTCAATAATAATCCATTTCCCTTAAATTCACCCGAGTTATTTAACCTTAAATACTAAAAACTTTTTGCATTCATTTTGTAACTACACAACAGTTAATCTTTTTCTTTGTCAAAGAATACAAAAATAGTGAGTCGCTAGCATTTAGAGAATCCAAGGTAATTTTCCAATCTTATAGTTCCTTGCGATTTGTGTTATACATGTTGTTCAAGGAATATAGAATAAGTTGTTAATATGGTCCATCGACAATATAATTTGAAAAGGGCAATCCATCGTTTAGGATTCAAGGGTGGGCCAACGTCAAGGACAACCTTCAAAGTGCATTTTGGACTAAACTTACCTATAATTAAGTCTAATTACTAGTAATAGGGTCAAACATTTGTGAGTTATTGGTGTAGTCTTCCACCAGGTATAATACAATCCAACTAAGGTCAATTTGTTATAGGTTTTTTTTAATTCCCTCTTATACTTCGAATATTAAGTAAAACTGAAATTGAAACCTTAATTATTAGCATTAGGATCCCAATAAAAACTATCACATTTTGCTTGCGTTAACAACGTGTAACTAGGTAATTTGATTGAAGATAAAATTTTATGTTATAGAATTCGCATTTATCATGTATGTTATCAACCCATGAGATTTTCTATCTAGGAATTTATGCAATATGATCCCTTAAATTCTAATACTATCCCAAATCATTTAAGGAGATGTTGCCATCGAATCAACCTTCCTTGATTATAACAGAGATCACATATTCGTATATTGTTTATGTTGAATCCCGAACGTTTCATAGAAGTTAGAATTATGTGAAGGAGAAATTTTGGCAAGTAGTCATGAGTAAAGAACAAATAAATGAAAGTTCTTGAACTAATAATTTATAGACAAGAGTGAAGTAGGGAATGATAGATGTGGATAGATTTATGATTTGCTATAATGTTTTGGTGGATAAGAGATATTTGAAATAGAAGGAATTAAGGTGAAAGTTAGCAGTAAAATGAAAGCAATATTTGTGTAAACAAAGTGATGGAGAATCGGTATATATGTGCATGTTCTGTCATTGGTGTTCATGATTAGTTATGGATTATAAATTTTTCTATATGGAGAACATTGATTTGTAATGAAGTTGAGAGGAAGAATCATGTTTAAGCGTGAAAGTTGAAAATGTAGAAAAGTAACAAAACATGAATAGGTTGATTATGAATTTTAGGTTTTGATGATTTCTTTGACTAAACTTGTATATTTTGGAGTAGTATGAATTTATGGTGAATGAGTTGATCAAAATGGAGTAGAAAAACTAGAAATAAAAGTTTGAAATGTTAGTTTTTGAAAAATTGAAGTCTGAAAATTTTAGAAATGAATAGTAGTGGAGAGTTGGATTTTTGATTTGAAAATTCTATAAATTTTCTAGGTTGATCTAGAGAGATTTTTGGTAAAATTGTCTTCATTAAAGTTGTAACTTATCTTTCTAGATTTCCATTGATATAAAGTATGAAATTTTTGGATAATGGAGTTGGATGATATGATCATTAGAAGTTGTGATGCTGTTTAGGATGAAACTTTCGAGATAGCCACATTGATTTGAAATTTTCCTTATAGAGGCAGAAATTGTTTTTAAGTTCTTCATAAAGGTTATAGATGATCTTCTTAGCTTTCCAACGATATAAATTTTGTAAATTTTGGATATCGGAGTTGAAAGATACGAGAATTACAAGTTATGAGGTTGCATAGTCTTAGTTTGACTTTTTGCGTCTCAGTTTGATCGTCTCATTTTGCTTCGTCTCATAATGATGTCAACATCATCTTAAAGTGATGTCACTATCATCTCAGTTATTGTTCATCATCTTAGTTTGACTTTTTGTGTCTCTGTTTGACCGTCTCATTTTGCTTCGTCTCAGAATGACGTCAGCAATTCGTCTCATGATGTCAGCATCGTCTTAGTTTGGCCAGAACATTTTCTAGCCCAAATTTGATCCTCTAGATGACAGAATTGGTCTTTAAGGTCCTCATAAGATTTGTAGATCTTGAAGTCCTCTTTCTATTCATATAATGAACACCTAAATCCGAGTTCTGTGCAGAAAGTTATCATCATTTTTCCAATTCGTCTCATGACATCAGCAATTCGTCTCATGACGTCAGCATCGTCTCATTTTGGCCAAAATATCTTCTCACTCAAATTTGATCCTCTAGATGATAGAATTAGTCTTTTAGGTCTTCATGAGAGTTGTAGATCATGAAGTCCTCTTTCTATTCATCTAAATAATATCTAAATCTGAGTTCTATACAAAAAGTTATGACCATTTTTCCAATTTGTCTCAGTTTGACTTTTTGCGTCTTAGTTTGACCAAAATATCTTCTATCCCAAATTTGACCCTTTATATGATAGAATTGGTCTTTTAAGTCTTCATGAAAGTCGTAGATATTGAATTCCTCTTTCTATTGATCCAGAGAACGTCTTAATCTGAGTTTTCTAGAGAAAGTTATGACTATTTTTCTAATTCAACTCACCTATCGTCTCATGACGTCAACATCGTCTTAGTTTGCTTCGTCTCAGTATGACGTCAGCATTCGTCTCATGACTTCAGCATTGTCTCATTTTGCTTCGTCTTAGTTTGACTTTTTGCATCTTAGTTTGACCTCTCATTTTTGCTTCGTCTTAGTTTGTAGCGTCATCTTCGGTAGAATTTCTGATCCTTTTAGAGGCAGAACTTTGCTTTGTGGTCTTCACAAAAGTTGTAGATTTAGAAGTCATCGTTCTAACCAATCAAAAATGAAGTCAATCCGACATCTGGATTAAACGTTATGGCATTTGCGCCAAAACATGTACAATACGAGTAGAGATATGAAAATGTTGGATTCTTTTGGCCATAACTTCTTCTATAGACACCCGAATGACTTGATTCTTGAACCGTTGGATTTGTAAGACGTTCTATATCTCTGTCAAAAATCATAGCCATCTGAAATGAAGTGAGAAAGATTGAGTGGAAAACGTGAGACGGGTACAATGAGTATACTCTTAAATAGTATGAACTGGTGTTTTCTATTGAACATACTCTAGTAGTTTGAGTATATCTAGATCTATAGAATTCCAAATGAGATGATTTCTAATTTGGGGTAAACTAAAGGCATGGAGCTACAGATGGTATGAAGAAATTGAAATCAAATTCAGTCTCTAAGGTGTTCAAATTTTGGATAGAAGATGTGCATAGTACATTGTTTGGGACTAGAGCAGTCCCAAAATGTTTGAAGTACATCTTTTGAATCACTGAACTAAATTGAATGATTTTGGTGTCCTTAGAAACGTAAGACATTAGAGAAGAGTCTTCTAGAATAAAACTGCTATGTCAGAATGTTCAAGGGTGTTTTTGGCAAGACACTTAAGTTTAAAAGAACATGAGTCTATAAGGAAGGATAAAATGGACTTTTTGGACTCATTAAGGCCATAATTGGAAGAAGAGGTGTTGTCTTGCTTATAAATAAAGGAGAAAACGTGAATGAGAAGATTCTAGAGAAGAAAAAAATGAGTGAATGAGAAAAGAGATAAGAGAGAGAAACATGAAAAAGAATGAAAGAGAGAAAGAAGAGAAACAAGCTAGGGTTTTAATTTCCTTAGCCTTCAAGTGAGATTTTGAAGTTGTTCAAGAA
>JAOSBK010000206.1:14648189-14663302 GCA_027568895.1 Erythroxylum shatona | reverse complement strand
AGCTAACTCTCAAACCTTTCTTTTCACTCACTCTTCTTGCACTGTCGAAAAATGAATACAAAGAAGACTAAAGATATGTGAAGCTTTCTGTGTATGTTGTTGTATACATGTACTCTGCTTTTAATAGCTGAAGATGAAGAATGAGGCTTTCGAGTGTTGCTTGCTTGAATTAGAAAAACTCCATGTGCCTCCCACGTGACCCTTTAATGAGATATCCTTATGTTGTGCGTTTCATGTATCTGCCTATTTAACTTGTTTCAGAGTCTACTGCTGCTTTATTTGTTTGTAGTCTCTGACTAAATGTAAAACGACTGTATATTGAGACAATGCTTTAGACTTGAGCTATGTCACGTGGGTGTGTCTGAGGTAAGTCAATTTTGTTCTATCTGAGAAGGTAACTTCGAGAGCCTCCCTCTTTCATTCTTCAGCCTTCAGATATACTATTCTTCGATTCTCCATTTTTCTTCAGCTTTTGTTGCTTCTACGTGTGGATTAGTGGAGAATTACGTGACTTTCATCACAAAAATAAAAAAGATAACGTCATGATAAATGGGTAGAATTCATCTGCTTATAATTATAGCAGTGATGTTTGGTCTAAGATATATATGGCTAGCCAATGTGACAGTTCTCGCGGGGATAAATGGCATTCCTGGTCCTATCATAACTCAGAGGCACAGCCACTAGCCTGCCAAGAAAGTTAAGAAAAGAAAATGATGAATAAAACGAGTAAAGTGTTTCTATGACAAAGTGAAAATGAATAGAATCGAAGATCATGCGCATTAGAGAGAAGACTCACAATGAACGATTTGTTTTCTTTGTTTTTGTTGTGTAAACAAACAGGATTCAACCATGAAGTGATAGTAAAGTTGAATCGAACTATCTTTTGCATGATGTCTGAAAAAAAGTTGGGAGTGATGAGCCATCAAAAGCAGGCATTTTAGTGTTGGTCCCCAGCGTGTACAAAACTTTCTTCTTCTCCTTGTTAAAACTTGCTTTGCAAAATCCGATGGGAACCATTGTCCGTCGATTTTAATTTAACCGTCTACCTAATTGGTAGTCAAAGTGATCTTTAAAGTCTAAATATAATTTTGTATACGTTTAGATGAATTGATAGAATTAAATTGCTCCCATAAAAAATGTTAGTTAAATGAAAAAGTTGCCATTATTTTATTATATGAAGTTGACCAAAAACGAAAACCCGTGAAAGTATGTTGACCCACCCTGAATTTAATATGGGTGTTCAAAGATGACAAAAATTTTGTGGACGAGAAGAAAAAGAAAGAAACAAAGTGAGGGATCCGAAAGCTCAGGACAAGAGATCTTCTACACTCAGATTCTCCGTCAAAGTCACCTTTCCGCAACTTAATTAGAATGTTGATATATACTTGCTAATGCTACTTCCTCCAAACTTCTTTTCTTTCAACATAGATTAATAATTTTCTTTTAACGTCCTTCCTGTATTTATAAGGTAATGTACAAAACGACATATCAAATCCAACACCTTTTCACCTTTTACTCTCCTCCCACGCCCACAAGTACACAAAGATGCACAGCACACTAATGCAAAGTAAAAACAAGGCTTTTTGATTATCACCCGCCTCTTCCATGACTGGCACTGCACTGGTGGGTTATTCTCTTCCTGTCGCTTTCAACCTTTTTCACAATCTGCCTCTCACGTAACACTGCTCTGATTTCACTCTGCAACTCTTTACCTCACTATACATGATATTTAATCGAGTCGAGTTACTTAACGTGTCAACCTATTTGCGGTTTGACTCGTTTAAGAATTTATAGCCTTCGAAAAGACGAATGCTGACTACCCACACCAGGGGACACGGCATCTCCCTCGCTTTCTCGCTCTCTCTCTCTCTGTATTGCTCCATAATTTTGTAACTTGCATCGCATCGCGTAGAAAAAATCATCTTTGGATGTGTAGAATCTATACTCACCACCTATTCATCTTTCTCTGTAATTCCCCACTAGTATACCCACTGCCTTTTTGTTTTTTTTTCCCCCACTGCCACCTCCACCGCCGTCATCAACACTCCACCATCAATGTTTTAAAAGTCCCTCGCTTTGCCTATTATGATTATCAAACAATACACTTGATTCTTTTTTCTTTTCTCCCATATCTCTCTATCTTAAATATCATTCTCTTTTTCTCGGTTTACATTTTTTCTTCTTGTTAAATAAACTAAATGAAAAACCTTACAAAACGATAACAGACACAATACAACTTTTTATCCTCAAACAGTTGCTGTCTTAACCGGCGATGCCTACGCCGGTAAGTACCGCCAGGCAATGCTTGACACCTGAGGCAGCCCACGCTCTCGACGAGGCTGTGGACGTGGCTCGATGTAGAGGTCATGGTCAAACGACGTCGCTGCACGCCGTATCGGCCCTACTATCCCTCCCATCCTCCATTCTACGCGACGCGTGCGCGCGTGCCCGAAATTCGGCTTACTCTCCTCGCCTCCAATTCAAGGCTCTTGAGCTCTGCCTCAGCGCCTCGCTTGAGCGAGTCTCCTCTAGTCAACTCCGCAACGACCCACCGGTGTCCAACTCGCTCATGGCCGCGATAAAACGGTCGCAAGCGAACCAGAGGAGACAACCGGAAAATTTCCGTTTGTATCAACAAATATCGCAGCAACAATCTTCGTCGTCCATTTCGTGCATCAAAGTGGAGCTCCAGAATCTGATTCTCTCGATCCTCGACGACCCGGTTGTGAGTCGGGTCTTTGGAGAAGCGGGTTTTCGGAGCCCCGAAATCAAGCTCGCTATCATCCGACCTCTTCCACAGGCTTTCAAATTCTCCCGCTATAAGGGCCCGCCTCTCTTTCTCTGTAATTTGAGCGGGGATTCGGATCTGGTACCGGGTCGGGAGAGCTTAAGTTTATCGTTTCAGGATGACTGTGATTTAAGTTTTCTCCACGGAGACGAAAATTGCAAGAGGATTTGCGAAATTCTGCTAAGAAACCAAGGCAGGAATCCACTACTCGTTGGCCCGTCTGCTTACGATGCACTTGCAAGTTTCAGCGAACTGTTAGAAAAAAGAAAGAGTAACTTACCAGTACAGTTATATGGGTTGAGTGTGATTTGCATTGGAACTGATATCTCAAAGATTATCAGAGAAAGCTCTGACCGAAGGGTGGTGGATTTGAAATTTTGGGAGGTGGGTCAATTTGTGAAGCAGAGTTTGGGACCTGGGTTGGTGGTGAATTGCGGAGACTTGCAGGCATTTGTTAAAAATGAAAGCAACGAGAGTGCGGCGTATGTGGTTGAAGAATTGACAAGGTTGTTGCAGCTATATGGTCGGAAACTGTGGTTGATCGGTGCCGTGGAGAATAACGAGACTTACGTAGCGTTTGTTAGTAGATTTCCTTGTATTGAAAAAGAATGGGATTTGCAGCTTTTGCCCATTACTTCTTCGAGGTCTTCCATGGCCGAGTCTTTTCCCAAGTCCAGGTACGGTGGAGTTCGTGGTATTTCTGAATTAACTTATTTGGAGTTGTGAAATATTGTTTACGTGGACATGCATGATTCCTAGCCTTGTCACAGGCTTTTGGAATTTAATAATAATTGTTTATTTATAGTCGTATTAATTTTTCCCTTAAAAAAATTGGAATATCTGGTAAGAATTTTATAGGTATAGGTCTAGCTCTAGCTCTAGCAAGCTATTCGTCGGTTTGTATCCAACTTTTTAGTTCAACGCAAATACTTTATGAAATTTAATAACCGTTTCAAACATAGGCGTGCTCCAATTTCCTAAGCCCGAATCTTTGTATATGGATCCTTTTTGTGTTATATCGTGTGCCTACTAAGTCTCACAGTACCACCACGGATGGGCTTTAATGGCAGCTTGATGGAATCATTTGTCCCATTTGGAGGCTTCTTTTCTACACCTTCGGAAATGAATGGTGGATTAAGCAACTCATGCCGCTGCCCTCCTCGCTGTAATTTATGCAATGACAAGTGTGAACGAGAAGTGCTTGATGTTTCAAAGGGAAGTTTCACTGCTTCTATAACAGATCAGTACCATTCGAGCTTATCACCTTGGCTGCAGATGGCCGAACTCGGCACAAGCGAAGGATTGGATACGAAGGTGCATATGGTCTTCACACGCATATTTACAAATCCATGCACTAATGCTTGCATATACGCTTCTCTCTGTTAATTGGTCGTGAAAATGTTGAAGAAGTGATTGAATTTAACCGCTTGATCAGGGAAACTGGTCAAAAAAGTTTTCTTACATCTTTTCCTAAGTTTTTACCATATTCAAGTGAAAACTAGTTTTTGTCTCTCCAGTGCAGACCAGAGATGATGGAGTGGCATTGAGCATCATAATATCAGGTCTGCAACAGAAATGGGATAATATATGTCAGCGTCTCCACAACACTCAACCTTGTAGCATGAACATTCATCCTCCACAGTTTCCACTGGCTGATTGTAAGAAGAATGATGTTCAAAGTCCCAGCAGCAACCTTGCCAGTAGACCCGCAAATGGACCTAACTGTTCTTGCGTTGACAATGGTTTGCGACAAATTAGAAAAAAGAAAGATGCTGGTCAGTTTCCAGTGCTCGTTGAGCCTAAGAGTGAGAATCTGTTGTCCAAACAAGTGGAAAAGCATTCAAAAGACAAGCTCGAGTCAAGTGACCTCAGAACTCCTCGTAGCTTTCTGATGGTTGATTATAGTCAGACTTCATCTAATTCTCCAAAATCTGTGACAGTAGAACTGGACTTGAGAATAAGCTCGCTTCCTGTCATAAATGAACAGACGACACCTGCAAACCAAAAGAAAATTGATCCTGAGCCGGATGTATCAGGCCCTTTTACAGGAGACACTGTTAACAAAAATGTCTCGGACCATCTTGCTCAATCATCTTCAGCCTCTTCTACCGACTTGCACTTTGATCTCAGTAATTCTAAGATGCTCTTTAAAGCTCTAAATGAAAGAATTGGTTGGCAAGATGAAGCAATACATGTTATTACTCAAACTATTTCCCGTTGGAGATCAAATAATGAAAACCGCCAAGAAGCAAGTCTGAGAAGGGACTTGTGGTTCACTTTCCTGGGACCTGACAGGTGTGGCAAAAGGAAAATTGCTACAGCTCTTACTGAAATATTACGAGGAGGCAAGGAAAATTTAATTTCTGCAGATTTAAATCCTGAGGATGGCACAATCCAAACTTTTACGCTTTTTGGTCACCATGATGCAATGTTCAGGGGCAAAACTGTCGTTGATTATGTTGCCGGAGAGCTGAGCAAGAAGCCCTTGTCCGTTGTTTTCCTTGAAAATCTTGATAAAGCTGACATGCAGGCTTTGAGTATATTGTCCCATGCTATCCAAACTGGTAAATTTTCAGATTCACATGGAAGGGAAGTAGGAATCATGAATACAATATTCATAATATGTTCATCGTCTACGGATGATAACGTTATTCCTTATGGGAATGATCTATCCATCTATTCTGAGGAAAATATATTGAATGCCAAAGGCGGGCCAATTGAGATTTTAGTTGAACCAGTTTATGGTTCCAAGATTGACCAAAAATTATCCATATCAGCTACTACAAGTATAGGGATGCTTGGTTCAATTTGTGTGAATAAAAGAAAGCTGGTTGGTACGGATCAAAGTCTGGACAATCAAGAATTATCAGATATAGCGAAACGGGCACATAAAATGTCAACCAGGAATCTAGACTTGAACCTTCCTGCAGAGGACAATGACAAACTAAGCACCAATGATGCGAGATCTGATCACAAATTCCTGCTTGATGACTTCAAGTTTTGGTTGCAGAGTTTCTCTAGGAAAGTACACAGTAAGGTGATTTTCAGGCCTTTTGATTTTGATTCACTTGCTGAAAGAATCCTAAAACGGATCAATGTGAGCTTCAACAATATTGTTGGAACCGAGTGCTTGCTGGAGATTGATTCAAAAGTCATGGAGCAGCTACTTGCAGCTGCATATCTATCTGAACATGACGAAATTTTGGAAGATTGGATTGAGAAAGCTCTAAAGAAGGGTTTTGTGGAAGTTCGGAGGAGGTACAATCCCAGTGCTCACACTGTTGTGAGACTTAGAGCTTGTGAGGCGCATTTTTGTGAAGAGCGCGTAGCAAGAGGTCACCTTCCCACAAAAATTTACATCAACTGAAGCCTCTCAAAAGAGGTTATCGGTTAGATGTACAATGCAGCACTTAGGATCTAAACATACTTTGGGTGTATGCAATTTAGGCGAAACGTCAGTCATGTATAGTCTGTATTTATAGAAACTTAATTATCCGATATTTGTCATGAAAGTTAATTGCTTATGTTATGCCAAGGCTTACATTTCTATTGGAACGTAACCATCTCAAAAGAAACCTTTTTTTCCCCTGATTTTTAGGAAAGATGTGCTTGGAATTAAATTGGTTTGGTCAGGTAAGATTCATTTTTAAAGGGGTAAATTGTGGACCGATTTCACCAACTTGGATAAGTTTAACAGGCTGAAAAGAGTTATGCAATGCAATGGGGTTTAATTTACCTTTTCTTTTTCCATCTTCTTTATGTTGGGCTCCGTTGACAACTCCCACAATTTCCATCAAGAACAAACAATTAGTTTTAAAAATCAAACAATCAAACAATATAAATGATAAGAAAATAAAATGAATACTAGATATACGTGAAAAATCTTCCCGTATAAAAAGAAAACTATGGTCGAAACTAACAAGCAAATCTAATAATTCAAATAAGAACTTACAAGAGTTTAAAGATTCCGAGTCACTGACTTTTGCTGGAAACTATACTGTAGAACAACTATAAGTAATCCCACTAAGTTTCAGTATTGAGTACAAGTTTATACCTCAAATCAACAAGACTCTTAATTTAATCCTAAAACAATCACTCAAAAGACAATTTATTGCTAAAACTACCAATTATAGAAAGAGATAGACTTCTGTGCTCACTCTTACTCTCTTTCTTTTTCTTTTTCGATATTCTTTTTACTAATATTGATGAATCTTATCTAGTCACTTTTTATACTAAAAAAGTTGGACTTTAAAACTAGATATGATCACTTACGCAATCATATAGGTGTGTATGTCCTAATCAAATTTCTAGAAATTGTAAATATACACGGTCTCAATTGGTCACACTGTTTATTGACACGATTGTGTATTCTAGTGATACGAGGGTGTCTATTTCCACATGATCCCGTATGTCTTCAACTCTTACCATCTACCCTTACAAATTTGCAGTTACTTACACAGTCTTTACACACGACCGTGTATGATATTGTCACAAGCATATCTGATCTTATATGGCCATATAAGCCATCATAGTCTCTTATACAACCTTCACACACGATCGTATAAGTCAATGACATGGGTGTGTTGTACTCTACACGATAATGTCTCTTAGGAATGGCTTCAAATCAACTGTTATCTGTCATGACTTCACTCGTTCATCATTCCTATGATCTTTAAGAATATCCAAGATCACTAAAACTCACTTTTGCCTCTAAATTGGGGTTAGACACTCAACAATCTCTCCCCCTAGCCCATTTTGTAGAAGACTTCAATCATCCCAGCAATAACTAATTGAGAGTCATTTTAGCGAGCTTACTACCAAGCTCATGCTTGCTCCCAATTACTATCTTTGTTAATATATCCAGACCATTCTTGTTTGTGTGAATCATTGTTCCTTAATTATGGATCTTAACCAATGATACTTGAAAATGATTTAATTAGTACAAAAATGGTGCATAATATTCTTGCTTAAATATACAAAGCTTTAATTGTTACAGAATACTATATAACCATCTTACTTCACATCCAATTCTTGGAGAAACCAATTCAATTAAAGCATCTCCTTACCTATTTCTACATTCACTACATGCTTTGTTTAGTTATGGTTAAAGCTACATATTTTTGTAGCTTGGTTTGGCAAGAAATGACCTCACCCATGACCTCCCCCCTGCCAAAATTTAAACAAGTGCTTTAAAGTGGATTTCCTTTTATTAAGACCTTCATCCATTTTTGCATTCGTATAGTCTTTTAGAATTAGCTCTCCACCATCAAAACATAGGCTCCATCTAGAAGTTCCATATAAGTATCTTAAGACTCATTCCACTGCTTTAGAATAAACCTTCCCCAAAATGGACAAGTACCTAGTCACTAACCCAATAGCCTATGTTATATACAGTCTTGTATATACCATTACGTACATCAAGGAACTGACAGCAGATGAGTATGGAATATAAGATATAATTTCTTTCTCCTTTTTAGTGGAAGGGTGGGCACACTTACTCAACTTAAAGTGAGGTGCTAGTGGCTTGCTAACTAACTTGACATGCTTCATATTGAAAATTTCTAACACCCGTTCAATATACATTTCTTTTGATAACTACAATTTCCTATTTTTTATGCCTCAAGTTATTTCCAAACATCAACTTGAGTGTGTATCATACTTATTTGTCATGGTTGTGACTTGAACCGTGGCTTTTTAATTAGATATTATTTCTGTTTTAAAATCATAGTGTTAAACCTCCTGTAACAACTATTTTAATATCAGGGGTATAAAAAAATTATTTGTCATGATTGTAACTTAAACCGTGACTTTTTAATTAAACATTATTTCTGTTTTAAAATCATAGTGTTAAACCTCCTGTAACAACTATTTTAATATTAGGGGTATAATAGTCCATTTATAATACATTACATTCTATTCATCCATCTTCCAAAATAACATTTCACTACATTACATTATGAATAATATCATCCCTCACAAATAACTTTTCAATATATTATATTTCATTACATTATAAACTGTTCCCTTTTATTCCATTCCATTCTATTAATTAACATCCAACTAAATAGGCCCTAAGTGATGGAGGACAATCACACAAAGCCTTGGAAGATGTGTTCAACATGGGCTTTGGACCCCAAAAAGAAGAACTGGCCAATGAGGATGAAGAGTTAGAAGAAGTTGGCCTTAACATTCTCCTACAATACCAAGCTTTATGGAAACCTTTTGGGGACTCTAAAGCTTTGGTCTAAGTTGATGATCTTAAAGCCTAAATGGAGCCCATAGGGGAGAAGACTCTCGGCCGAAACCAAGTCACATGTTATCCTATAACTTGACTTGGTTGAGAGAAGGTATAATATTTCAACCTATGGTAGGCTGAAATCAAGTCACATGTTGTCCTATAACTTGACTTGGTTGAGAGAAGGTATAATATTTCAACCTATGGTATGTTTTTAATAAGAGCAATCCATTGCTCATAAGTTAGAAGCTTTCATGGTATATGTTCTTTCTACAGGAGATTCATAAAACATTTTAGCACTATCACTAGTCCAATTACCGATTACATGAAAAAGGGTAAATTCAAGTGGACTCCTCAAGCCACTATTGCCTTTAATACTTTGAAAATTTTGATGCCTAGTGCTCCTTTATTAGCTTTGCCTAGTTATAATTCACCATTGGAACTTGAGTGTGATGCAAATGAGGTAGGAATAGGGGTTGTCCTTAGTCAAGGGAGAAATTGATTGCCTATTTTAGTGAAAAATTGAATGATGCTAGGAAAAAATACACCACATATGACAAAGAGTTCTATGCCTTAATTAGAGCCCTTAGGCATTTTTGACCATACCTTCTAGCTAGCCTATTCGTTTTGTTCACCAACCATGATGCCCTAAAATATGTCCAAAACCAAACCCATTTGAGCCATAAACATGCTACTTGGAGTGAATACTTGCAAAATTTGGACTTTGTCATAAAACACAAATCAGGAAAAGCTAGTAGTCGATGTCTTGTCTATGAAATATACTTTTTTGAGCTCAATACATGCACATGTTATAGGCTTTGATGACATAAGGGGGTTATATGAGATTGACAAAGATTTTGGAGTTATCGTGTCTAAGGTTAGGGAAAACAATGGTGCATTTAGGGATTTCATTCTTCATGATGGTTATTTGTTCAAAAACAGTTCTTATTTTGTGCCTCAATGTTCTTTGAGAGAGGCAATTTTAAGGGAGGTCTATGGTGGAGGCTTGGCCGATCACTTTGGAAGGGAGAAAACTTATGATTTGGCCCATGAAAACTTCTATTGGCCAAAGATGTGGAGAGATATTGAAAGACTTGTCCAAGGATGTAACACATGTAGCCGAACCAAGATGCACGCCCATCTGAATGGCCCATACACACCTCTTCCAATTCTAAATGCTCCATGGGAAGATGTAAGTATGGATTTTATTATTGATTTGCCGAGGACAAGAAGAGGTTTTGATTCAATTATGGTAGTTATTGATAGATTTTCAAAAATGGGTCATTTCATACCTTCTACTAAAACTTTGGATGTATCTCATGTCATGCATTTATATTTTTTAATAATGTTGTAAAGCTTCATGGACTTCCTAGAAGCAAAGTTAGTGATAGAGATGTAAAATTTTTATGCCATTTTTGGAGAACACTTTAGGGTAGATTAGGGACAAGGCTCAAATTTAGTACTAATTTTCATCCACAAACCGACGGTCAAACGGAGATAGTGAATCGGTCTTTGGGAAATATTCTTATAAGTTTGTTGAAAGGGAAGACAAAGAATTGGGATGCACCCTTACCACATGTTGAATTTGCATATAATTGCTCAAAAAGTAAGACAACCCAATTTTCACCTTTTAAGATAGTTTATGGAACTAACCATTTATCTCTCCACTTGATTTGAGTCCAATTCCTCACATTGGGCTAAGAAACATGAAAGCAGAAGAAAGGGATGAGCATATCAACAAAATCCATGAGAAGGTCAAAGCAAATATCTTGAAGCGCAATGAAAAGTATTAAGAGCAAGCCAAACTTAAAAGGGTCGTGGAGTTCAACGTTGGAGATTTAGTGTGGGTTTACTTAGGAAGGAAAGATTTCCATCCAAAAGAAAGTCCAAACTCAATAAGAAAGTTGAAGGCCCATTCAAAGTGTTATAGAATATAGGCCCAAATGCATACAAGATTGAGCTGCCGAGTGGTTACAAATTTTCTAACACTTTCAATGTAGGTGATTTAAAAGCTTATATTGAAGACACAATGGAAGACCAAAATGATCAACAAGGTTCGGCCTTTGAAGAGGGAGAGGATGATGGAGGACCATCACACAAAGGCTTGGAAGATGTGTCCAACATGGGCTTTGAAACCTAAGAAGAAGAAACGGCCAATGAGGATGAAGAGTTAGAAGAAGTTGGCCTCAACATTCTCCTACAATACCAAGCTTTTTGGAAAACTTTTGGGGACTCCAAAGCCTTAGTCCAAGTTGATGATCTTGAAGCCCAAATGGAGCCTATAGGGGAGAAGGCTCTTAGCTAAAATCAAGTCACCTGTTGTCCGAGAACTTGACTTAGCCGAGAGAAGGTATAATATTTCAACTTATGGTATGTTTTTAATAAAAGGAATCCATTACTCATAAGTTTCCTATTTAATGTGTTTAATTCTTATTTAGTATGTTTTAATTTCTATCCTTAATTTTCCAATTTAATACATGTATAGTGGACAATTATGGACAGTTTTTTTAATGAATGTTTCATTAAGAGTTCATTAGGAGGTAAGAAATCGAATCATGTGATTCTTCACCTTCCTCTTAGCTAAGTTTTCTATTTAAGTCATGTTTTGTTTCTTTTCGAAGTGCAGAATTTTATGAATGAAAAATCTTGAGTATTATTATCAAATTTAGAGTCAACTTGCTCTTGGGTTGTCTATTTACCAAAAATAGAACAAGGGTTTCTTAGTTTTCCAAAAACTTCCACTCATTTTTTATTCAATTTTCTTCTTCATTTCTTGAAACCGTATTATTCATGACCAGTTTCACCATCTCGTCTATAACTTTTCACACACACATCAAAATACAAAACTTTCTTCACCAAAGTTGTAGCTGACTTCTTGCTCTACAATTTTTCCTTTAGAACCATCCCTAAATTCCTTGTAGTGTGCCCGCAAGTTACAAAACAATCCATTGCTAAGTCCTAATCCTAGAAACACAAAACTAGACTAAACTTTCACTTATCGTCACCCATCATCTCCAACCAAATTCCGACCACCAAAATGACCACACTCCATCACTAAGTTTTACTTGTTGCAACTTCAACAAAGGCAATGAAGTATATATTACCTCCCACCAACTCCTATTTAATAAGACCATAAATATCTGAGTACATCAACTTTAGTTTAGCCATTTTCCCCATAGATGTTGCTGGACCCCGCTTTCGGAGCCCAGAATTTGGAGACATTTAACAGTCGAAAGCCGTTGCAAATTTTTAATTTTTTTTAAAACAATAACGCATATGCAAAAAAATCAATAATCAAAATGGCCCAATTTATTTAAAACCATTTCAGCCACGAAGATGCAAATATTATTGAACACATCAGAGTTTCGATAATCACTTGGGCCCATCACAGAATACAAAGCTTGTTTTCAAAACATCTTTACATTTCAAAAACCACCCTTCGCTTTAATACAAATACAAAATACAAAGTACAAAAAAATACACATGATACAATTGAATGCTTATGCTTAAAAGAATTCCAAAATCCAAAAATGCTAAACTACCTTAATTACAAAAGTCTTTGACTATCTTGGAGTCCCAATGCCTTGCAAGGATCGCTAATCTTCTCTTTCTGCACCTAAGGAGGGAAGCGTGGGGTGAGCTACATAGCTCAGTGACTAATATATTTATAGCCATTGGCAATTGACCAAAGTCAAGCATATGTACATATATATGTCTAGCAATTCTAGCATTCATACTTTATTCAAGTAATTTAAAACATTCATCAAATTTATCTCAAATCACATAACCTCTTATAACACATAATACTCAATATGCTTCATACTTGACAATTTAAAGATGCAATCCGCAACAAACAGCTAGACGGTTATATGAAACAGAATGAGGAAACCGAAGTTTACCCCATGAACAGAATGAGTCTACTTTTCGGATTTCATAAGCCACAAGCGAGCTGTCGGGAGAAGGCTCTTGTCGACGTGCACGAGACGAACAGAATGGTTCCACTCTTGCCTAAACAGAAGCACATAATCATGCTCAAAATCATTTTACCAAAATGCTTTTATACTTTCAAACCTTTTCTTTCTATTTATACAAAATGCCATGACATATTTCAAGGCATAACATTGATCAAAAATCACAATTTAATTTTATCAAGATATCATGCTTCTTTCATGATATAACATAATCAAAGTCCTCACGTATTTTCAACAAGTCAATTTCAAACAATTTAACACACGTCCACACATAGGCAAGAATTTTCCCATTTACACAATAACCATAAATATATTACCCACCTAATTCGCTTGCAAAAATTCAAGTCAAGGTTGTATTTCTCCTTGCTCTTGGCTAGGATTCTCTTGGTTCCGTAAAACAACCAAGTTTCATTCAATAGGAATCCAATAGAATATCTCACATTGCAAAATAACTAAAATTGATTCTATAATGCTTAAACCCAAGCATTTTCTAAACTTTATGAACTAAAATCTTTCCAAAAATCCAAAAGATCCAAAATGGTCTTACCTTGATTCTTTACCAATTGAAGAGATCTTTAGCTCAAAGGGAAGCTCTTCTGTTCCTCTTCCTTTTTCTTTTTCTTTCTTGAACAAAACCAAAATCTCTCTTGAAGGTTAACACAATTAAAATCCTAGCTTGTTTTCTCTTCTTTCTCTCATTCTCTTTTTCTCTTTGTATTTCTCTCTCTTTTTCATGACATTCTCTCTTCTCTCTTAAATTTTCATTCTTCTCTTCTGCTTATCCTTCCATTCACATTTTTCTTCTTCATTTATAAGCAAGACAGCACATCTTCTTCCAATTATGCCCTTAATGATTGAGAATTGTCCCATTTGCCCTTCTATTTATGCCTTATGTCTTTTATGCTTAAGTATCTTGCCAAAAGTACCCTTGAATATTCTGACATAACTCTTTCTTCTAGAAAAGTGTTCTCCCTTGTCTTAAGTTTCCAATGACACCAAAATCAATCCATTTGGTTCAGTGATTCGAAAGATACATTTCAAACATTTTTGGACTGCTCTTGTCCAAATCAGTATACTATGAACAACTTCTATCCGAAATTTAAACATCTTAGAAACTGAATTTGATTTCAATGTCTTCATACCATTTGTAGCTCCATGTCTCTAGTTTATCTTGAAACTAGAATCATCTTATTCAGAACTCTACCGATCTAGAAATTATCAAAAAATTGAAGCATGTTTAGTAAAATATCTAATTCCTACTCTGCCAATGGATACCCTTACTTTGATTCAATATATCTTTTTTCCAATCAATATCAGAGCTATAAAAATCTATGGAGGGATAGAAAAATGGGTTAAGAAACTAGTGATTCAAAAATCACTTCATTTGGAGGTCGGATAACAAAATTATGGCTGAACAAATCAAACAAGATTTGGTCCTCAATCATATTGAACTTGTCTTGGGACAAGTGGCATAACTTTCATTAGAGATGTTGGATTAAGATTTTCTTATGACGATTTCAAAGAGAACTTTCATATCTACAACTTTGAAGAAGACCTTGAGGTCAGATTTTATCATCTAAAGGATTAAAATGGACCAGACAATAGGATTGGACAAAGCCAAAGGAAAAGGCAGACGAATGGAAAAAGACAGAAGAAATGGGAAATTTTCTATAACTTTCCCTACATATATTGGATTAAGGTGTTCTTTAGATGGTTCGAAAGATAACTTCAAGATATACAACTTTCATGAAGACCTCGAAGATAGATTCTATCTTTTAAAGGGTCAAAAATGGAACAGAATATAGGTACAGAAGAAGCGAAAAGGCAGAAGAAACAAAAAGACAGAAGATAGCAAAACACAGAAGAAACGAAAGACAAAAGAAGAAAAAGACAGAAGATAGCAAAACACAGAAGAAATAAAAAGCAAAAGGAGCAAAACACAGAAGAAGATATGCCAGCAAAACATAGAAGAAGACGTGTCAGCAAAACACAAAAGAAGTGAAAGACAGAAGAAGCAAAAGACAGAAGATAGCAAAACACAGACGAAGCGAAAGTCAGAACAACCAAAAGACAGAAGATAGAAAAACACTGACGAAGTGAAAGACAAAATAAGTAAAAC
>JAOSBK010000206.1:14603894-14622744 GCA_027568895.1 Erythroxylum shatona | reverse complement strand
AAAACTTATAGATTAAGGTATCTTTATACTGCAGATGTCAGTAGTAGACATGTAAACTATTTTAAACGTATCTCAAACAAAGTCATTTCATCTTATTTCTTCTCCCAACCGATGCTTATTTCATTACATTTTCATATTAGTTTTTTATTTAACTATGACGTTAAAATTTCCCCTACATATAAATTCAGTGGGCACTTTCACTTCACATTTGCGTAGAGTTAACCTGCTAGTTGACATATAAGACCAGACATGGTCACTTATACATCTGTGTAGGTGACCTTGTCCTAATCAAAATTAAAAAAATCACAGATATACACCGCCTCAGTTAGTCATATTGTCTACTTATACGATCGTGTATACTAGGGATTTATGCATATCTGTTTCTACATGATCTTGTATGTCTTTGACCCTTACCATTCACTTTTACATGTTTGCAATTACTTACACGGTCTTTACTTATGGTCGGGCTTGATATTAACATGAGCATGTCTAATCTTATACGGTCGTATAGGTCATCATCTAACTTGTACATATTTATAGTCTCACACACTCGGTTTAAGTCAAGGACACGAGGGTCTTGTATTCTTCACGATCATTTTTCTCATGAATGACTTCAAATCAACCGTTATTTATTCTTCACTTTACTCGTTCATCATTCCTACGATTTGTAAGAATATCTAAGATCACCAGGGGCTGGACAATCAACACTTTAAAAGAACAACTAGTATCCATTTAAAGTCCACATCATATATGTTCAAAACATAATAAATGAACCATGCCAAGGTAAATTTGTTTTATTGTGAAACTTGGAGAAGTCTCCCCTGGAACAAATGAAGGGGCTGAGCTGATGCTTCCATAAATAATAAAGCTTGTGTTTAGTCAAAAGATGAATATAAGAGAGGCCCAAAACAAAACCAAGTCCATGTGGAGTCCCATCAGAAACAACTTCTCTTTTGTCGTTTGGTAATACGCAATTACCCTGCACGCGACGCCCAAGGAAGCATTACCAACTTCGTAACTGACATAAAACTCCTCTCTCTCTCTCTCTCTCTCGTCTCTGTATCTCCAACCGATCCCAGCCTCGTATCTATCGACGTTGTTTATTTTCAAGTCATATACTCTCTCTAGCTCTCCAATATAACCTTAGGCAATTCGATCCGTTACTCCACTTCTATCTGCACATATATATCTATATCACTCGTTATATTATTTTTAAAATAAATACGAACGGAAGTTTTTGTTTCGTTTTGTTTTGGATTTATTTATGCATGTAAATGTCTTCAATCTCTCCAAGCCCTCGCACCGTCGAAGAGATCTTCAAGGACTATAGCGCTCGACGCTCTGGCCTCGTTCGCGCTCTCACTTCTGGTCGGTGTCCTCAAAACCCTAATTTCTTTGCTTATGCTACTTTTGCCTATATATGTATTTATGTGCCATCCTCTGGTTTTCTATTAATTACGTTTTCTTTTTTGGGTTCTGTTAGAGGTCGATCTTTTCTACTCGCAATGCGATCCAGGTTAGTCTCTCGCATCTTAACACATGCTTTCTTCTTGTTTCTTTTAGTGTGGGTTAGTTGAAATTTTAACGAAGTGACAGTGAATCCCAAAAAATTTGGATCTTTTTTGTTTTCGTTTGTCTGAGCGTTATTGCATCATTATAAGTGTGGAGTTTGAGGTTGGTCAACTGAAGAAATTATTGGCTTGATGGATTGCAAGCTGAGATTTTTGGAATTAATTGATGGTTTTGGTTTCCAGTTTGCTTCTTTCGTTATAGATTTATAGTTTCTGATCTTTACTAGTGGGTACCTGCTTAATTCATTGTAAATTTATTTTAGACCATGTTTTAGGTGTTATTACCTAGTATATGTTTTGTTAGGACATAATTGCCCTAAAAGAAACAGTCATGCTTTTCAAGGTGCGTGAGTTTCTTATTCTTTATATGTCGTCCAAGACATTCAAATTGAGGCTCCTTTGCTTTTAAAGATCTTTAGGTTTGATATCATATCGATATGTGTTATTCATCAAGTTCTTTCCTTGCAATTTCGCAGAAAAGGAGAATTTGTGCTTGTATGGACACCCAAATGAGTCATGGGAGGTGACTTTACCTGCGGAGGAGGTGCCACCAGAGCTCCCTGAGCCAGCATTGGGCATCAATTTTGCAAGAGATGGGATGCAGCGCAAAGATTGGCTTTCATTGGTAGCTGTGCATAGCGACTGCTGGTTGCTCTCTGTGGCATTCTACTTTGGTACTCGATTGAATCGCAACGATAGGTACATTTTTCATGTCTCAGATATTTACTTACACACTGTTAAATCGGTTAATAACTGCCAATAGAACGTTAGTCTTTAACTTTGCACCTTGATTGAAGCTACTCATATATTTTTATTTCAATAGTTCAGGTATCTGGGCAGATTAAATTTCAAATAAACTGGGAGGATGAGAGCATGTTATCCATAAATTTTGTGAGGGGGTTTCATAAGTAATATGAAAGTGAGAAATCATTAGATCATCTAGTCTGTGGTCTCCAATAGATAACCTTATGCTTTGTGGTTAAGGTTGATTGATCAATCTCTCAATTTTCTCTTTTGGATGAGGATGAATGCAACACCTCACACAATGACTTATAAGAGTTATGGGGCTATGAATGCTCTTGAAACAATTGAAAAGGCAGAAACAGCAAGTTGAATCTCAAGAATACTTCATTATCATGTTTTGGGAAGAGAAGTATATCAGGTGATCAGTAATTTACTCCACTAACACCTCATCTCAATGCTTGACTTTTTGTTGGCCTTTCCTAAGCAATTTCTTGGGCAATCTTAAGCCTCAAAGTTTAAGAACTTTTGTTTCTGCAGAAAAAAGTTGGGGTAGCATGTCTAATTGGTATTGTTGTTCTTGGGCCTCTTACACTGCATCTATTAATGTGAACATCGCTGGGATTCCTGTTTAATATCTTTCGCTTTGGATATCATTTAGGATGATATGATATTTAGGTCAGACTTTCAAAACATCCGCAATCATATTCCATCTATTGTTCTCCTGTTCTGTGATCAAAATTCCAAATATTTCTCTGCTGGAGATGTGAATACCATAGGGTTGGCAATGTGTCAGGCTAGCCTGGGCTTGGCCTGAAGCCTGAACTGCCCAGCTTCCAACCCGACCCATCACCCCTTCCAAAGCTTTGTTCATATTGAAGCCCCTCTGTTGGTTGTCTCAGAATTCCTTCTAGAGAACCAATGCACCAGAGGAAACCATATCCACCTGGAACAATGCACCAGAAGAATCACAAACATGGAAAATCCAACTATGAAAGTACAGATGAGTCAACAAATAAGTTAATGCATTAAGATACTATAGCATTTGAGCTCGCCCAGTTCAACATTAATTCAGTTAGCTAAAAAAGAGCAAGTCCCAGAAACCAAAATCAGAACACATTGTGAGAGAGAGAGGGGAAGAGAAACCAAGTATGTGGGTTGTATAAGAGATGACCAAGAAATGTGATGAAGATAGTTAGTGGAGAAATCCAGGTGTAATGGATAAAAGAGGACAATCAAATGACAGATGGAGAAGATGGATAAGACTTTGAGAACACAAGACAACAAATCTTTGAGAAGTGAAAGATGTAGAAGAGATGCAAAGCGTTGATTCAAAATCAGGAGATGTAGATGAGAGCTGTTGGGTCAGTTAAGACAGTGAAGCTAAAGAAGAGAGGAGCTAGCTAGGTTTTTTTGTATGTATGTTTATATATATAGTTGGGCAGGGTTGTGAAGTCCGAGCCCGACCTAAGACCTGGTCAACTATGGTCAAACCTGTTGACTTTGGGCTGGACCGGGCTCGGGCCTTTTGTCAAACCTAGAATACCATCACATGCATGTGGGAGACCATATTAGTGTCTAGATGATATTTGGAATAAGAAGTTTTTCACGCATTGCATAATGTTTCTATCATTTCTTATCATTTACTTTGAATTATGTATGGGGTTTGATGGACTTAATTGTTTTAGTTATTTCTCGTCAGCAAGTGTGAGGTGTGAGTTCATCATTAGGATTGTTGGTCTAATAGTTTAGAGGTTCTATGCTTTTTACTCAACAGGAAGCGACTATTTAGCTTTATAAATGATCTGCCAACCCTTTTTGAAGTGGTCACTGGAAGGAAACCAATAAAAGATAAACCAAGTGTGGATAGTGGAAGCAAATCGAGAAACAGCATTAAGGTGATACTTTTGTTCTCCGTTGGAATCACAAATGAATTATATTAGATTAGTGCTTTCTGTTGCACCACCATTTTCAACTAACTTCGAACGTGAAACTGACGTTGCTGTTGCAGAGATCAGTTGATGGGCAGTTGAAAGGTAATTCGAAGTTGCTTGATGAAAGCTATGCAGATGAGGAGGACGAGCATGGCGACACACTTTGTGGGAGCTGTGGAGGGAATTACAATGCTGATGAGTTTTGGATATGCTGTGATGTTTGTGAACGATGGTACCACGGGAAATGTGTGAAGATAACACCGGCAAAGGCAGAAATGATCAAGCAATACAAATGCCCTTCATGCAGCTCAAAGAAGGTTAGACAGTAACAACCAGAGTGAAAGCTTGTGAAGGGTTAACCTCGTTTCTCTTACTTCCCTCATGTTTTCATGAAAAGCACTTGATAGATGTGTTCTTTTTATATCTCTTTCATTTTCCTTTTTCTTATTTGTCCCTTTTTGCCTACTGCATGTCAGTGTTTATGTGTAACAGATGCGCATTAGTTGAATTCAACTCTGGAAGTCTTCTGTTCCGTAGTTTTTGTTTAAATGTTAGTGTTAGATTAACTCAAAGTGGTCGCACCAGCTGAAAAGAACCACTGTGCCCTTCAAATTGCAGGCCGGTTATTCATGATTTTGGCTAATGAAAGTAACAATAGACGGGGTAGAGGCTTAAAGCATTTTTAAGCGTAAAGCGATCAGTGTTAGGGAATAGAAACAGCACCAGCAATTGGGCATTTAGGCATTGCAATAAATAAATGAGTATAGTGTATGGTCTCGCCTAAAAGGAAAGTATGTAGCGTGGAGAATAGCGAAGCAGGGGTAGCTGGAGTAATAAATGAATAATTAACTAATTAGCCATATTAAAAGTTCTTATTGATGATTAACATTTTCTTTCGATGTTTCCGTCCGATGCATTGCCACATACAAAATAGTAATTGATGCCTATTCCGTACTTTTAGGCTTTAACTTAAAAGATGTTGTATATTTATTATTATTATTATTATAATGTAGTAAATCGCTAATCGGTGCATCTGTGGTCTTCTTTCGATGCGTTCTTCCCTTTGGTCCCTGGCTACGTTATGTTGGTCACGATTGTGAAGGAGTGAGCGAGTCTTCAGTACCTGCCACCGTACGAGATTTGGCTACTTGTTTTGTTTTTATGCTATGAACGGGCAAAGTTATGGCAGTACTATTTGGATTGGATTGGAGACTCATTGTATCTGGTTTAATTCCCTCCCATCCTGTCCGTCTTGTTTTGCTGACTCAGTCGGATCTCTTTCAATCATAATTTTCTCTCATAAACATAAAAGCAGATAATGTTCATCACCTTTCATTCTTGAGAATTTTAGTTCGTCACCCAAAATATCTTAACTACTGAGTAATGTCTAGTTGCCTTCAGGCCAGCAAGTTCATTTATTTCATAAACCAAATTCCAAAGGCAAATACATCAATTTTATGCATCCAGACGTGACATATGTCAGAAACATTTTCTTCAACCCACTCAATTTTCTCCACTTTAAGCTTTTATTTTCGTTTACACATTTAGTAAAAAAATGGTTTAGCTAAGTACCTGTTTTCTCTTTTAATTTATTAGTTCAGTAAACGGTTTGTTTAATTTTTCATTTTAATTTTAATTTTCATATTTTCCCTTTTTATCACAATCTACTGCGTTAATAATTAAATGTAAAATAATTACTTAAAACTACCTAATAAAAATTTTGTATTTTATTTTAAATAAAATGAACAAAATTATAATTACTAAATAACCATTTTTTATTGCATATATTTGGATTTTCCAAAAATTCTAAATCAAAGAATTTTATTACTTTTAAATTTTATTTAATGATTCATTCCAAAAAAAATACATGATGAATTTGTTGTTAATATTTATTAATGAATACTACAAAGAAAAACAGCAATAAAATAAAAGTTATAATAGAATCAAAGGAACCTTTTACTTTAATACTAAGAACAAAAATCATATATATTTGATGTAAGCACCCATCGCAACACTATTGACTTCAATATTGATAAAGCAAATGGAGATGATAGGTATAAAAGGAATCCCCAGTGGATTATATTCTTATATCATAATAATCAATTGTCTCATAAGATTTAAGTTACTGAGGTATTAAATTATAGACGTCGACCAATGCACTTCCTACTGGGTGCATATCCAGTCCTTTAAAAATAATAGTAATCATAATTGAGTTTCCAATCGGAAACGTGTAGGGTGTGCTGTGTCAATTAAAGAAGTGGTAATTAATATTGAAGGCACCATAAGATCAGCAATTGCTAAAGATCACAGTATTTTACGTTCAATATCATTCAAATGTTACAGTATATATATTCAGCGTTCTAAATTATCTCAAAGCAATTAGTAATATCAAAATTATTTTGAGACAGTCTATTGTCTACTAATTAATGGGCATGCAGTTAGATTGGTATTTTCTTCAACACAAAATTAAAAATATAATGATATTCTTATGTTTTTAATATAGTCAGGAAATATCAGCTAATACATAAGTACATATTTAAATACACCTGTCAAAGTTTTATATAGTTTCATTATGGCAGTGCAATGAAAGTTTGCCAACTACATAATATTCTTGTTTTCTGAAAAAAGATTAGTCAATGACAACTCAATATGTACAGAAAATATAAAGGAAATTACTAAACAACGCTCACGTGATGCCCTAATTTTCATGGACAAGAACTTTGTTAATTTATGACGCTCACAGTATTGACTTCAAAACATGATTGATGCAATCTTGACCTCTTTGCAGAGATTTTAGGAGATGCAACCCACAAAAAAGTTCCACTTACATTGATTATAGGAGTAGGACTTACCATTCATCAATTACCACTCAAATATGGGGGAGTTCCTAACTTCACAGGAAAGTTGAATGTAAATCATTCTTGGATAAAGTTTAGAAAAGAATTGCTAACTGGAGTAACATATTTCTATCATATGGGAGTAGGTTATAACTAGCTATTTTCATTTTCCAAAATCTACATATCTATTGGCTATCACATTTGGCAACCTCTAAAGGTATACTGAAGAATATTGACAGAACTATATAAGATATTTCATAATGGATAGAATACAAATGGTAGAAGGATATCCAAAGTCAAGTGGAGTGTTATATGTCTTCCTAAAGAAAATGGTGGATTAGGAATCAATTAAACTTGCAAAATGAACAAGATATTGTTAGCTAAAAAGCTATGGTGAATTTGTTGGGACAAAGAGAGTCTTCGAGTGAAATGGGCACACACATTTCATATCAAATAAAGGAGTATATGGTCCATCTCTTGGAAAGGCTCACAATCTTGCACCTTCCAACAAATCTTCATCACCAGGTCATTTATGCATTCTCACATTAAGCATCATATTAGAGATGGGAAGAATATAAAAGTCTGGAATGATAACTAACATCATCATCTAGGTTCTTTATGCTACACTCATTACTTTTCATCTCTAAGACTAAGAGCCTGATGCTTATCCAAAATAATAGCTAGAAATGGCTATTTTATACAACTAGTGGTATCAGACTCATTGTGGAACAAGTGTCAGCTTATGCACCAAATCAGATATAGGAAGATAAGATTAGATAGGAGTTGCACATGTCACATAACTTTACGACCCAATCTTATAAACAACTATTACTTGGTCCACTTATCAACTGCTTTCTCTCTAGATTGATATCGGGATTTGCAATTTTCTAAGCGCACTCCTTTATACTCTGGTTGGTAGCTAGGCAAAAGCTAAGTACCAGAGATAAGATAAAATTTAATATTCTAAACCTATCATTCCCGATATGTTCTACAGAAGATGAGACAATTTATGCCATCTTTTCTTTAGGTGTATTTAAACAAGAAAACTATGGAGAAAGTTCCTCTACACATTTAATCTTCAAGATAGAGGTCTCAGATGGATGGACTACTTGTTATGGGTAAATGAACTGAGCTGGAATCACCAAGGGGATCGAAAAGTGTTCAAGGTTGGTTTTGCTATGTTAGTGCATTTTATTTGGAGAATGCAAAACATGAAGATCTTTGGGAAATTAAAAGACTATAAAATAGACAACCGAATGGAGTTCTACCTCAAGTTAAGAATGAAAACCATGTCGACTCCTTATCTACTCTTCAGTTCTAACCTAACCAAACAACAATTGAGGATATAGAAAAAGCTGATGCTAGGTTTTAATAGTTTTGTATTTAGTTGGTTTTTACGCAAGCTCTATTTGTAAGAGTAGTCACTCAACAATCATTGTACTTTCCATCTTTTGATTGAGTAAATTATTACTTACCTTCCCAAAAACAAAGATTGGTGCATAAAATAATCTTTTCCTTTCACTCAATTCTGATTTAAGGATTCATAATTACTATGTGGAAAGCACTTGTTTATTTATAGTGCATATCTGTTGGTGTATGCCCTGTGAACCAATTATAGAATATACTCTAATTGATCAGTTGTGATTTAGGTAGTGTCGTATTCTGACCTTATTTAATATTAGGTAGTTATTATGTCTTGCCAGAGACCGCTTATAACTTGTGGACCTAAAAGAAGTTTAGGTCTTCTGCTGATATTAAATAAGCCTACAGGGTCACACACCAAACAAACTAAACTTTCATTGGGCCTTAATCAGATTTGGGCCTTGTCTTTAGGTTTTTACTATATATATGGATATATAGTATGACTAGAAGAGAGAAGAATATAATCTGCTCTCATCTACTCAAAAACCATAAAGAAGATGTCCTCGGTTAGAAAGAGAGAGAGAGAGGTCTTAGAAAGTGATACTAGTACATCAGATTGGGTTGTTTAGTCCTGCGAGAGTGCAAATATCGGTAGAGATGCGACACTTGACATGCTCTTCCCGACACTACCAGTTTCTCTACATATTTTCGCTACAAAAAACTATAACCTGACTAGATTTGGTTTCATTATTCACATGGGTCTTGGTTTTTTGGATTCGCAAAGGTGATAAATGTTATTAATGTTGACAGTTCGAAAATATCAACAATTTCAACTCAAATAAACTTTATAATTGAACATGAGCATAACCATTTAAGAAAATACAGGCTTTGCAAGTTTTGAAGAACAATCCCAATGCAAATGGTAAAAGTAGTGGAAAATTTCAGTCAAGGATCGATGGAGGGTTATCAATTATACATAACTCTCCCTTTATATTTTACAAAGAGGTTATTTCTGTAATTGAAACCCATAACCTTCTGGTTAAAGAGAAATAACCGTATTAGTTACTTCAAGGTTCACCCTCAAATGATAAAAGTAGTAGCTTGCGTATATTATTTATATTATATATATATTTAGTTTCTTTTCTATTGACGACATGGACAAGTGAACGTTGCTTCTGTTTTTTAACCAAAAAATATCTTTTGACAGTGTTTAATGGAGAGAAGAAAACTACATGATCTTTCAACCAAACAAATCTGCTAGTTATGGAGGTGGTGCGTACATGGTGTGATATGATAAAGAGTGAAGGAAATTTTACTGTTATATCCACCAGATTGTCAGTGCTAATCTTTTCCTATTGCAATATAGTAATACTGGTTTGACATAAAAGAGAAAAAGTAGATCTTACTTCAATCACTGGATTAAAGTGTGACAATAAAATATATAATTAAAAATGCTCAAGGGCCATAGGTTCGTTCTCATAATAGCATCTTTAATATTAAATTACTGAGAAAATCATTATCAACAGTAACCTTCTAAATTTTGGAAATAACTATTTCTCATTTCCCACTTTTTCTTTTCTTCAATTTGTAAAATACTGATTGTAGGGATTGTTTACATATGCCCAATTGCAATTAAGAAGAGTTTCTTTTTCATGTTTGTTTACATCATCTCGGGGACTTGATAGACTCAACTTGGGACTTTCCTCGTGGACCCATCATTCTTATGAAAAGTCGGTACTCATCGAATGTCATGGGCGAATATAGAGCAGGTCTCTCAGGCGACACCAACTCTTCAATTGGCTTTATTGGTATATCAGGCTTCGGATTGTAGAAAAAGGCCAGCGACACCCTCTCCTCCATCGAGTTCACCACCACTCGATGCTCTACACTCTTGTAAATTGCATTGCTTAGTACCTACCAAAGTAGTTAGTCCATAAAGAAGTGAGAAAAATGGTTCTGAACAATAATTTGGATTCAAATTCAAGATAGATGGATTGAAACATTGTTTCATTCAACGGTTACATGTATCAATATTACATCATCTAGTTTACCCATCACCTGAATTGTAATGGGGTTTGGAAAGAAGACCAGAAACATAAGAAGACAAGTAAAGTTTACATGATCAAAGTGACAGTTGATAAGTCAAAAGTACAATACGACTGCTCGTTTTGTTCTGACATATATTCAGCATATTCAAAACATGTCATTAATTGTTAAATAATTAAATACGGGGCAAATAATTTGCGAAGACCAACAGTGACGTGACGAGACAAACAACACGTGTTTAAAGAGAAGGGCCTCCATTTGCATAAAAATCTAAATACTTATCCAACAATGAATGCAAACTTTTCCTATTTGGATATTATGGCCTATCACAACTAAAAATAGTTTACTTTCACCTGATAAATGCTGGAAACATTAAAAAGCTTTAAAGTTTATACGAAAATTGACTTTAACTCATTATTTACTGAATTATAAACACAACAACAAAAGCCCTTGATGTTAAAATAGAAAAGGAAAGGGCTGCCTACTGGGGACTTGATTCCAAGTTCATAACTGAAATTTGGACTTCCATTTTCCCCGCTCCAAATAAATTGGCTAAAATGGTTATCTTCCTTGATGACTTTTGAGCATTAAATATGTCCTTACTAGTTATCACCAATCAGAAAATGTCCCCTCCATGTGCATACCTTAGGATTCATATACCTCCAACAAACATATTTCCCATTCACAGACTAGCCCCGAGACAGAGTGAGAGCGAGTTACCTGGATTTGATCTCCAATATTGACAATAAAAGCATATGTAGCTGGTTTCACGGTGATCCAGTTATCACCTTTACGAACTTGAAGACCCTTCACATGATCATCTGGCAAGAGAAGGGTTAAGCCACCAGGATCGGAATGTGACGATAGACCAAGCGTCAGGTCAGGTTGTGGGCACTTAGGATAAAAATTCACTCTTAGACATGACCCGATATTCTCACCCCCAAAACCATTCTGAAGCTGCTCCTCTAGTAATCCAAGGTTTATTGATAAAACTTTCATCAATCTCCTACATAGCTCCACGACTTGCTTCCCATATTCATCAGTCACTACCCTACAGATTAATCATAAATGAGCCCCAAACTAATGTAGTAAAATTTTTCGTGTGAAGAAAGAGGCATAAGATTAATGTTTGGTCAATTAGGTGATTTCAAACATTCATTTGATAAGCAACTACAAAAGGATAGCCGTAAGTGGCCGGCAAAAGGCTTTGCACTTAGGATATCAATACTAGGTATGATGATATCTACAAAACGTTATGTCATCAATTAGACCTTTTGAATTAATAAAGCATTCGAACCATAAACAAAAGGCAACCCTTTTTAGAAACGATGCAAAGAAATGAAAGCTGACAAAGAAGTTAATCAAAATAATTACCTGCAATCAGCTGGAAGAGCAGGCCATTTGT
This sequence comes from Erythroxylum shatona, assembly GCA_027568895.1. Lineage (NCBI taxonomy): Eukaryota > Viridiplantae > Streptophyta > Magnoliopsida > Malpighiales > Erythroxylaceae > Erythroxylum > Erythroxylum shatona. The sequence continues at coordinate 14,610,848 of JAOSBK010000206.1, read as the reverse complement.
TATAGTCCTTCAGTGAACAGGGAAGATAGTGAAGGTAGTAGTAATCGCTCCAGTCAAGAATGGCATCTTTTTCCACGCCTAACCTGCTACCGTACCCCTCGTAGGTCTTCGGCGAGTTTGCATATGACTGCTTAGCCTCCATTGGCAAATGAAAGAATTCACGCCACACCTCACGAGCACGATCCATGAGTTGGGGGCTAACTCCATGGTTAAGAACTTGGAAGAAACCCCATTCTTTACAAGCCACAGAAACTTGGCGAATTATATTGTCACAAAGTTTCTCATCGTCCCCGAATAATCCTCCAATATCAATAATAGGTATGTTATGCTCAACTAAGCCAGAATTCATCGAAGGCCTTTCAAGAGGCCGCTTCACATATCGGTCTGGAATTACAGATAGACCACTATCGGCCAAGGATTGCACACGAACTATTGGCTCGGGCCATTCTTGGAGTTTGTTCATGTTGGTAACTTTGTTTGGTCTCCAAAGTTATTGCTATATCGTTGGAAATAACATAAAATATTAGAACAAACCAAATCCAAAATAATGAAAAGAAGTCCTTAGCTTTGTCCCAGAGAGAGGGACAAAGAGAGTGTAAGGGGTTGAGTAGCGATAGCTAAAAAGGTGAGAGAGGTAGTGTAACAGAATGAAAATGACGAGAATGGGAACTTGAAAGGGCGTTTTGGCTAAATAATGCTATGGTGGAGGGTGACCCTTGCTAGTGCTAACCTAAATATGTGTGCTGAGTCCCATACTTTGTGGTCATGGTGATTTTGTTGGACCAAATTCTCTCTTACATAAATCAGTTTCTACGTTATTTTATTAAATTTCATCCATATCTATATGTTTTAATAGGCTCCACATAATATGTAGAAAAAATTAATTTAGAGGACGATACGAACATCATTTATGGTCATCTGTGGGCGTAGTTGCGAGGTTGACAATCCGACCAGTACAGAAGATTAAAAAGAACTATCAGTTTAGTACTGCAAAAACTAAAAGTGTAGACATATGAAGTCAGCAATCAATATTATACACTTATCGTACATCGATTGTATTTACTCCCAATTGGGCCCCTGGACAAATGTTATTTGGCGCATGATCACCACAATTCCATATTTACCTCACAGACACTATATCATTCCAATAATGTCCCACAATATACAGCAGTAACAGCCCCCTCACTTCTTCTTTTGAAGTCCTCCATTTAACTATATATGGTCAAACTTAAGATCGCTCCATTTCCTTTGCAAAATTACGATATATGTTTATGTACGTAATATAGAAATTAAATTATTTTATTAGATGACACATTTTATGTTAACAATTGTATGTTATCAATTCCATCTAGTTATCTGTTTTATAGTTAGGTGTCGAAGTACCGTATAGGCGTATGTGAAGGAAGTGAGACTTGTAAAGTTCCCTAGGAGCAAGGTAACAGTTGACTTCTTGAATATACAAAAGAAAGCAATCACAAAACTTAAGATTAAATGCTTGTTAATTACTAAGGAGCAATTCTTTGGTGCAATTGACTAATCAACTCATATTAAATCTAACAGGTGTTAACAAATTATGACAACAATTAATGATGTATGATGTCAACATAAGTTATACAACTAAAATAAGTTGCAATCTTGTTCCCTTATAAGCATGTGATAATTTGCTTGACCAATTAAAATGGCAAGATGTCTTTCTAATTTAGGCAAAGGATTTCTTATTTGTAGTTTTAGGTGATATGATATATAGATGAATGAAAGAAGACAAACTATTAAAGAGATCACTTTATAAATATATTTAAGAATAAAGATTATATATATGAATCCATTTATTTTTAAAAAAATTGTGCAAAACATTAAATGGTGTATGCTCTTTCATAAGGTATCTTATATGAAAATTTCTTTTTCCTAAGTGTATGCAAGTAAGTCAAATGTGTAAATAACAAAATCCTCGAAGTGGATCATTTAAATAATGAATAGAAAACGTGCCCCTTACAATTACTCCCATTAATTTTCCCTTTTCCTCCATGGTATGGGTGATTTTGGTAGCATAGGCATGGAGTTTGAAACCGCCAATCGGATGGGGACTACTAGTACTCCGTACTAACCCATCCAATACGCACGTGCAATAATTATACTACGTTCATCGGCTGTCGACGGAAGTGAAAAGGTTCTTACATGTTAGCGGTGAGACTAGAAACGCATGACTTTAATTGGCCTGTGTAAGACATTATAGATCCAACCTCAACTCTCATCCTCAACTCTCCTCTTTCAGATCTATATCCACTTGAAACATTTTCCTCCTAAAATTAACCATAATCGTTATCAAGTCTCAGACCAGGAAATTTTTCATTCTGAAGTCTAATTTTCAGGCAAATTTAACTTCTAATCGTTCCTTGAACTTAAAAGGAATTTTTTTTTAAAAATGATTCTTGACAATTCGCTTAACAGTACTCTACATGTCTTGTTATTAAACATCGCGGTCTGCGTGTCTTGTAAATTTTCCATATACTGCAACTATGCAAACTGAACAACAGCATAGAGAGGAGGCTCGGGCTCGGGCTCGCAGGTAGTTTTTTTATATATTAACATCAAAGACAGGAAGAGATGGATAGATAAAGAAGGAGCCACACATGTATAGACCTACATACATATAATTAAAGATCTCAACACCAATTAATCGGAAGTTGAATTTGGACTAACCTTCTATGACTCCATTTTCTTGAGTGCTCTTAGAGAGCTGAGAATGAATGAAGACGAAAATAAAAAGTTGGCCCGTTTTTGGGGATCATCTGCTTCCTCTTCCCTGTAGGAGTTGGTGATTGGAGGTACAATAAGATCTTTGTGACACCAGGCGGCTCACATGTTGTGTCTACTGACAAATGGCTTGCACGAACTGAGAAGAAATGAGCTCCTTTATAGTTTCGTTTCTACATGTGGATGGTCAATCCCCGACACGTGCATATATGTCTAATATGTTGCAAATCAATTACCTTGCCTTGTCATATATATACATAGTTGTATCGTCAACTTACTTTAATGTAACGCCTAGAGGCTTAGGGGTGATTAAGAAGTTGTTAGCAATAACTCTATTACGAGAAACTCCAACATCCTTTGAAATTTGTGAGCCCCTGTAGATTTATTATTCATCCAGGCCCAGGGTATGCATTCGTGTTTTGGTGGACCACGCGATTGGACGGAGGTAACTCCGCACGCGAACTTATTTTTTATGTCGAAATCATTTCTTTTCGTTATCGCTTCATTTGTGCGTAACTATATTTAACACGAGGGATAATTTAGAAAGCAGTGCATGGTGTAAGAAGCACACAAACAGTACTAGCGCTGGCGTGTCTTGATAGGTAGCGTGAAAGTTGATTTTAACTAGTAAATCGGGAGGTTGTTTCACCGCCAACGGAGCTGGTGCAACTATGGGAAAAACAAGTGCACTTAAGGGGAGTGAGCAAATGCGAGATTAGAGACAGACTCTAAACTACCACCCTTGATGCAGGCATCGGAAGAAAAGTGGCATTAACCTGGAGTTTCAAGGTTAAAGTTTCTGCGGGTCTAGACGCACCATTTTGCGTGCAAGCATAAATTACCGGAAGAAAGCTGAAAGGGGAGAATAGCGAAAAGAGGAGAATACCAGCCCTCCACAATTTATAACCATGCATGATTAGAAGATGAGACCTAAACTTGTGCCACAATGAGACGTTTACCTATCCAAACAATTCCAATTTACCAACATCCAAAAAATAGGAATTTGGGTGCGAATTAGATATAGATAATTGATTTAATACCTGAAGTTGACAATCTTTTATATCCACTGCGTTTTCCTTTTCTTTAAGAAGGAATTACTAATCAGTGAAGGAAAATGTTTCGGTCCCTCTCCTTTTCTCTCTATTTTTTGGGTATATCTATATATAAATACGTACAATCTTTGATTTTTTTTTAGCATGTGCATAATCATTTAACAGTTCTCTTAAAACTCTATTATCACACACTGTATGTATATATAAATACGTAAGAACCCGTACAACAATGTAAGAAAAAGGTTATTATAACTTGATATACCAGGTATTTATCTCTGATATAACTACTTAGAACCATCATGATCGACATCTATATGATCAGAAGCCTATTCCCATTATGTATATGACATAAAGTAACACTACTGTCTTCTTCCTGCCTAATTAGACTTATTTATCGTCCATGAAGAACCATTGATTGGCTGCTTGTGGATTTGGTGGATTTGAATCTGATCTAGATACAACGCGCCCTGCGCTAGATAAGAAAGAATAAGCCCGACATAGCACATGTAAACCGGATAAGACCTCTATTAATTGGATTCTTTCTCGTTTGACAGCGTATTCAATTTGATAGAGATAGCTCCAAGATTCAATTACATTAGCCATTATCCTCTTCTCCATTTACGGTGCTCATTTGGAGAGTAAGTAACTAAAGATTTTAAGAAAAATAGTAATGGAGATATAATAATGAATATTTTACCTTGGAAGGAGAGGTAGATTCATCATTTTGTTAGAGAAACTAAAATTTGAATTTCAACTTAAATAATTGATCATAGATAATTTAAATATATGTGATTATTAATCAATAATATACATTTCTGAAAAGTTTAAGAACCCACCTCTGAATCTTTCACTTTTTAAAAGGTTTAGTACGTAATAATTAGGTGATATTAAAGTGCATTGTGATAATTTTTAAAGTAGATAATAAAGTGCATTGTGATAATTTTTAAAGTATAAAAATAAATTATAACATATTAAATTTTAAAAGCTACATTAAAAAGGTATTATTCAATCACATAATTTATACATTTAATCTTAATTTAAATTAAATTATTTTTCTAATGACGGATGTACGCTTTTAATTATTACAGTAAGGTAACAAGAGGTTTATTTACTAATGGTAAGAATCAACTTTTTGCAAATATTTTTTTTATGATCAACACTAATAATTGAAAAGCAATAATTATATGGAGAAATTTTAACACGTGAGCATATATGAGAATGGATCAATCTCTTTTTTCCAAATGATCCATTTCATGTCCAATAAAAGTCGAAGCGTTTCCAAGTTATACAGCATTAATTTAAGTGCAAGCAAATCATATGTCTATTTCCAACTACATAGATAATTTGATAATACATACTTGGTGGAACATACCTGTTATGAAGATTCTTGCACGAACAAGGGCTGTTCAATGCCACATGTGTCTTTGTTTGACAAATGTCGCCCTGCCTTATCACGGAAAGCTTTAGCCTCATCCATGACATAGTACCTTGCGTCATGCTTGATAATCATATCTAAGCTTAATTATTTAATTAACATGCCTATTGTTTTTTATCTATTTGATTGGGAATGAAAAAAGAAAAAGAAAAATAAAGTAGGGTCGGAAATGATAGATTCTTTTCCGAATATAAGAAAGAAAAAGGGATAACTATATTCTTGGTCCTTAATTTTAGGATTTTGCACGTTCCAATCCTTTAATATAACAAAATTTAGTGCAATTCTTCATCTCTATATTTCAACTCAATTACGTATTTATGTCAATTTTTGTTAGCAAAAAGTCGATATGGCACTCTCAAAATAAATTATATGTAGACAAATCAATTTTTATTAGGCGAATTTAGATATAAATAAAAATTTTGTTTGATCAATTGAAGTTTTAACTCATAATTTTGATGATAATAAAACATGTTATTATTAATACTTTTATTCTCCGTGAAATTAGTAAGTAGTGCATAAGATCAAGTTCAATAAATGGGGTAAAATGAGTAAAGGAGCTAATTGAATGAATTGAACAATTAAAGGATTAAGAAAATGAGCAAAGTAAAGTATATATGCAACTTATATGAGATTCAAGAGAATTCAAGTGAAGAATTAAGGAGGAGGAGGAAGCAAGCATATCCAAATTTAAGCAAATCATTACAATTCTTCTCATAACCTTATCTTAATCATTTAAATGAATTAGACACTACAAGCAAAATGTTGATTCGCGAAGGAATATTACTGACGGTATGAAAACCGTTACAATTACCGACCGAAAATGCATAGCCGTCGGGGAAGATGGTTGTGGAGAAAAAGTGTTGCGACGGTCCAATATTCCGTCGCTGAATGTTGTGGAGGAAATTTACCGATAAACGTTTCGGTCGGTAAAGTGGTCGGTAAAAACGTCGGATTCATGCCCTTTAATTAAACCAAAACGACGTCGTTTTGGGTTAAACCAAAACGACGTCGTTTTGAAAAAACTAATAAACCCTCTTTCTTCCTCCTTTCTTCTTCTCCAGCGCGCAGACATACCTTTCCTAGCTTCCTTCTCCTTACGGTTCTCCTCCACCCTTCTCCTCCATCGCCGCCTGTCGCCGCCGCCTGTCGCCGAGTCGTCTCCTCCAACGCTGCCGGTCTTCGATAGATAAGTCCCTTCTCCTCCCTCCCCTCTTTCTCCGATAGATTTGCTTGTGAAATTTGAACTTGAACTATACAATATATAATGACTTAGCTCGAATTCTCTTGTTAAAATAATATCATCTTAAGCTCTTTGGAATGGAGCAAGCCAAGAAATTGAGAACACCGATAATTGTCACAATTAAATTAAACAAGGATGGAGAGTGCAAGTGGATTGATGTAAAGCTCTACCGAGATATGATTGGTATTTTACTTCACTTTAATACAAGTAGACCCAATATTACGTTTAATTGATGCTTGTGTGCTAGATTTCAATCAAGTCATAAGGAGTCCCATCTTTTAGCTATTACGTGTATAGTTAGATATTAATCTGATACCATTTGTTTAGGACTTTGGTATCCTAAGCACACTTACTATCAGTCGATGGTTATTTAGATGCAGATTATAGTGATATTCCTTTAAATAGAAATAGTACATTCAATACTTTTCAATTCTAGGAAATGCATTTATCTCATTATTTAGAAAGAAAAAAAT
>JAOSBK010000206.1:14580468-14592338 GCA_027568895.1 Erythroxylum shatona | reverse complement strand
AATTTTTATCCATATATAAAAAGTTTAAAATTAATTATATTTTATAAAAATTTATTTGAAGAATTCTTTTAGATTAATGTTTGTAATTAAGATTTATGTAAACCCTCAGGAAACTATAACTCCTCCACTATAGACGCCTAAGGGTTTAAATGCTTGTGCTATATGTTAAATGTCACTATAAACTTACCAGAAGTGGAATTAATTCTTTTTTTAGTTAGGAGTGTTTAGTGATTTAAGGTATAACGTTATTTGCTTATGGAGAATTTAATAGGTCTATATTTTGTATGCTTATAGGGCTTAAGTTAGTGTGATTTAGTAGTTTATAGCATGTTTAATGTAGATTTTATAATGTTTCCTATGTTTAGTTTTTTATCTTGTAGGTGATGAATTAGAGAAATTAACATTCACAGAGACAAGTTTTTGTCATTCGCGAAGGTCTTACAAGTTGAGAAATAGAGCTAGATTAGGTTTGGAGTTTTATATGGAATCGACATTAGACTCATCATTGTTATACAAAGAAAGGCACATAACTAAATCAACACTAATTACAACTTAGTGTCAAACATCACTTACATATGGCTTCACGAGACATAAAACTTCCAAAACAAAATTGGTGTCGATATTAAAACTAGTCCATCATCGGTTCTCGTAGATGATTTATAATGACATATTATTTCTTAAGTTCAAATGAGCTAGAACACTAATTTTGAACCTTAATTATAAGTACTTGAATTAGGTTTATCTTAAGAGACTTTTAGAAAGATTAAGAGTCACCTAGTTTTATTTTTATAGTTTTATTATTTTTAGCATTGCAGGAAGATTCAAATCAATTAAAGGAGTTAGTGACAACTCTTTTATCTTTCTTCTAGTCTTCCTTCATATTGAGAATTATTTGTTTATATTTTGTTTTCATTATTTAGTAGCTAGAGACCCTAGTTAGAGTTAGGGATATAGCTTGTAGAGGATTCTTCAATTCTCTATACATGATTTAATTATTTATCGGTTGAATTTATTTTCTTTATTTTTAGTTGTTGAACGCTTGCATGACCATTATAGATTCAATCTTAGGGATTGTATGAAGGACCAATAAGCGAAGTAGAATATGTATACTAAGAGAACAAATTCTTTAACACTGAATAATAATGATATCTTAGGCTTTAATGATAACCAATATATTAAGTATGTTTAATGAGTTTACTTAGGTTAAATTACGCATCGAAATTAGATATACAAGTGTACTTCAAAAGAAAGAATAGATACTTTAGATTAATTGTCTTTTCAACCTAGATGATCAAACTTGTGTGCTTATTAGAATTCCTCGTAAGTTAACCTCAAAGCTCTAATGTTTGTTAACTGATTTCTCCCTTTATTATTTGATTTGCATTTTTTTGTTAGTTGAATAGTTAATTACCTCTTATCAAATAAGGTTTTCTTTAATTTTAATATTTAACTAGGATTGATAATTATAGTGACATAGGGACTCGATTCTCTAAAATTATTCTTGTTTATAAACTTGATATAATTGACCTTTTGCACTTACAGATTAATTCAATCAATCGTACCAACTTCTACTAGGCAGCTCAATTGGTCTTTAAATAAGATTTTGCTTCCCCATGTGAGTACATCCTAATCTGATTGAACTTGCTCTGTTAAAAAAGAAAAAGGGCCTTTTACGTAGGCCTATCTACAGCACAAGTTAAGAAGGTTGATGAGCTATGTTGAGTCCCGAGTCGTACATTCATCAAAGGTGTATCAGCTCGAATTTAATTTCTGGTAAGAATTTTCTAACTCCGTTTTTTCTATATTTCCTTAATAAGATAAAATAACGACTACATTTAATAAAATTAATTTTTTCTCGTTTTGTTAAAGGCGGACAAAAATGTTAGTAATAATAAAAATAATTTTAAGAAAGACTTAATTTATGGTCATATTAATCATATTATTAATGAATATTTTAAATTGATATACTATTAGTCAATAAATAAATTGATATAAATGTTAAATGTTTTTATACTTTGAAATATAAGTAATAATATATAAATATGATAAATTAATAAATCAATGTATTAATCTATTTAAATTATATCTCAATCACTCTTTGGTACACGTAAAAAAACGTGTAATCTATGCCATTCATCCGGGATTTTGAAAAAAATATTTAGACTTCTTATCAATTGTTAAACAAAAAAATTAAGTGACAAATAAGGTATAATGAATTGTATTGAAACACTAAAATTCTTTAATATTCGAGCTATATTTAATACATAATAAATTTTATTTATTAATTACAAAATGAAAATTGAAGTTTAAATTAATTTTAATAATTTCATTAAAATTACAGATGAAATTAGTATTAGAAAGTTTGGACAACAATGTTTACAATGGAAATCTTTTTCAGAATCATAAATGATAAATTTTCAACTAATAAAGCTCATGAACATTCCCCATCCATATGTCATATTGATTCTCCACCCATACAAATTTTCAAGTGTCAATGTCAAAATTAACAAAACACTATACTAATATACTATTTTGTAACTCTTCTTATTAGTTCTGATTTTATGTCTTGAAAGGCTTCCAATCACCTAAAAATGCATAACCTTTCAAATTTTTCAGTCTTAGATGCTTTGTTTCCAAAATAGGGACACTAAATGCAACCGTTCACCAAATCGCACAGAACAACCTCGAGCTAGGTCTATGATTAGGTCTTACGTTTTAGTTAAGTCTAATTCTATAAGCCAAAAGCTAAAAAGACAGTCATAACAATTTATCGATGTCTTTTGATTCAAACCAGCTTCAGCATCAAGGGTCATTTCTCAGTCGCATTCTTTCTTATCAGAAGACAAGTAGCAAAGGGTTATGTGACAATCACAACAATGAGTTGTGCAGTTTAGATCAGTATGATTTGGCTCATTTGATTGGTTTAATTTCTCGACCTCACAACAGAAAACACAGAGTCTTCCTCCATAAAGGTCAAACTTTTTAGTCCCCCGACCCGAGTGTTTATTTTCGGCTTGCAAGCATGTGAACCTGCTGTTGCTGTTATGGAGTTAACCAGCCAAGATGGCCTTGTAACTTTAGACTAAAGAAAGAGAGAAGAAATGAGAAATTGAAGAGAGAGAGAAAGAAGGAGAAAGGAGAGAGAAATCATTTTTTTATATTTCATTTGTAAGAATTAGTTTTAAAAAAATCAGATATATATTTTATAATATAAAACTGACAAAAAAAAAGTAAGTTGAGATTCAAATTAAAAGTTTACGAACGTTTACATTTTTTCTCAATTATTAAAATATTTTAATTTAAATTAATACCAAAGATATTTTTATAACAAAGATTTTTGAAATTAAATTAAGATTCAGATTTAATTTATATTAAAATTTATTAAAACGTATTAAAATAGTTAATTTATATTAAATTTTGATAAAAATGATGACTTTTTAAAAAATATATGAAATTACGATCCAATTTAATACTTTTTTTTTTAATTTTATAACCCTTCTTAGTCCTGAATTTTTTTTTAGTCTTAAAAAGGCTTCTACTCACTTAAAAATGCACAATCGAACCCACACTCAAGGAACATTAGAGAAAATGCAGATGAATTAGTAGAGCTGGATCAACTTAGACTTGGTATATCGATTGGTAGGTCAATATAGCCCAGTATAAGCCTTAGAACATGGGCCTAAACCTCCTGAGACCAGTCATGTGGTGCGGGTTTACTAACCCTGTTTGTTGTTATAATAGAGAAGAAGAAAAGGATGTCCATTGTCCACGACGCGACTTTGGATCCACAGAAGTAAAGCCAGTGTGATGGTCCCTCCAATAAATTTTATCCGTTTATTATGCATGAGTATTAAATTTATGTGCTATTTTTAACTAATCACTTAATTAAAAAATAAAAATAACGGGCATCTTTGATTTGTTTAAACATCAATTTTATTAGCGATAATATAAACTATAATAATATCAATACTCAGTAAAAATTTTGTTGATATGTAAACTTTAGAAAAGTCCAATAAATATACTGTTAACTTTAATATTCATTTTCAAACGAAAGGTACGAGGAAATGAACATAACCACAACATAACTCTTATATGAAATTCTGAAGGATTAAAATGAATAAGCATATAAAAGTTTAGGGGTTAAAAATAATACTTAACCCAATAAATTGCGGGTCTTACAATCCGCGTGGAACTATGACTCAAACTCTTGAGTATGATTTTGACAACAATAATTGAATATAAACATAAAAAGTTTGATATACAATTGAACAATTTCCACGTGATAAGTATTTTCTTTACAATAACACCATGTGGTTGTACTTGTCCATATTTGTTTAAGTTTTCTATTTTCACCGTGGATGTTGATTTGCATCTTGATTTTACATGTAAGGTCATTTTCTTTATGAAAGTTGACCTGGTCAAAATTCCAGATGATATCATGTTCTCAACTTTGCAGAATTCCCCAGAAGTAACATTTCATTGCTAGTTTGTTGAAGACAAGAGACAGCAGTTTCCCAAACTGTTGATTTTAGGGTATAAGGTTGGTAGCTTAACTAAAAACTAAAGAAGGGTCCGTGTTTTGTATGATCGTAAAGCTGTTCTATACTTTGTGTGTACGAAGTGGCTTTGTAATTTTGTTGAGAAAGAACAAGAAATGACAGCTAGAAAGGATTAAACAGTGGATGGAATCCATTGAAATGCTGGTGCTTAGGCTTACCCTAACAAAAACATTTAGATTATCGATGTATCTTAGTCATAAACGTAATTGCCACTGCCAATAATCGAATCAATGTACAGCGTAGCTAACACCGTCAGTGGGTTAGAATAAAATTGGATGGCAGTCGGTAAAGTTTCCTAAATTAAGTAAATAAAGATGAAATTGAAGATAAGATCGTGGAAGGGTGAGTCAGATTATTATAATATTCTGTCACCCACCAAAATGACCTGAATGGAAGACAAACGCGTGAAGTGTGGTGTGGACCTCTCTTTGCAACTTGGACTCTTTCTCCAATCCAGTCAGTCAGCCCTTTGGTCCACTCGTTTTCACCCCACTCGTCCTCCTTTAAAGTCACTCTAAAGTTCCTCGCTTAAATTCATTCCTCCCTATGATTATTATTTTATTTTGTAAGAAAAGACCTCTTGCTTAGTTTTATTCAAACCTAAAATAGCTCTTTTTGTCACCTTATACATAATCTTATATCATGTTGCAAAAATTAATAGACCAATAAATTTGTATTATATTTAAATATTTAATAAATGACAAATCTTTTCCTTATAAAAAATCTTTTTTAAATTATAAGAAAATTTAAGCTCATTAATTAACTACGACTTTAGTTTTAATTTCCAAAAGGAAGCAAAATCTTACTTTTCCACTTCAATTTATAATTAATGTGTAGAGATCTATCTTACTTTTCCACTTCAATTTATAATTAATGTGTAGAGATCTTCAACCGGTAATAACAGCTGTGTGCTACTTGTTGGAAATTTGGAACCAAACAGGGACTCTGATACGCTCAACAAAGCGCGTGAGCGTCGAAACGCACACGTGATGGACAACCTTGGAGGCGGTTGGATATAGCCCACGATATGGGGTCCACCATTAAACTCGCAATTTAACTTTCATTTACATTTCATTTGGATTTCATTTAGAGGAAGCCGGAGAGAAGAATCAACGGGTCCCCTATTCCCTAATGGATTGACAGGAGAGAGGGAAGAGACCCTTTTGCGTTGAAGTTTTGACTTTGACCAAACCCACAGAACAATAAAAAATTCGGGAAGAGAGCAAGAAGAAAAGTCCTACTTTCCTCTCACCTTCCTCTTCACGGTTAGCTTCTTTTGGAGAATATTATATATAAAAGCCCCACAATTGGCCTTCTCTTGGCAGCTCACACCAGCTTCATTTCTTCAACATAATTCAAGACTGAACTTTATACAGCACCTCTACCTATTTCTCTCTGTCTCCTTCACAGGTCTCTTAGGTATGTTCTTTGTTTTTTTCTTCAGCTTGTAGAAATTTGTGGTTTCTATTTGGTCTGATGGTCTCTATGCTTGGTATTTTCATCACTCGTCGGGATTTCACTGCGTCTTTTGCTTGTTTGGTTAAAGTTTGAAATTTTGGTTTTGGGTTTTGCCTGTGTGACTTTTATTCAATTCTTATCATATTATTCAAATATGCTAAATTTCTTGGTAAACAATAGAGGTGATTTTGGAAGACCAGGTCTTCTGGGCGTTAGATGTTTGTTGATAATACATCATTTCTTTTTTTAAGGGAGAAGTCATGGAAGTGGGAAATTTGGATTTCCTCCTTTCATTTTACCTTTCCCTGGCGTGATTAGGCTTCTGTGTGATCTAATTCTTAGTTGTTCAGATTAGTTTTTTAATTAGATTCATGAATCTTTCTCGATTATGCCGAATATTTGAAATTCGTAATTTGGCATGTTTTCGTGTGTGTTTCCATCCACAGAAGATATATATGTCCTCCATACGACGACCTCATTATTTGACATCTGCTTGCTTTTAACTGTGCAGGACTTGGATATGTGCAGTGGTTCTGAAAGTGAGTTTTCCCCTGCAAATATTGTCATGGGAGATGAATCTCGTAAACAGAAGGAAGGTATCGTGTGTAACTGCTCAGTTTTGCTGGAGTTGTCCGCCTCTGATGATCTCAGTGGCTTCAAAACTGAAGTCGAGAAAAAGGGTTTGGATGTTGATGAAGCAAGCTTTTGGTATGGTGGACAAGTTGGGTCCAGAAAGATGGGTTTCCAAGAACGAACACCCCTTATGATTGCTGCTATGTTTGGAAGTGTTAATGTCTTGAAGTATATCATTCAAACGGGGAAAGCTGAAATCAACAGGGCTTGTGGCTCTGATAAGGTCACTGCCCTCCACTGTGCTGTGGCAGGTGGTTCCAGTTCTTCTGTTGAGATTGTTAAATTATTGTTGGATGCCTCTGCTGATGCTAACTGCATTGATGCTCATGAAAATAAACCCAGTGATCTGCTTAACTCTTCATTGAAATCTCCGTACAACTCAAAAAAGAAGTTCATATGTTCACTGTTAAGAGGCGAAAATTTAAGGGAAGATGAAGAAGAGAAGCTGGTGACAATACCTCAGTTAACGAAAGACGGGAATGAGAAGAAAGAATATCCTATTGATGTGACGCTGCCTGATATTAACAATGGAATTTATGGTACAGATGAGTTCAGAATGTACTCTTTCAAGATTAAGCCGTGCTCGAGGGCCTACTCGCATGATTGGACTGAGTGCCCATTTGTGCATCCAGGGGAGAACGCAAGGAGGAGAGACCCGAGGAAGTATCCCTATAGCTGTGTCCCTTGCCCTGAATTTCGCAAGGGTTCATGTCAGAAGGGTGATGCTTGTGATTATGCACATGGTGTTTTTGAGTCTTGGTTACATCCTGCCCAATACCGAACCAGGCTTTGCAAAGACGAGACTGGTTGCTCCAGGAAAGTCTGTTTCTTTGCACATAAGCCTGAGGAATTGCGGCCTGTGTATGCCTCCACAGGCTCAGCAATGCCCTCACCTAGGTCCTCTTCGATCAGTACGGTGGACATGGTGACATCGAGCCCCTTGGCCCATGGATCATCAATGCCACTGCCCACCGTTTCAACTCCACCCATGTCTCCCTTGGCAACAACCTCATCATCTCCTAAGTCTCTGGGCTTGTGGCAAAACAAGCTTAACCTGACTCCACCTGCATTGCAGCTCCCTGGAAGTAGACTAAAAACTTCATTATGTGCCCGAGATTTGGATTTGGAGATGAAATTGCTTGGGTTAGAAAATCAAGTTAACCACTTGCAGAGACAGCAACTGATAGATGAGATGTCTGGTCTCTCTTCTCCATCCCGTTGGAGCAAAGACTTCGATAGGGTTGGGGATTTTCAACATACTAACCTTGATGAAGCTTTTGGTTCTCTTGATCCATCTCTGTTGTCTCCAAATGGACTTCAGATTCGGCAGAACACTAATCAGCTAAGGTCTAGCTATACATCCAATCTCTCATCCTCTCCAGTGAGGAAGGCTGCCTCGTATGGGTTTGATTCTTCAGCTGCAGTAGCAGCAGCTGTGATGAACGCAAGGTCTTCTGCCTTTGCAAAGCGAAGCCAGAGCTTTATTGATCGTGGAGCTGTAGCTAATCGTCTTGGCCTTACAGCTGCTGCAAATTCAGTAAGCATGATGTCCTCCAATCTGTCAGATTGGAGCTCCCCTGATGGAAAGTTGGATTGGGGCATTCAAGGCGATGAGCTGAACATGCTGAAGCGGTCATCTTCATTTGGGGTTCGAAGTAACACTAACAATTATGCAACGAGAGCAGTTGACATGATGCCATCAAACATTGATGAGCCTGATGTGTCTTGGGTTAATTCACTGATAAAGGATGTTCCCAGTGTTGGAAACTTTGGTGCAGCAAAGCAGTACAATCCTGCGAAAGGGGTTCCCGAAGGTGTTCCTTCATGGATGGACCAGTTGTACATAGAACAGGAGCAGATGGTGGCATAAGCAACATCTCGAAGCTCCTACTTTATGGTGGAGGATTTTATACTCATGGAATTGTAATAATAATTGTACGAGTTTAGGAGAAGAAAGACGCTTAGAGGGAAAAGGCAAACCAAGGAAGAGTAGAAATTATTGCAAGAAGTCCACTCAAATTAATCAGTAGGCCATTTGAGCCACAGGTGACAATTAGGTGAAATACGAAAAGGGAAGATTTTTTTATTTGTTTTACATTCTTTCATATTTCGGTATCCCCTACTTAGGGATTGCACTTCTCGTTCTTGGTGGTATTAAGATTCAGAACGCTGAGTTCTTAATTGATTCACCTTGAGGTTGAACTAAATCAACTGTTCATTGTAACCTTACAGTGCAAGTTATAATTATATTCAAGTACTATGCCGTAAAGATGCTTCCACCTCCCTTAAATTCATCAATTTGATGTTCATCTATCTTCCAAGTGTTGTCCAGCACAGCAATTGTTGTCGTGGCCTTTCTAGTTTCCGCAGATGAACTCCTAAGATTGCCCTTGATTTGGTCTTCGCGATTGTCACATTTCGTTTTTAGGAATAGTTGGCAAAATTAATACTTTGTACAGTTCCACAACATGATTTTTACCACTGGCGTAGAAATCATCAGTTCCATCTCACGCTTAATTGATGAAAATTCCAGGATATATATGTTTCAAGGCAAAGCATTTGTTGCAACTTGCTGAATTCCGTACTCGTCAAAAATCTAGATTTAACTTCAGTTGGAAGAATAATGGTGTTATTAGTTATTACCCTCGTATATTTTATCCAACTTTTTAAATATAGCATGAGTTGGATCTTCTTACCTACAATTGCTAAAGCAAGAACATAAGGAAACACCCTTCCTTAAAATTCAAAGGTCCTAATTTTCGTGGTGGTTGAAGATGAAAGCAACATCGCAATTAAGAAGAAAAAATTGTACTCTACTTTGACTTCAACGCTTCGATAATACTAGATTAAGTAAATGTCGTTTTCCTTCTTAAAAAAATATTTCCTAGTAATAAACTTGCAAGTTAGAAGCAATGGATCCAGAAAAAAAAAAAAAATTGACTGGGTCTTTCAGCCAAGTAAAAATCTAACAAAGCATCAGACTGAATCATTTACAGCCAGACATATGATAAGATATGGTTGTGGAAGAATAATAAATTTAGTTGGACCGACCAAAACTCACTGGCCAATCTATCCTTTCGAAATTTGGTGGCTGAGCACATTAAATAGATTCTTTCCACACAAAACAGCCTTCTTCTCAAATAACCTAGTGCGCTGGGCGTGACTCCACTTCTGTCCTCAAACCAAACCACCTCAAAAAGTTGTGGTCTTTTTTCGACTTTCGACTCCTTATTTTTGTCATTTTGTCCCTAGTCAGAACAGAGAAAAGACTAAATGCTGGGTAAAGATTACGCGTGTCAATTTTAAGAGAAAGCCAACCCTTTTTGGTAGATTGTTGAGGCTTAATGCATAGGTGAGAAATTAGACACTGGTTAACTGCAAAAACTGCAGCCTCTCAATCTCAAGATTCTCAACTTGGGACATCCATGAGACTAATCCAAGGAACATGGTTAAGTAATATCTCACGCGAAAACGAAACATATTTCGGGCAAATTAAGAACTCCAATTCTCCCTGTTTTCTCCAAACTAGCAACAGTTCAACTACTAATGTAGTTCCTTTCTTCATTGTATCTGTTTATTTTGGGTCGAATTTACTTATAGTAACGATATCTTTCTTTTCAACCCCCAGCTTCACTTCACGTACTGTTCTACAACTTTTCTTGTCCCGCAGCCCCCATAGTGGAGAAATTCAATGAGATGTATATGGGATTTAGGACATCGTTTTGGTTTGATTGTGCCATTAAGAGTCCCTGAGCAATTCGTCAAGGGAAAATGATTAGATCTTTAATGTTTATATTAAAATTTAATTTAACATCTAACAACTAGTTTAAAAAGAACTCTCAATCGATTAAAAAGAATTTTATTAGGTCAAAATAGCAATTTTAACTCTAGCGTACGCTTTATAATATAAGAAGATTTGTGCTTTTTGAAATATTCAAAATGAATCTTAATATTTATAAAAACGGTCAAAATATATGTTTGTTAGATAAATAATTAGACAAAATTAACTCTTAGATAAATGTCACATCAAAATTTACGTGACATTTATTTTTAATTTTTATCTTTAAAGTGGGTCCTATTTGATAGGGTTATTGGCCGAGATCGATTGGAATGACAAAAATAACGTCATTTTATTAAAAACGATATCGTTTTGTAAATTTTTTCAATATAAAAAAAGAATGGATCAAAATGGGCAGATCAGACTGTGGGTAGGCTGTGGCCCGATCCAACCTATTGACATTCCTACTATTTGTCAAATAACAAGGATTTGTACTTCCTAAATTATACAATAGTGAACTCTACTCACTTGTGGTTGATTTGTTAATTTTAAAAGCTTATTTAAGTATTTTTTAACATTAATTAACCCAATTTAAAAAATAATTTCTTTATTAAATATGTAATCCCTAACTCCTAAACTCACTGTTGATTACTCTCTACCTACACCAGCTATCCCTAAATATACGATCATAATCCCATCTCTAATTGTTTTTACAATTTTCACAGCTTCGTCACACATGGTGGCCTGCTCCCTCACGCGTCAGTTGCACAGCTAAACAGCATATGGTGAAGTTAGGTAATTAAGACATCGAATAACCTTACATTTCCTAGGAGAGCAAACTGTGATCCCTAGAATTCGACTCACCATGTGAATCGCTCTACCCGTGTCATTACTCTCTTCACTACTATACACCCATTTGATAATGACTGTAAAATCTTCAAAGAAACTTTACAGCTCAAGCTATGACGTAATACCAACAGTAGAGCACATAGTGGATCTCATACTAGAACCAACAATAATTTTAAGAAGTAGCTTCTGCTCCACAAGTGTCTTCACCACTCCCACGTGAAAGGCTCTAAGGAAAGCACCTCCACTCAAGAGCAGAGATGTCCACACAAATGCATGTCTTCTTTCATAGCTTCGTTGCATATGGTTGCTTGCTCCTTATGCTTTCATCACGCAGCTGTGAAGAATGCAGTGTTGGAAAAATCGGGTATTTTTTCCTCTAAGGTAAACAACTAATGAAGTGAACCGATTCGGTAATACCCAGGAAAGACCGCCAAATGGACTCCTAAGACAATATTACCATTCCACGTAAGATCCCAGGAAAGAGCGGAGGGGTCACAAACGGTCCCACTTAAAACTCGGCCTCCTAGACAGAAATTACGTGCACGGTGTATTTATCACAACCTAACCCGTGTACATACACGAACAGTAAATAC
>JAOSBK010000206.1:14556032-14566911 GCA_027568895.1 Erythroxylum shatona | reverse complement strand
AATATATTATTAACAAGTCATAATGTTAATACATGAATCACAAATATCCATTGGCCTAGGGCACACTACTAACATTATTTATACACACCATAGCTCTTTTGTATTGGTTGGGTGTCCTAGAATCAAGGAAAATTTTAACTACCGTATCAGCTAGCTGTGCAAAGACCACCTATCCATTTTCTATATACAATGTCAGACGGTGGTGCAAAGGAAAAGGACAAAAAATGTAAAACAGAGACTAAAGATAATGGGCCAATTGTTTTGCATCTAGCCTAGAGTAGTTGACTTATTTTGGGTCTTTTATCACGCCCCCTTCAAGTCGGTGGTTTGGTTGAGAACCAATAACCCTGATCTTGCAAACTAGACCCAAAAATGTTTGTGCGGGAAGAGCTTTTGTAAATAGATTTACGACTTGTTTAGTGGTGCTCACGTGTTTCAACTCGAGGAACCCTAAGTTCACGCAGTCACAAACTAGATGAAGATCGATCTCAAGATGCTTCGTCTTCTCGTGGAAGACCGAATTTTTTGAGATGTAGATGGCGGCTTGGTTATCACAATATAAAGGTATGGGTTTCTTAACGTGGATCTGAAAAGTTTGGAGCAGCTGGGTTATCTCGTTTAGTTCGCAGGTGGTTGAGGCTAAGCTTCTGTATTCCGATTCGGTTGAAGAACGACTCACTGTTGATTGTTTCTTCGTTTTCTAGGAGATCAGCGATTTTCTAAGGAATACACAGAAGCCTATCAAGGAACGTTTGGAGAAGGCACAACGTCCCCAATCCAAGTCGGAGTATGCTATAAGGTTAGGGGTTTCTTCTGTTGCGTAAAAAATCCCTAAATTTTGAGTCCCTTTAAGATATTTCAGTACTCTTTTAACTGCCTCCCAATGCGATAATCTAGGGTTACTCATAAACTGGCTGAGTTGTTGTGTAACATACGTAATATTAGGTCTTGTAAACCCTATTACTGTAATTTTCCCACCAATCTTCGGTACTTTTCTCGTTTCTCAAGTAACTCACCTTCTTCAATGTTTAATTTTGTTCCAGGGACTTTGGGTGTTGCACAAGGGGAACAATCCAATAAATTGGTTTCCTGCAAGATGTCTCAAATATATTTACCATAGGTAAGCACCATTCCACTCTCTGCTCTTGTTATTTCAATTCCTAAGAAGAATTTTGCATAGCCTAGATCCTTGATAGTGAATTTTGCGTTCAATGTCTTCTTAACTGTTTCCATTTGTTCCTCATTTGCACCTGTTATCAAAATGTCATCCACGTATATAATTACTACCATGAAGTCATCCTTTATGCCCTTAATAAATAAAAAATGATCTGCTTTGGATTTAATGAACCCCATTGAGGATAGTTTGGAGGATAGCTCTTTGTTCCATTGTCTCCCAGCATGTTTTAACCCGTAGATTGACCTGATTAACTTGCATACCTGTCCTGCTTTAGGTTTGGTATAACCTTGTGGAGGTAGCATGTATAATTCTTCTTCTAGATAACTATGAAGAAAAGCATCATTGATGTCACATTGGTGTATTGGTCATTGCTTAGAGGTAACTATAGCTAAGAACATTCTGATTGTCACTACCTTTGCTACTAGGGAGAAAACATCTGAATAGTCAGCTCCCTCTCTTTGACAAAACCCTTTTGCTACAAGTCTGGATTTTAGTTTATCCACTGTTCCATCTGAGTTGTACTTTTCCTTATAAACCCACTTTGAAGCTATAGCCTTCTTCCCCTTAGGTAGTTCTGTTGCTTTTCCTTTGTATGGCAACAGTAGGTAGTACATTTTGGCCTGGGGAGTTGTTTGGTTGAGCATAATCAGGTGGCTGGGAGTCTTGTTCGGTTAGTGGGGTGGTAGTCATGGTAGGCATTTGTGTGGGGTAATCTGCATTTTCATTAGTCAAGGTACTTGTAAACTAAGGTTCAGGTCCTTTTGTGGCATTTGTAAGACTGTCTGTAAAGGGGAAAACATTCTCATAGAACATTACATCTTTTGATACAAAGACTATTTTAGTATCTAAGTCCATAACCCTATAGGCATTGTAATCTGGCATGTATCCAAGAAAAATGCACCTTTTTGATCTAGAATCCAATTTGGTTCTTTTTTGTGTTTTGTCTAGGACAAAACAAAGGCAACCAAATATTTTTAGATGTTCATAATTGGGTTTTCTTCTGTGCAACTTTTCAAAATGACTCATCCACCCCAGGACTTTGATTGGGATTCGGTTTATCAGGTAAGTAGCTGTTAACATTGCTTCCCCCCAATACCCCCTAGGCAATGTGGCTTGGAAAAGTAAGGCTCTAGAAATTTGAAGAAAATATTTGTGTTTGACTTCCACCACACCATTTTGTTGTGGTGTGTATAGACTACTTTTTTAGTGTTGAATTCCCATCTCCTTAAAAGTGTTAATGCATTCCTGATTTATGAACTCCCTACCATTGTCTGTCTGTATTTTCAAAATTCTTGTATCAAATTGTCTCTCAATGTTTTAAAGGAAATGCAGTATGGTTTGCTGTGTTTGGTGCTTGTTTCTTAGAATAAAGGTCCATGTAGCTCTAGTGAAATCATCTACAATGGTAAGAAAGTAGTATGAACCACTCATAGTAGAAACATTCTAAGGTCCTCGTAGATCCATGTGGATGATTTTAAAAGGTCTGCTTGTATGTATTTCATGCTTAGGAAAGGGTTTTCTATGTTGTTTAGCCAAAGGACACACTTGACATTCATGTTTGCAGGGTAAAGAAAACTTTACTTCATTCATGTGTTATAATTTTTCTTTGGATCCATGCCCTAATCTAGAATGCCATAAATCAAAACTAATTGAAACATTAAAAGCAACATTCTTAGCTTTGTAAAACTCTAGAGAAGGACCTTTTAGGCTATTTAGAGGTAGGAATTTTTTTGGATTTAGCTCATATAGTCCATTCACTGCCTTGATGATTGCCATAACATTATTAGTCCAAAAGTCCTGCAAAAACAACTTGTTAGAGAGAAAAAACAGCAGCAATCTCATTCTGTGTGGTGAGTTTATTGATTGATAGTAAATTCTTGAAGAAGTGAGGTATATGTAAGATCTCTTTGAGGGCAATTTTATCCCCTATTTGTGTATGGCCCGCCAATATGAGCTATTTCTTGTTTAGTTCCATCGGGAAGAGTCACATGATCGTAGGTATTATTATTAGCCACATAATTAGTGCAAAGATTTAGGTTTGCTGTCATGTGTATGGAGGCACCAAAATCAATGAGCCAAGAATTAGTATAATTAAAAGCTGTGTTGACAGAATGTGTAACATTACCTGCATAATGTTGATATCCTGAATAGTTTACCTCCCCAGTAGTCTTTCCTTTGATGGCTTTACTTATCTCTTGTTGAATAAAGCAAGACCAGATGATACCTATCCATTCCATGGTTTCTTCACTCTGCTCTTGTATGGTATCTACAAGACTGTCAATTGTGTGAGCCATGTTTGCCTTCCCTTTTTCCTTCTATATAGTAAGCTCCTTGTACCAGTCGGGGACCTTATGGATTTTAAAGCAAGTTTCCAAGGTATGTCCATTCTTCTTGCATTTTTCACAGTATTTATCCTCATTCTTAAGATAGGATCCTTTGTTAGAGTTGACATTACTCCTCCTTTCTTTCTTCCAACCACTTGACTGTTTGGCTAGCATTGTCATGTTTGGGGTACTGTTCATATTAGAATTGACCACCTTTTGTCTCTCAACAGTTTGTAGCATAGAAAAAGCTTTGTTCATTGTAGGTAGTGGCTCCATTAACGTGATTTGATTAACAACATGTTCAAACTCATCATTGAGTCCCATCAGAAATTGTACAATTCTGTGAGTGTTTTCTTTGGTAGTGATAGTTTTTGCAGCATCACAAGTACACATAGGAGTAGGGCTTAAGCTGGACAAATCATCCCACATTTTTTTCAGTTTAGTGTAATAAGCAGAAACTGTTAGAGTACCTTGTTTTTGGGAATTTATTTCCCTTTCTATTTGATACATCAGTGGCCCGTTAGCTTCACCAAACCTTTCTTGTAGTTCCACCCAAAGTTCTCTAACAGTGGGGAAAGATAGGAAGGCATCATCTAGTTCTTTAACCATGATATTGAGGATCCATGATTTTACTATACTACCTGCTCTCTTTCATTTTGCTTGTAATATTACATCTTATGTGGGCATTGTGTAGGACCCGTCTATGAAGGACAGTTTATCCTTAGCACATAAGGCTATGGTCATGGATTTGTTCCAGGTAATATAATATTTGTCGTTGAAGGGAGTGGTGACAAGCACAGCTCCTAGGATTTCAATATTGGTGACTGAATAGGGTTTATATTCATTTGTTGTCTGTATGTTTGTGGTGCTAGATCCACTGTTATCCATTGTATTGGATATAGTAGACTAGGATAGAGGAATCAGAGTAGACTTTGATACCATGTAAATCTAAAGAGTAGAGAACCCAAGGGGTGTGGTTGAGTGGAAGGGACTCATCCATCCTTAACCAAACGTTAGAGGGTTCGATCCTTGACTTTGGGTATGGAGCAGCCTTAAATCCTTGGGCCAGCTGTCCCATCCTGTGAGGTGCCTACAAACCAGCGAGGGGATTAGTCACTAAGTTCGCCGGTAGATACTCTGGTCAAGGACCTAAAAAAAAAAGAGAGTAGAGAATAGACGTAAGTGAGGAAAGAAAATTCTTTCATGTTTGTATTGAACTTTTAGACAATTATTTATACACCCCATAGCTCTTTTCTATTAATTGGGTGTCCTAGAATCAAGGAAAATTCTAACTACCTTATCAGCTAGTTGTACAAAGACTACCTATCTATTTGCTATATATAATGTCAGACGGTGGTGCAAAGGAAAAGGACAAAAAATGTAAAACAGAGACTAAAGATAATGGGCCAATTGTTTTGTATCTAGCCCAGAGTTGACTTATTTTGGGTCTTTCATCAAATATATGAGATTCTCCTCTTCAACTTCTTCAACACGGTCTCCCGCTACTCTGTTGCGAGAATCTTCCACATTAACAATTCTTCGCAGTTCACGCCGTGTTCAGACCACCAATATCACCATTGCCATTATGTTGCTCTCAAACTAACCAGTGACAAAGCTGGCATCTTTTTTACTCATTTGAAGCAAGAAAGACTCTTTGAAACAACACTGATAAGCTTCCCGTGGAAGTAACGAACAACTTGTTAGCATTCGACAGTTAGGTATTATTAACATTCACAGTCTTCAAATTGAACGAGTTACAACGTCGCATCGATAGTCTGTTCACGTGGCAATCCTTGGACTCTCACACTTAATTTGCAGCAACGTCTTTCACGTGTGGCCGTTCAGATCCATTGTGTCCTTGTCTGCTGCGCTCCAATCTGGTTCGTCTTTAGTTTGTCCCTGGTGATATTTTCTCTTTCTTTTGCATTATGGATTCTACGGACAACATTATTAGACCAATCAACATTAATTTTGATGGATCAAATTATGATATGTGGGATCAACAGATGTGTAATTTTTAAGAAAGTAGACTGTTATGACAAGTTGTGACTAGTGAAATCCCAAAATCGACCAAGAAAAATGAAGATGAAGAAAAATTCACTGAACGATTGGAAATTAACCTGGTTATGTAACACCTGAGCTAATGCTATCAAGCTAGACTTCCGCCGATTTGACACTGCAAAAGAGGTATGGGAGTTGTTAGAATCTTGATATTTATAATTGATGATATTCATATCATCAATTTCAATTGTATCGTCGACTTCACCGTATGCAACAACAATCAAGCCAAACTATTCATGCTTATATATATCTGAATTACAAGCCTTGTGGGATCAATTAGCTGCTTGTATTCCAGTATGGCCCAGTATTCAAGCAGCAAAAGTGTTTACTGATCTTTGTGATTGTCAGCATGTTTGGCATCTTTTTATGACATTCAGAGATGAGTTTGAGTCTCTTCGGAGCTCTTTACTTCATCGCAGTACTAAACTGCATGGTGATTAATTTCATAAGAGACTTGCCTAAATACTCTACAAAATAAGCAAACACCACCCCCTACTAATATGGTTCTCTGCTCAGCTATCTTCTGGTTCTGTTTTTCTTCTAATTCTACTACTCAAATTTCATCTAGATCCTTTCGGAAGTTCTGCAATTACTGCAAAATGTATGACCATTTTATCTCTAAGTGTCGACGATTAAAAGTAATCAAAGGACATCACTACCTCTCAGCCTTATCGTACTTCTGCTGTTACAATTGTCGAAGAGTCTCTTGAAAGTACATTTGCCAAATTTTCCTTCAAGGATATTTAAACCATCCTACAACAACTTCAATCAGAATATAGTAAATGTACCTCACAAGCCTCGTACATCACACCAAGTACATCTTCATCATGGTTTTTTTTTTATCATGCTAACCATATGACTTATGATTCTTCTGTTTTCACTTACGAAGCTTGTCATGTCATTACACCTATTGTTCATTCTGCAAATAGGTCAAGTATGCATATTCGGAAAATAGGAACAATTACCACACTAGAATTGTCTATCTCTGAAGTTTTTTATGTTCCAAAATTCTCAATGAATCTCCTGTCTGTTGGTCAATTACTTAAACTTGTTTTTCTAGGTCATCGTTGTTTTGTGTTAGATTCACTGACAGGCAAGATCCTTGGGACCAACAGTAGTTTTGGCAAACTGTTTAAGCTTTAATCTCTCCATATTCCTTCTAAAACTATTGTTGCCCCTGTTACTTCTAGCATTTGGCATGCTTGTTTAGTTCATGCTTCCAGCTCTAGATTTGGGATCTTTAATTCTAGCATTTGACACTGATAGATCACTACACATATTGGTCAACCGATATGGTACATTGATCAACTAATACATCAATTAATGTTGCTACAAACTCAAGTTACATTAAATTTAACAACTTTAACTTATATTGGTCACTACTAACCCAATAAGTTAACCAGTAACTCAAAAACATGATTTTAATTACTTCAAATGCTCAAAACCAATATGTTTAATCTAAATATAATTAAAATACTTCCCAAAATGTTCTCTAAAGATTGTTTGAAAGATCAAGATTCTTTCGCAATTAATTTGAAAGGTTCAATGCCTTTTAATAAATGTAAAGAGTTATATAATGAAGTTAAATAAAATGTTTATGTATTGTGAGCATTCTAGATCATCAAATTAATAAAGTGAGACTACAAATAATAATACAAAATGTAAAATAACTTTGATGAACCTTGATCTTCTTTTATTCTTGTTTTGATCTTCATTTTTGTGTGTTTTAAACTTCAACTTCTCTTATTTAACTTCATACACTATCTTCTTAAGTTTATGGCTTCATTTTGTTCTAATATTTCCTTTCATCAAAATAATAAACACATTAGTATTAATAATGTTTTTTATCATCAAAACATTATTTGGAACCTTCCTTGGTTCATCAATTTTCAATTGCATGAAGTTCCTAAAATCATTGTTTCGAATATGGATATAAAGTTCTTAGGTTATTTTTGGAAAACCTTGTGAGAAAAGTTAAGACTAATTTGTTATTTTCTACAACTTTCTATCTCCAAACTGATACTGAAACTAATATGATATGTATGTACTTTATTATATACTATTAGTGGTAGGAATCTTAAAACTTAGGAAGAGTATTTCCTTTTCATTGAATTTTCTTATAATAAGATTGTCTACAGTGCTATGAGTTATTCTTCTTTTGAGATTGTTTATGAATTTAACTCACTATCTCTTTTAGATCTTGTGCCTATTCTTTGATGTGAAAAAGATAGTTTAGATAAAAAAAAAAGAAACAAAAATTAGTAATAGTTTAAATTAAAAAAGAAACTCAAATTAGTGAAAAAGCTACATAAGCAGGTAAAGTTAATGGTGTTGCTGTCGCTTGCAACCAAATATAAAAGAAATCACTTCCGTTAAAACAAATTAATGTAGTAGCGGTAAGTAGATATCGTTCCCAGTATGAATTTTACGATTATGGAATTACGAATTCAAACAGCACAAATAACGAAAATAAGAAAGGGGGTTGTTCACTCACGACAATAACAATAAAAATCACAAGGAAAAAATCGCAAATCAAAATAATAATTAAATCTGAAAATTCAAGAGTAAAAATACCTTGGTTTCGAGTCACCGATATTACCATGCTATTATGGATCCTCAACATAAAATTGCAACTATTAACAAACATTCATTGGGGGCAATTTCTCTTAAGTGTAATGACTAGGAACATGTATCCTAGCAATCTTATTAAACAATAATCTAGATACGATCATAGGTAAAATTGAATAATAGCATTAAAAATCAAGAACCAATGACAAGTAAAAGACATATACGACATACAATCAATCAAGTGAATATCTTCTTAGAATTTTCCGACTCTAACGTAGAGAGGTTAATCCTAATTGTTATTTATGGTTATCGAAATTGAACGTCATATTCCGTTAACCCAGCGATTGAACCAATTAATCTCTAGTTGTGCACCTAGAAACTAACGAATCCAATTGAAAAGACTGATATGAAGATATTCAATGTTCATTAACAATCATGAAAGATATCCGAATTATCTCACCATAATAACATGTAACATGGATCCCTTAACCAAGATAAGAAAATTAGCTACTCATAATTGAATTGAAATCAAAGAAAATAACAAAGCAACATGTCTCCATCCTTGGTCTTTAATAAAAGAAATGAAAATCCTATCTGAAATTCTGCAGAAAACGTAAACAAGAAAAGCAGAAAAGTGCCGCAACCCAAAGTAACTTAAACATACGATACCCCCCTTCTAACCCTAAGATGTATATATATATATATGTGTGTGTGTGCGGCAATCATCCCCCTCTCCTATTTGATGTGAATCTCCTCATTTTCTTATCTTGATTTTGTCCAGATCAGACTCCAGATTCCATCCTTAGGCGTGTCCACGCTTAGTCCTTGAATTTCTGTCAAATTGGGGATTTCGGATTTCTTTCCTTCTTTTGCATCTTTTTGATCTTATTTCGTCCTTAGAGTGTTAAAAACCATCTGTAAACAATTATAAAGCAATTCCATCAATTTCAAATACCAATTTCAACACATCAACCAAAATTAAGTCTAAAATAAATGCAATTTAAATGACTTAATAATTAAACATCGAGAAGATTGCCCAACAATGCGTACAACAAACAAAAAATAGGGGCAAATAAGTGATATTTAAACCTAGAAATTGGGATTAGGTACACTTATAAAAAGAGAGGTTTCTTAGCAAGGAAAAGTCCAAGTTATAACCCAAAAAAGGTAGAACTTTTTAAGTTACAGAAATAGTGAATAACAATGATTACAAATTTGACTTACTAGGTGACTATGTTATATTCATAATACTTTCAATATTGTTAATATATCTCCTTTCGATTTTGTAAATGAAGTTGTTGATTTGAGAACAAATCCTTTTAAAGAAAAGGAAAATGATAGCAATTAAGCATTTACTCAAACTGCAAGAGCTTTCAAATAAGGAAGACTTAAAGAGGGGTCTGGAAAGATTGTAAATATTTTAAAACAAATGCCAAAAGTTACTAAAGATCCATTAGAAAATATTGCAAGATCATTTACAAGTAGTCAAGAAAAGAAGGTCAAAGGAGTTCTTAATAAGTTAATGATGGATTTTATGCAAGAAGGAAAGTTTTTCTATTTTAAAAGACTAAATCCAAGTCCATAATTGTAACATCCCATCACCGATGGGAAGGGTAAAATGGTAATTTGGAATGGGTTAGGAGTGTTTAAACATATCTCGGCAAGTTCATGCTAAATATGGCCTCCATATATACAAAAATTGTAATTTTTGCACATGCACATGATTGTACATGCATTTACGACATTTCCCGGCATATGTGTTTATTGTGAAAAATATGTTATTTGTGTTTGAAAAATTGAATTGGAATGATTTATGTGTGTTTTCCCTTTTTAGGGATTTTTAGGAAATTTTCTGGAATTTTTAGGGAACAATTTCCGGACCGAAAAATTTGCAAGTGGCAAACTGATTTGAATTTTCGGTACTAAAAATTACTGTCCAATGGCGCTGGAAAACTTGATTTATGATTTTAGAATTTATAACTCGGAGCCATTGGAATTTGGAGTAGAAATTGAATCGAAATTGGAAAGGGACCTGAAGAATGTTTTAAACCTGGACAAGTGGCAAGTGACACATGTCACTTGCCTACTTGTCTTATTATTAATGGTTATCTAATTAACCTTAAGTTGGGCAAGCTTCCACGACTCTTCTCCTTGGAAGTATGAAAAAAATCACTTTTACTTGCAAATTGTTCCTCCATCCGATGGTGCTTTCTCCTTCCTTTCTCTTCGTGGGTTTCTTCTTCTTCTTTGTTTTTTTCTCCTCCTTATTAAATTGCTACTCATCTCCACTTGTTCAAGTCCTCTTCTCCTACGTATGTCTTCCTCTTTTATTTACTAAATGGTGATGACCGTATGGTGTGTGAGGAAGATATAGAATTGGTGAAAAATTTGGAAAAAAATTAAAGCTTGAAGCTTGTTGAGGTGAGAAATGTGTATTATGTTCTTTAATTTGTAGTTAGATGCTTTTATTGTACTTTATGGTGCTTTAATTTCATGAAGTTTATGGTAGGATTGTATGGGCATAAGTCATGTTTATGTGAGGCTAAATGATGTTGGATATGTGTAGTGTGTGAATTAGTGTGTGTATTAAATGGTAGAGTGGTTTTCATAATGATAAATGATTGGTAAATAAAGTAAGAACATGTTGGATGTGTGATGCCATTTTATGATTTAGTGTTCAAGTGAAGATCTAGAGGAAATTGTGGCTGGATTAGTGGTTAAATTTGAAGTTTATTGATGTAGGATTGGT
>JAOSBK010000206.1:14528317-14546636 GCA_027568895.1 Erythroxylum shatona | reverse complement strand
TATCAACTCAATTTAGTCATTCTTTACAATGATTCACATGATACATGTAAAGATATATATGCAATGCACATGAGACTCCACTTCCATTTTTATTTTGTTGTGACCGAGGGCCTATTTAACTATCCTATATCTATTGTGAATACTAGTTTCATTTCAAATATTGTTCCATACCCATTGTGGATACTAAGCTCATTAATCGTTGAGCTTATGGATCTATGTGCACATTTTTTAGTTTTAAGCTCTTTTTTACATTGGTCACTTCAGTCACAACTCTTTTATTTGATCATGCTTATCAAAGTTGCTGGAACTCACTTCCGGAGCCTAGCATTCGGAGTCATTAAACTGAAACAGTACTTGTCCTTAACCATATTGAACCTATTTCGGGACAATTGGCATAACTTTCTTTATAGATATCAGATTACGGTGTTCTTTGGACAGTTCGAAAGAGGATTTCAAGATCTACAGTTTCATGAAGACCTTGAAGAAAATTCTATCATTTACAAGGTCAAAAGTGGACCAGGCTATAAGGTCAGACGAAACTAGATGAAGCATCAGACGAATTGGAAAAATTGTCATAACATTCTCTATAGATATCATATTAAGGTGTTATTTGGATGGTTCAAGAGAAAACTTCAAGATCTATAATTTTTATAAAGACCTCAAACATTGGACCAAATGATAGGATTAGATGAAACCAGATGAAGGGTTAGAAGAATTGGAAAAATTATCATAACTTTCCCTACAGATATCGGATTAAAGTTTTCTTTAGATGGTTTGAAAGAGGACTTCAAAATCTACAACTTTCATGAAGACCTCGAAGATAGATTCTATCATCTACAGGGCCAAAGTTGAATCAAACTTTAGGATTAGACGAAAACAGATTAAGCGTCAGATGAATTGGGAAAATTGTCATAACTTTCCCTATAGATATCAGATTAAGGTGTTCTTTGGATGGTTTAAAAGAAACTTCAAGATCTATTACTTTCATGAAGACCTCGAAGATAGATTCTATCATTTACAGGATCAAAATTGGACCAGATGATAGGATTAGGAGAAACTAGACGACTAGAAGATGCAAGATGAATAGTGCACAGAAGATACACATCATCATCAGACGACACGTCATCACTAGATGATACGTGATCACCAGACGATACGTCATCACCAGACGACATGCCATCACCTGACGATACATCATCACCAGACAACATGTCATCACTAGATGATACGTCATAACCAGATGACCAGAAGATGCAAGATGAACAGTGTATAGAAGATACACATCATCACCAGATGACACGTCATCACTAGACGATACGACACATCATCACTAAACAATATGTCATCACCAGACGAAACATCATCATCAGACGATGCGTCATCACTAGACGATAAGTCATCACCAAATGATACGTCATCACCAGACGATATGACATCACTAGACGATACAAACTATACTCTTGAGCATCTCCACTTATAAGGACCATAACTTTCGACTCTGATGTCTAAAAATTTAATACTGTCTATCATTGGAAAGCTAGAAAGATAAGCTACAACTTTTCAGAAGGCAACTTTGACTAATTTAGCCTAAATTAGTTCAATTTTTCCCTTGAAGTCAGCACACAATTTCTATACTAAGGAAAGACTTGGATTATGAAATGCACAACTGCAAAAGAAAGCGCACACGCACTTGGGCAACCTCTCAATTCTAAACCTATTTGCCAAAACAAAAGAAGTTCATATATAACTTTAATTACATATTAACATAATAATCAAAGGCTTAACACAAAATGCAATATACATAGGATGCTCAATGTTTAACATGCTTATAAAGCTATCCAAAAGTGATTGAACTAACTTAGTTACAAAAGTTTCTAATTTCTTGGAGTTTTCGATGCCTTGCAAGGATTGCTAACCTTCTCACTCTACACCTGAGGAGGGCATAGTGGGGTGAGCTACACAGCTCAGTGACTAATATATTTATAGCCATTGACAATTGACCACATATTCAAGCATATGTACATGTATATCTAGCAATTTAAGCATTCTCAATCTATTCTAGCAATTTAAGCATTTGATCAATTTAATTTAAACTCATAACACATAACATAGACTTCATCCATTAAACATAACACTCAATTATGCACT
The DNA here is from genome assembly GCA_027568895.1 of Erythroxylum shatona. NCBI lineage: Eukaryota > Viridiplantae > Streptophyta > Magnoliopsida > Malpighiales > Erythroxylaceae > Erythroxylum > Erythroxylum shatona. The sequence continues at coordinate 14,544,488 of JAOSBK010000206.1, read as the reverse complement.
ATACTCGACAATTTAAAGATGCAATGCACAAATAATTGGCTCGAGAATTTCACAGAACGAAACTGAGAAACCAAAGTTTACACCATGAACAAAATGAGTCCGAATTCTCAAGATCTTGTGGCCTCAGGCGGGCAGCCAGGAGAAGGCTATGGATCAATGTACACGTGATTAACGAAATGAGTTCCTCTCTTGCCCAATCACAACCAATTTATGCTCAATTCAATCATATGCTCATACTTTCATCCCTTTTCTTCCTTTCATCTAATTCAAAACTTCATAACCTTTTTCAAGGTATAACATAATCATAATGCATCCTATATTTCCAAACATTCACAAGTATTTCAATTTCAAGCAAATCAACATAAACACACGTAGGCAAGAATTTGCCAAATTACACAATAACTATTTACCTACCTAATTAGCTTGCGAAAATTCAAGTCAAGCTTGCCTTTCCCCTTGCTCTTAGGTAGGATTTTCTTGGTTTCCTACAATAACCAATGGTCCATTCATAAAAACATTCTAATACAATTTTTAAACTTCAAAAATCACAAAATTGTAACAAACACAAATTAAGCCCAAATCCAACCTACTCATAGTCCATCTAGGTTTAAAAACCTAAGACTTAGTTTAAAAACTCTAAAATCAATTGGGTTCTCCTAATTCATCTTCTTCCAACACAAACTTTTCATTCTCTACACAAACCCCTTTCTCTCTCTAACTCTTTCATCCTCAACACAACCGATTTCTTTAATTAAGAAAGAAGAAAAGATGGTTAACCTACCTTAAAAAACTTGATTTATCTTCTTTTCTTCTTTCACCAAAACCTCTCTTCTTCTCTCTTAATTTCTTTTTTCACTCGTTCCTCCCTTCAATTCACATTTTTCTCCTTTTAACAAGAAAGACAACATATTCTTTTTCCATTTATACCCTTAATGAGCCCAAAAAGGTCCATCTTACCCTTCTTTATAAGCTTATGTTCTTTTATGCTTAAAAGATCTCCCAAAAATGTCCTTGAACATCCTTATTACATTAACACTTTAATTACACTTACCCATTCAAAAAATCCTACTAGCTTTGAGATAATTATAACTCCAAATTTAATTTATCTAAACCTCAAAATTATTTTTAAATCATGCTTAACTTAAAAAAAAATTCTGGGTCCAAATTTTTTAGGGTCCAACAACTCTCCCCTTTAAAGAATTTCATCCTCAAAATTCTTATCTGAGACATTGAAGAGATGTGGATACTTCTTCCTTATGGGCTCTAAGGGTTCCTACGTGGCCTCTTCTGTAGAATGTTTCTTCCACAGAACTCTAACTAGCTTCACAGTCTTGTTACCTTTTCCTTTGAATCTAAAATCTCCACTGGTTATTCTTCATAAGTCAAATCCTCTCTTAACTGAACTTCTGAAGGTTGAACTATATGTGAAGGATCAGACCGATACTTCCTCAACATCGATACATGGAAAATGTTATGAATCGTAGATAACTCCGGTGGCAAAGCTAACTTATAGGCTAAAGGCTCAATCTTCTCAATGATCTCATATGGGCCTATGTATATTAGACTAAGCTTGCCCTTCTTACCAAATCTCAAAACTCCTTTCCATAGAGAAGATATAAAAACACTTTGTCTCCAACTTCAAATTCCATCTCCTTTCTATGTGTATCCGTATAACTCTTCATTCTGTCTTGAGCTGATTTAAGTCTCTGCTTCACTAATTTAATCTTATCAACCGTCGCTTATACCAACTCAGGTCCTAAAAGTCTCCTTTCACCTTCTTCATCCTAACAAATAGGAGTTTTACACCTCCTCCCATACAAAGCTTCATAAGGTTCCATTTGAATTCCTGAGTGATAGGAATTATTGTAACCAAACTCGATTAAAGGTAAATGATCATCCTATGAACCTTTGAAGTCCATAACACAAGCTCTTAACATTGCCTCCTTTCTGTATTGTCCTTTCTGATTGATTATCAGTTTTTGGAAGGAAAGTTGTACTAAAGTGCAGCTTGGTTCCTAAAGCCTCTTGTAAGCTTTCCCGAAATCTGGAGGTGAACCTGGGGTCTCTATCCGAAACTATAGAACTTGGAATTTTATAAAGTCGGATTATTTCATCCACATATTTCTTGGCCAAGGCATTCAAAGAATCTGTCTGCTTAATTGGCAAGAAAATGTGCAGACTTGGTTAACCTATCAACAATCACCTATATCGCATTATGCTTCCTGCTAGTCCTCGACAATCCCATCAAAAAATCCATCGTAATCTTCTCCCATTTCTATTTTGAAATCGGCAGAGATTTGCCTGAAGGTGCCTGGTGTTTAGCTTTAACTTACTAGCACATTAATCATCTTTTAGCATATTTTGTAACTTCTTTCTTCATTCCTTTCCACCAGAAATGCTATTTCAAATCTCTATACATTCTTGTACTTTCTAGATGCATAGTATAAGATGCATTATGTGCCTCATCTAGAATCACATCTTTTAACTCCAACATGTTTGGAATACACAATCTATTACCTACCACCATCAATTCATCTTCTCTAATCTCTATTTCAAAAGGTTTACCACTTTTAATCTCTTCTCGGAGCCTATTTAAATACTTATCCTGTTCCTGCAATTTCTTAATCTTCTCATTCAACACTGGCCTCACTCTAAAGTTATCCAATACACAATCAGACTCGATTTATCTCGATGTCACCTTAAGTTTAGCTAATTCCTTCAACAAAGGAAGTTATATTGTCTCCACATGTGTCATAGTGGACTTCTTACTCAATGCATCCGCTACTACATTAGCTTTCCCCAGGTGGTAGTCTATCATTAAGTCATAATCTTTCAACAGCTCTAGCCACCTTCTTTGTCTCAAATTCAACTCCTTTTAACTCATCAAATACTTAAGACTTTTGTGGTCTGTAAACACCCTGGTGGTGACTCCATATAGGTAGTGTCTCCATACCTTCAACACAAAAATTATGGCAGCTAACTCCAAATCATGTGTAGGATAATTCATCTTATAGAGCTTTAATTGCCTAGAAGTATAAGCAATCACTCTATCACCTTACATTAACACACAGCCCAATCCCTTCCTTGAGGGATCACTATACACTGTATATTAGTCACTTTTTGAAGGCAAAGTCAAAATCGGTGCAGTTGTAAGCCTGTTTTTCAATTCCTCAAAACTGCTTTGGCACTCCTTTGTCCATACAAATTTCTGATTCTTTCTTGTCAATTTGGAAAGTAGGGCTAATATTATGAAAAAGCCCTCTACAAATCTTCTGTAATACCTGACTAATTCCAAGAAACTTCTCACTTCAGCTACATTCTTAGGTGTTTCCCACTTCACAACCGCTTCTATCTTCCTTGGATCCATATGTACTCCTTGCTCTGAAATCACATATTCAAGAAATGTCACTTCCTTTAGCCAAAATTCACATTTGTCGAATTTGGCATACAACTCATTCTTCCTTAATATCTCTAAAGCAATTCTTAAATACTCCTCATGTTCTTTATCACTCTTAGAATAACCCAAAATATCATCAATAAAGACAATGACAAACTGATCTAAGAAAGGTTTAAAGACTCTATTAATCAAATCCATGAAAGCTACAGGTGCATTTGTCAACCTAAAAGGTATGACCAAGAACTCAAAGTGGTCATACCATGTTCTAAAATCAGTCTTTGACATATCAGACTCCTTTATCCTCAACTGATGGTAGCTTGATCTAAAATCTATCTTCAAAAAGACCCTTGCCTCTTGTAACTAATCAAACAAGTCATCTATGTGTGGAAGCGAATATCTGTTCTTAATGGTGACATGGTTAAACTTCTTATAATCTACACATATTCGTAATGATCTGCCTTTTTTCTTCACAAAGAGGACCAGAGCTCCCTAAGGTGAAGAGCTCTGCCTAATATATCCTTTCTCCAACAAATCTTCCAATTGTTTCTTAAGCTTCTTTAATTCCTTTGAAGCCATTCTATAAGGCAGAATCGAAATTGGCATTGTGTCTGGAAGAAGCTCAATGGGAAATTCAATTTTCCTAGGTGGTGGTAGTCCTGCTAACTCTTCGGAAAAGACATCCGGGAATTCCATGACTACTAATATATGTTCTAAATTTCCTCTATTTGCCCTTGTGTCTACCACATAGGCCAAAAATACTTCACACCCTTTCCTCATCATTTTCTCTGCCATCAAAGCCAAAACAATCCTCTATGAGCTAAATTTTCTATCTCTCAAAAACATCGTCTTTCTTCCATTATCCAACTCGAACTCCACTGCCTTCTGTTTGCAATATAAGTTGGCATTATATTTTTCTAAGGCATCCATACCTAAAATCACATCTAATCCTCCCATTTTCAATGGCATTAAATCCACCACTATGTGTCCACCACCAATATGTATCCCACAATCTCTATAAACTTAACTAATCACAATATAGTGGCCTATTAGAGTACTAACCATTAAAGGGGTATCCAATGGGCTCAGTTCTCTACCATACACAATTCTACTCGATGAAACAAAAGAGTGGGTAGAACACGGATCAATCAAAACAATTACATCATCGTCAAATAATTTAATCATACCAGTCAACTTCTGAAGCTGTATTTGCATCCTCCCGTGTCATTGCAAACACTCTAGCTGGTGCTTGCCCCTTTTGTCTTCCTAGAGGATTCACCCTCTTGGCTGCATCAGAGCTGCCCACTTTTGTTGTAGTCTTGTGCCCTACTATCTCAGTTCTCTTTGAAACTTGCATCTGTGTTCCCTCTCTTCTTGCATACTTTAGACACTCTCTTGTCATGTGTCCTTTCTCTCTACAATTGAAGCATGCTACTGTCAATCGGTAACATTCCCCTCCATGAAACCTTCTGCAGTGTTCACATTTGAGAATGGGTGGCTTATCCCCATCTCCCTTTCTACTGTCTCCTACTGTGGAAGCTTGATGAGAAACAATAGAAGTTCTCATCAGTTTGGACCCGCTTGCCCCACTGCTCCTCTCCTCAAACTGTACAGGTAAAGTCTTGACACTCCCCTCAGGCATAGAAGTACCACCTCCCCTCTTGAACTGTTCTCTCCCCTTTCTCTTTTTGCTCATGGCACTCTTTATGTTCTTAATGTTCTCAACCCTCAGAGCCGTTTCAACCAACTGTTAAAAATCACAAAAATTGTGCACCACCACTTTCTCTCTGATAGCTAGATATAACCCTGATTCGAACCTACAGCACTTAGCTTCCTCACTCATCATCATCTCTACTGCATACCGGGATAACTGTGTAAACCAGTGCTCATACTCACTCACCGTCATTTCTCTCTAGGTGAGACTTAGAAACTCTCTCTGCTTCTGCTGCATGTACACCTCAGACAGGTACTTCTTCTTATAAGCAGCTAAGAAGTCCTTCCATGCCAGCACTGGCGGTCTCATTTGGCTCCCTAACACACTCTTCCATTAATGTAGAGCATCTCCCTATAGCAAGCTTGCAGCATACACAACTTTCTCATCATCCTCAGCATCCATCTAATCCAATATCCTCTCGATCTTTCTCAACCAAGTTTCGACTTCTTCTGGATCCGTTGTCCCATAGAAATCCACTGCCCTGCACTTCTTGAGCTTATCAAATTGTTTCCCCTTCTTCACTAGGGCCAGAGAAGAAGATTGCGGCATCTGGCCGATAGCCTAAGTAAAGGCTTGAGCAAACGTCTGAAACATCCTTGGATCTAATAGAGCAAGCACTTGCTCTTGCGGAATAGGAGACTTCCGCATCTGCGACCGAACGGGCTCACTACCTTACCCTACAGAAGCCTTAACATTTCCTGGGGATATTGATTCATCAGTACTCTCCTCTCTTGGTGAAGAGTCAGTGCAATCGATCCTTGCAATACTCTTCGTGTCAATATACAAGGTGGCATCTTACTCCAATTAAACACTAACTATTAGCTTACATTTCATTTTTTAAAATCCTAATCCCTACATGTATGCATAACATGCATGTGACTTAATGCAATTCAATCGATTCACAATGTAAAAAGTAATCACATAGCATAACAATTCATCCTACTATGCATTCTAAGCCTAGGAAAGAACCTAAGCTCTGATACCAAACAATACTAGACCCCGCTTCCGAAGCCCAACATTCGGAGTCATTAAACTAAAACAGTACTTGTCCTCAACCATATTGAACCTGTTTCGATACAATTGGCATAACTTTCTCTATGGATATCGGATTAAGGTGTTCTTTGGACGGTTCGAAAGAGGACTTCAAAATCTACAACTTTCATGAAGACCTACTTTTATAAAGACCTTAAAGACAAATTCTATCCTCTGCAGGGTCAAAATTGGACTAGATAATAGGGTTAGACGAAACCAAACGAACGGTCAGATGAATTGGGAAAATTATCATAACTTTCTTTATAGATAACTGATTAAGGTTTTCTTTGGATGGTTTGAAAGAGGACTTCAAGATCTAAAACTTTCATGCAAATCTTTAAGATAGATTCTATCATCTACAAGGTCAAAATTAGACCAAACGATAGGATCAGATCAAACCAGACGAAGGGTCAAAAGAATTGGAAAAATTGTCATAACTTTCCCTAAAGATATAGGATTGAACTTCAAGATCTACAACTTTCATGAAGACTCGAAGACAAATTCTATCATCTACAGGGTCAAATTTGGACCAGATGATAGGATCAAACAAAACTAGATAAAGGGTCAGACGAATTGGGAAAATTGTCATAACTTTCCCCAGAGATATCAGATTAAGGTGTTCTTTGGATGATTTAAAAGAGAACTTCAAGATCTACAACATGAAGACTTCAAAGACAGATTCTATCATTTATAGGGTCACAATTGGACCAAACAATAGGATCTGACGAAACCAGATGACCAGAAGATGCAAGATGAACAGTGCATAGAAGATACACGTCATCGCCAAACAACACGTCATCACTAAACGATACGTCATCACTAGATGACACATCATCACCAGATGATACATCATCTCTAGACGACATGTCATCACTAAACAACACATCAATCACCAGACAATCCGTCATCACTAGACGATTTGTCATCACCAGACGAAACGTCTTTACTAGACGATACGTAATCACTAGATGATATGACATCATCAGATGATACAAACTATACTCCTAAGCATCTCCACTTATAAAGACCATAACTTTCGACTTCGATGTCTAAAAATTTCATACTATATATCGTTAGAAAGCTAGAAAGATAAGCTACAACTTTTTAGAATGCAACTTTAACTAGTTTAGCCTAAATCAGTCCAGTTTTTCCCTTGAAGTCAGCATACAATTTTTACACTTAGGAAAGACTTGGATTATGAAATGCACAACTACAAAAAAAAAAAGCACACATACACCTGAGGAACTTCTCAATTCTAAACTCATTTGCTAAATCAAAAAAAGTTCATATATAACTTTAATTACATATTAACATAATAATCAAAGGCTTAACACAAAATATAACATACATAGGATGCTCAATGTTTAACATGCTTATAAAACTATCCAAAAGTGATCGAACTAACTTAGTTACAAAAATTTCTAATTTTTTGGAGTTTATGATGCCTTGCAAGGATTACTAACCTTCTCGTTCTGCACCTGAGGAGAGAATAGTTGGGTGAGCTACACAGCTCAGTGACTAATATATTTATAGCCATTGGCAATTGACCTTATATTCAAGCATATGTAAATGTATATCTAGCAATTTAAGCATTCTCAATCTATTCTAGCAATTTAAGAATTTGATCAATTTAACTTAAACTTATAACACACAGGATAGACTTCAGCCATTAAACATAAAACTCAATTAGGTACCATACCTGACAATTTAAAGATGCAATGTACAAACAAATAGCTCGATAGTTTCGAGGAACGAAATGAAGAAACCAAAGTTTACACCGTGAACAAAACGAGTCTGAATTCTCAAGATCTCATAGCCTCAAGCAAGCAGCCAGGAAAAGGCTATGGGTCAACGTGCATGTGACTAATGAAATGGGTTCCTCTCTTGCCTAATCACAACCAATTTATGCTCAAATCAATCATATGCTCATACTTTCATGCTTTTTCTTCCTTTATCTAATTCAAAATGTTATAACCTTTTTCAAGGTATAATATAATCACAATGCATCATGCATTTCCAAACATTCACAATTATTTCAATTTAAAAAAAATCAACATACACACATATAGGTAAGAATTTGCCTAATTACACAATAACTATAAATACATTACCCACCTAATTAGCTTGCGAAAATTCAAGTCAAGCTTGTCTTTCCCCTTGCCCTTTGGTAGGATACCCTTGGTTTCCTAAAACAATCAAGGTTCCATTCAAAACCAACATTCTAACAAAATTTTGAAACTTAAAAAATCACAAAATTGCTACAAACACAAATTAAGCCCAAATCTAACCTACCCATAGTCCATCTAGGTTAGAAAACCTAAGACCTAGTTTAGAAACCCTAAAATCAATTGGGTTCTCCTAATTCATCTTCTTCCAACACAAACTTTTCATTCTCTACACAAACCCCTTTCACTCTCTAACTCCTTCATCCTCAACACAACCCATTCCTTTAATAAAGCAAGAAGAAAATATGGTTAACCTACCTTAACAAACTTTATTTCTCTTCTTTTCTTCTTTCACCAAAACCTCTTCTTCTCTCTTAATTTCGTTTTTCACTCTTTCCTCCCTTCAATTCACATTTTTCTCCTTTTAACAAGCAAGACATCATATTCTTTTTTCATTTCTACACTTAATGAGCCCAAAAAGGTCCATCTTATCCTTCCTTATAAGCTTATGTTCTTTTATGCTTAAGTGATCTCCCAAAAATGTCCTTGAACATCCTTATTATATTAGCACTTTAATTCTACTTACCCATTAAATAAATCCTACTAGCTTTGACATAATTATAACTCCAAAATTTAATATATCTAAACCTCAAAATTATTTTTAAATCATGCTTAACTTAAAAAAATTTCAGGGTCCAACAAATGTAATGAAAATGCATCAAACCACATATTATGCTATCAATAACTCTCATTCAGTGTGCACAATCATATAACACATTCATTGAATCTAAGATCGACATTCAACTTATAGTTGAGAACATAATTTCCATATTCACATTCAATTTTCAAACACTTCCAAAATAGTCCCAAATATTAAACTCCTCAGACCATCAATGTTCGGAATTAACACAATCATATCAGTAACATCTAACAGTTAATTAAGACAATTCAGATATATTGAGTAAGCATCTAGGTTAACTCACAGTATGTTCTAAATGGTTATTGCCTTGATGAGCCGACAATATCTAAAAGTTATTGATCAATTTATGCTTCTAAATCATGTAATACATACATATGTACACATTACTAGCTTGTTTAATCAAATAAGTACGTAATCATACATATGTATATGTGATATGTTTAATGCATGCTCAATTGATTATCCCGGGTATGTATCCTTATTCACAATTCTTGACCATTCAAAAATCATAGCTTTTATATTACCACTTTGTAATCAGGTATGTTCCTTTAAGTTAGCTTGATTCACTCCAAATTCATCAACCATTCTTTACATTTATCCCTGAACATTTTTATGATGAAAAAGCCTCTCATAATCAATACACAATTTTTACATTAAATCTGGAATTTTAGCAAGCTAATTCTATACATTCACCAAATTTTTCTAGCAATATATATTTATACATTTACCCGATTCTCATTCATAATTACCCCCATGTTCTTCAATGTTCATTCATCCATATTTTATACACATTAGTCATGTCCTTAAGACAAACAATCCATTATGTGGTTATGACTTCAATTAACTACATAAGCTTATCAAGCTCTTAACCAACTAATCAAGCAACAATCTAGGCTCATTCCTATCCTTAATCAAGTCCAAAGAAACCAATTAAAAGTGAAATTTCTCAGCTGGATCAACATGTACACAATTCTAAAATTAAAATTCTAGAATTTGTCATCAACATCACTAATGTGTGTGACTTTACTATCTTCAATACTTCACGAATTTTTATATTGGTTACACTAAGGCTCACAAAATTTTGCTCACTTATATCATTAATAGTCACTTTCTACAAGCACACCTACAGCTCTAATTTTTTATCTAGATTCGAAAACACCTTAATAATACCTATCTTTAGCATGAATTCCTCATCAATTATACTTCAAATCCCAATTTAAATCATCCATACAACAACCCCTAAACTACTGTTTCATACTTGCAAAAATATAACAGAAAAGTACCTATTCATTCTCCATTTTCTAACACATCTTCAACATCAACATCATATACAATTCATCCTAATTTCATCACCATAAATTCTCTATTATAACATGCCATAAATACCAATCTTTTACTTACTTGTCTAGCTCAAATTCTAGCTTAAAGATAAAACTAATTTAGCTCTCCATGCATGGAAAAATTATCACAAATTCAAGGTGGAAATTGGATGGATTTCAGCTAGGATCAACAGCTATAATAAGAACAACTATGTTCTGATTCTTTACCTAACTTTGTGAGGGTAAAAGCATGGATTATTGGTATAGCAATTGGACACAAACATAGGCAAGAACAGGGATGCACAGGTGAGAGTATTTCGGTGATGTGAGAAGAAGAAAGAAGAAGAAATGAACAAAACTAATTTTAATCCTACAGAAACTTAACATCTTAGATATTAGGTGTCCCCATATTACCATGACATATGTCCCTAAATATGTTCTCCATTTTTCCTGCATATTTATTGCCAAATGTCACCATTAAGCTAGGCCATTTGTCACCCACTTATTGTTGCCATTTGTCAATTAATTAGCTATATTATTTTCCACTTAATTTTCCATGTCAAATGTCAGTAATTCATAGGCTTAGTCATCTTAATTTCTCATGTATCAATTTATCTTACTACTTGGTATTTTTCCTAGACCAAATGTACATTTTAATTGATCAATTTTTCAATTACACTGATTAATTACAAATTTACTACTTGCAATCAATCAAACGCAAATGTAAGGCATTAACAATATATAACTCACATTATGATAATTTTAAACCTTTCATACCCTAGAATGAGTAAATTGAGAGCATATACATTCTTTGCAATGTGTACTATTTCATAATTCATATGTGTATGCTATTGATATGCATATGAATGAAATGCAATTTATGAATTTTCAATGATATAGTTTATATGTAATAGTCTAGGGTTCTAACCCCTCAATTTGAAAAATTGGCTATTACATTATTATACACCCCTAAAGTTTGAGAAGCTAATCAGTGCTAGTATAAAGTTGATATGATGTTAGACATATAGATAACAACTTTTAGCTTTTTAATTTCATACATCTTTATTTACAAAAAAATTATTTTGTAAAGTTATTTAGTTATTTCATGATTAGATTTTAGTAAGAATGTTATTTTCCTTTTATAAGTATAGTTATTAGGTATTTTAGCTATAAAGACTTTGTATTGATGTAACTAAGAGATTATATTATTAATTAACTAAAGGCACCAAGAGAGATTTCTTTATTCTTTAATTAGAACAACCCTTATTTTAGGTCTTTTAATAACTTGCAAACTTATCTGTCTTACTAGTGGCAATCAACTTCAAAATCTTATCACTCTCATCTTATCTTTCTGTGAGTGCAGTAATTCATATCTTTATTTTGTGTTTTGAGTTAAATTATTAAATCAAACCTGTCTTGATAAAATGATTCTTGGTCCTTATTCATATTGGTATTGAAATCTCACTAATCATATTAGTGAGGTTCATATCAAGTTGTCTTCCCCACCTGCTAAAGCCCTTGAAGAAGAAGCTTTATAGGCACCATCAGTATTAAGATGGATCCAGTTATACGAAGGATTACACCATCCAACAAACTTCTCTAATCGCAACTTTGGTTACAAAAGAGCACGTCCTATTAGTTCCTTAGCATGAGCAATCGAGCAAACATACTCAAAAACAATCAAATGGGGAGTTGTAGGCCATAAGAATGTGGAGTCGAAAAATACTTTTATTTCTCCAAAACCATAGGAACTAATAAGCGGTGCCAAAAACTACCAACTAGTCATATCCTTGGATCACCTAGTGTTGTTTCAAGTTACCTAAGATCCACTTATGTTTATCTAACCAGAAAAAATCAACATTAATTATTTTGGTGGAGAAACAAGACCAAAAATTGCAAGCTCTGAAGCAGTCCCTGATCACATGAAGAATAGATTCGGTCTCACCACAGAATTGGCAAGTAGGATCTGTTGACAGGTGTCAGATACATCGTTGGTGATTAGTTAGAAGACTTCCACAAGCAAGGAGCCAAAGAAACAATCTGATCCTTTGTGGTCCCTACCATTTCAAGATTATATCATAGTAACCATCGCTTTCGTTGCTATCCTGCATATCTATCAACTTATACATAGAAGTGGTGGAAAAGAGTCCATTACTTAAAGCTCCCTAAACAAACCTATTAGTGCCAAAATGAATGTATAGAGGTAGAATTCCAGCAATGGCCATACAAACTGATGCTGGGAGAATAGTTTGAAATAACTCCAATCTCCAATCTCCAGTATTATCCACAAAAGACTGCAATGGGAGGTTAAACAAATTACTTGGAATAGAATTTGTAACTAGTGCCATAAGTGGTCCAAGATCGTGCACCCAGGCATCTTGCCAGAATTTAATAGTTGCACCATTACCAACAACCCACTTTATTACACTAAGCATATGTGACCATATCGAAGCAATTCCTCACTATACCATGGAACCACCAGCAGATGAAATGGAATAAGGCAAATTGGTTCTGTCAAAATTGTATTTGGCACTTAGAACCCTTACCCATAGAGCTTCAGGTTTGGTTAGAAGAAACCAGCCAAGTTTAGACAAGAGAGCATCATTATACACTCAGTTTTCCTAAGACCCAAATTGCCTGACTCTTTCAGCTTGCAAATAGTTGCCCAATTAACCAAACTTGTCTTATTTTGCCCAGCATTGGAGCCCCACAAAAAGCACGAATAATTTTCTCAAGATCATCACATAATTGCCAAGTAAGTCGCACTGTTTGCATCCTATAAATGGGTAAAGTTGATATTACTGATTAGGTTAAAGTAACTCTACCTACAAGTGAAAGATATTTTGCACTCCAACCTTTAAGTCGCTTCTGCACTTTATCAATAATAAACTGGTATTTTCTTTTGGAGATTCTCTCATGGATAAGAGGCACACCGAGGTATTTGCCCAAATTATTAGCAAGTTGAAATCCCATCTCTATACTAATTGCGAGAGCCAAAGAGCGAGATAAATTCTTGGAGCAAAAACACTGCATCTTGTCTTTGCTCACCTTTTGACTAGAATCGAAACAAAAAGTATCTAGAATATCCTGTATAATCATCACTTGATCATCCTACACTTTGGTAAAGAAAATAAGGTCATCAGCTAGGAAAAGATGAGATAAAGTAGAACCACTTCTACTCAGTTTTATCAAGTTCCATTTCCCTTCGAAAACTACTTGATTGATCAAATGGCCCAGCCTCTCCATACAAAGAACAAAAATATAAGGCGATAATGGATCGCCCTGACGAATTCCTTAGGTAGGAGTGAAAGTCTCAGAAAGCTCACCTCCCCAACTCATTTGCAAAGAGACTGTGGTAATACATTTCATAATGAGTCTAATAAGGTCCACAAGTAGTCCAACATCCAGAAGAGTTTCCTCAATGAAATCTCAATTTAGGCGAGCATAAGCTTTTTTGAGGTTGACTTTGATAGCAAGATAACCCAATTTTCCTTTCTTCTTTCTCATAGAATGAATAACTTCTTGAACTATGATGATATTGTCTGTGATCAATCTGTTAGGGACAAAACTACACTGATTAGGAGCAACTAGCTCATTCAATAATGGCTTTAAACGATGGACCACCATTTTAGAAATGTTTTTATATACCACCGAGCAAAGATTGATTGGTCAAAAATGTTTGATGGAAGTAGGAGATGAAATTTTAGGAATCAGAACTAGAATAGTATGATTGAGTTTTCTTTCCCAAACTTCATGCCTGAACACTTTCTTAATAAAGTCCACTATTAAAGACCCAATAATATGCCATTACTTTTGGAAAAATATAGCGTGAAAACTGTCACAATTAGGGGCTTTATTTGCATCCATATCAAAAATGGTTGTCTTTACTTCTTCTGCCTGAATCGAAGCACTAAAACTTACTTGTGCATTAGGATCTAGCGCTGGAAAAATCCCCCTTTCCTTAAAATCTGAAGTCCTACTTTCCTTGCAGGTATATAATTGCTCAAGATATTTTTTTGCCAAGTTCCTAAGAGCTATATGATCAGAAATCAAGCTTCCAGCCTAGTAGACCCGCTTCCAGAGCCTAGCATTCAGAGTCAAACAATGCTGGACCATACTTTCAGAGCCCAACATTCGAAATCATTGGCCGAAACCATACTTGCCCTCAACCATACTATACCTATTTTGGGGCATTCGCATAACTTTCTCTTAAGAACTCAGATTAAGGTATTCTTTACATTAATGGAAAGAAGACTTCAAGTTCTACAACTTTTATGAAGACCTTGAAGGAGAATTCTATCGCTTGAAGGGTCAAAAATGGAGCAGATAATAGGATCAGACGAAACCAAAGGAAAAGTAGATGCATGGGAAAAAGTAGACGAATGAGGAAAATTGTCATAATTTTCCCCATAGATATCGGATTAGGATTTTCTTTATTTTTTTTTAAAAGAGGACTTCAAGATCTATAACTTTCATGAAGACCTCAAAGACAGATTCTACTGTCTGAAGGGTCAAAAATGGAGCAGACGATAAGTACAGAGGAAACCAAATGAAAAAGCAAACGAATGAGAAAAAGCAAATGAATGGAGAAAATTGCCATAACTTTCACTACAGATATCAGATTAGGGTGTTCTCTAGCTTTTCGAAAGAGGACTTCAAGATCTACAACTTTTATGAAGACCTCAAAGATAGATTCTATCATCTGAAGGGTCAAAAATGGAGCAGTATATAGGATACAGAAGGTCAAACATAGAAGAAGCAGAAAGTCAAACATAGACGATATATTTTTACAGACAATATGACGTCATCATAAACGATATGATGTCATCATAGACGATACATTTTTACAGACGATATGATGTCATCAAAGACGATATGACATCATCATAGACAATACATTTTACACTCCTGAGCATCTCCCCTTATATGGACTATAACTTTCAACCTAGAAGTCCAAAAATTTCGTACTATATGTCGTTGGAAAGTTAGAAGGATAAGCTACAACTTTCCAGAAGACAACTTTAACTAATTGTGCCTCAATTGAGTCTAGATTTTCTCCCAAAGTTGGCACATGATTTCTATACCTAGAAAAGACTTGGATTTTGAAATGAACAACTACAAAAGAAACATGCACATACACCTGTCGAACTTTTCAGTTCTAACTCATTTACCAAAACAATAACAGCTCATACGTAACTTTAATTACATATTAACATTATAAACAAAAGCTTAACACAAATACAACATATATAAGATGCTCAATGTTTTAACATGCTTATAAAGCTAACCAAAAGTGATTGAACTAACTTAGTTACAAAAGTTTCTAATATCTTGGAGTTTTCGATGTCTTGCAAAGATTGCTAACCTTCATGCTCTGCACCTGAGGAGGGAATAGTGTGGTGAGTTACACAGATTAGTGGCTAATATATTTATAGCCATTGGAAATTGACCACAAATTCAAGCATATGTATATATATATATATATATATATATATAGCGTATATTCAATAATTCGAGCACTCTTCAATTTAGATTAATACTCATAGCACATAACATTCAAATGCATCATACATGACAAATTAAAGATGCAATGCATAACAAATGGCTCAAGGGTTCAATAGAAATATAATAGAGAAATAGAAGTTTACCCCATGAACATAATGAGTCCAATTTCAGAGCTCATATGCCATAAGCGGACAGCTGGGAGAAGGCTCTTGTCAATGTGCATGTGATGAATAGAATGGTTCCATTCTCACCCAAACAAAGGCATATATTCGTTTTCTCATATGCTCATACTTTTATGCTTTGTCTTCATTTTCATTTAATGCAAAAGTCATGACCTCTTTT
>JAOSBK010000206.1:14494637-14505704 GCA_027568895.1 Erythroxylum shatona | reverse complement strand
AGTTGAAGATAAAGGCAATCTTGAGGAAAGATAATTGTCTGGCGGCCATTAGTGAACAGCCAGCTGAAATCACAGATGAAAAATGAAACGAGATAGACGAAAATGCTGTAGCTAATCTTCACCTAGCTTTAGCTGATAAGGTATTATCCAACATAGAAGAAAAGAAGACTGTGAAAGAAATATGGGATCACACACAAAATTGTACGAGGCCAAATCACTCCACAACAAAATTTTTCTGAAGAAGAAACTATACACTTTACGCATGACAGAATCCATTTCGGTGATGAAGCACTTAAATAATTTAAATACTCTATTTTTCCAACTCACATCATTGAGGCACACAATAGAGATAAATGAACGTGTGAAACTTCTACTCCAAAGTCTACCAGATTCGTATGATCAACTCGTCATCAATTTAACAAACAACACAGGCATTCTAGTCTTCAACAATATTGCAGTTGCTATTTTGGAAGAAGAGAGTCGGCGCAACAGTAAGAAAGACTGACAAATTTGCAACAAGCGGAGGCCTTGGCGATAACGAGAGAAAGATCAATGGAACGTGACCCAAGTGGAAGTCATAGTCAAGATAGATCAAAATCTAAGAGTAAGAAGAATTTCAAGTGCTACAATTATAGCAAGAAAGAGCACCTGAACAAGAATTGTTGGAATCTGAATAAGAAAGATTATATTCCTCAAAGAAATGTGGCAAATACTTCAAATGATGAAGGTGTAGTGGTCTGTGAAGCAGCAACGACTATTGGAGGTAAGAGAAGATTTGTTGATATATAGCTTCTCGATTCAGTAGCTACTTTTTATATGACCTCTCGAAGAGAATGGTTCTATCAGTACGAATATATCTCTGAGGGATTTGTGTATAGCTGTAATGATCAAGCTCTAAAGATCGTTGGTATGAGCACCATTAAGCTAAAAATGTATGATGGGACAACTAAGACTATTGAAAAAGTGCAATATGTGAAGGGCCTAAAGAAGAATTTGCTGTCAGTAGGACAATTGGATGATTTCAATTTCAAATTTGAGATTCAAAACAAGATCATGAAAGTGATTAAAGGAGTGCTAGTATTTATGAAAGTAGAGAAGATTGTTGCAAATCTGTACATGCTGAAGGGATTAATTTTGTTAGAAGGAGAGACATTCGTTGCAGTGACTAGTCCAGACCATAAATTTGCAATGACATGGCATAAAAAGCTTGGATATATATCAGAACAAGGAATGAAGATACTTGCAGAGAAGAATCTGCTTCCAGGTCTCACAAAGATATCACTCCCCTTCTGTGAGCATTGCATTGTGAGCAAGTAACATCAATTGAAATTCAATACATCAAAGTTCAGAAGCAAATAGATTCTAGAATTGATTCATTTTGATGTATGGTAAGCACCAGTTACATCCCTAGGAGGAGCAAATTTCTTTGTATCCTTCATTGATGATTATTCGAGGAGATGTTGGATGTTTCCTATCAAGAGGAAGGCAGATGTGTTTCTAACTTTCAAATTTTACAAAGCGCGAGTGGAACTCGAATCTAGTAAGAAGATCAAGTGTTTGTGCTCAGATAATGGAGGAAAATATAATGAGAAAGAATTTGATGAATTCTGCAAGTAAGATGGCATCAAAGGCAGTTCACTACGGTATACACTCCTCAACAAAATGGAGTAGTAGAGCGGATGAATAGAACTCTATTGGAAAGAATAAGAGCGATGTTAAGAACTGCAAGCTTAGATAAAAAATTATGGGCAGAAGCAATCAATACCACCTGTTATATGATGAATCGAGCTCCATCAACTATAATTGAGTTGAAGACATCAATTGAGTTGTGGATTGGTAAACTAGTGGATTATTTCAACCTCCATATATTTGGAAGTTCAGCCTATGTGATGTTCAATGCCCAAGAAATTACAAAGTTAGATCCAAAATCTAAAAGATGCATTTTTTTAGGGTATACTGAAGGTATAAAGGGGTATCATCTGTGGGATCTCATTGCCCACAAGATTGTTATCAGCAGGGATGTTATCTTTATAGAAGATAAGGATTAAAAGCAAGCAAAAAATGTTGGCACTGTATAAGAGAATCTAAAAACTATAACAGTACAAGTGAATAGGGAAGTTGATCAAAAAGATTCTTCTGAAGCTGCACCAGAGCATGAGGAGTAAAACTAGTTGAATATGATATTTCAGATACTCGGAGACCAATTTGTATAAGAAGAGCACCAAGCTGGCACTCAGATTATATTATGGAGAGTAATATTGCATACTATCTTTTAACTAAGAAAGGAGAGTCATCAACTCTTCAATAAGCAATGACTAGTTCAGATGCATCTCAGTTGATAGTAACAATGCAGGAAGAAATTGAAGCTTTACATAAGAATAAAACATGGGAGCTGGTGTCACTACCACAAGGAAGAAAACCTATTGACAATAAATAGGTTTACAAGATCAAGCTAAATAGTGATGATCAAGTGGAGCGATATCGTGCTAGACTGGTGGTAAAAGGATATGCTCAAAAAGTAGGTATTGATTTTAATGAAATATTTTCTCTTGTGGTTTGACTCACTACAGTTCGAGTAGTTCTGGCAATGTGTGCTATATTTGATTTGCATCTTAAGCAGTTAGATGTGAAAACTGCATTTCTTCATGGAGATCTTGAAGAAGAAATTTATATGCTCCAACTAGAAGGTTTTGGAGAAAAAAGGAAAGAGAATGTAGTTTGTAGGTTGGACAAATATCTATACAATTTAAAACAGACACTGAGGTATTGGTATAAGAGATTTGATTCCTTCATCATGAGCTTTGGATACAACAAATTGAATGCAGACCCTTGTGCATATTTCAAGAGGTTTGAAAAAGAAAATTTTATAGTTTTACTGTTGTACGTAGACGACATATTGATAGCAAGCCCCAATAATGATCGTATCAAAGAATTTAAGGCACAGTTGGCTAAGGAATTTGGAATAAAGGACTTGGGACCAACAAATAAGATTCTAGGAATGCAAATTTACCGAGACAGAAATAATATAAAGATTTGGATTTCTCATAATAACTATTTGAAGAAGATCTTACGGTGATTCAACATGCAATATTATAAGTCAATTTATACCCCCTCTTCTTGTTAATTTCAAGTTATCCTCAAGTATGAGTTCTAGCAATGAAAAAGAGAGGATAGAGATGTCTTGAATACCGTATGCATCAGCTGTGGGGAGCCTAATGTTTACTATGATTTGTACAAGACCTGACATTGTACATGCAGTGGGAGTAGTGAGTAGATACATGGAGAATCCTGGTTGAGAATATTGGAATATTGTTAAGAGAGTTCTCAGATATATCAAAGTAACCTCAGATGTTGCATTATGTTATGAAGGATCAGATTTGACTATTAAATGATATGTTGATGCTGATTACATAGGTTACTTTGATATAACATTATGTTAGCTAATGTAAACAGGATATGTGTTTACATTAGCTAAAGGAGTTGTGAACTAGTTTTAAAACTGCAGTCAGTTGTAGCTACGTAATGAACAAAAGCAGAATATGTAGCAACTACACAAGCTAGTAAAGCAGCAATGTGGTTGAAGATATTGTTGGAAGAACTTGGAAATAAACAAGAGAATATTACTCTATATT
This sequence comes from Erythroxylum shatona, assembly GCA_027568895.1. Taxonomy (NCBI): domain Eukaryota; kingdom Viridiplantae; phylum Streptophyta; class Magnoliopsida; order Malpighiales; family Erythroxylaceae; genus Erythroxylum; species Erythroxylum shatona. The sequence goes on along the minus strand of JAOSBK010000206.1, from coordinate 14,502,072 downwards.
GTGATCAGAGTGCTTTGCATCTTGTTAAGAATCCAACATTTTATTCAAAGACAAAACACATCCGAGTTCAATATCACTTTATTCGTGAGAAAGTGGAAGAAGGAACGGTGAACATACAAAAATTTCATACAATGGATAACCTGACAAATTTTATGACAAAAATAATCAATAGTGACAAGTTTATGTGGTGTCGATCCTCATGTGGCCTGACAAAGCCGTAAGCAACATAAAACGGCAAGGTAGAAAGAATGGTGTGAATATCTGATTGACTCTCAATCAAATCTTCAAATGGAAGAATTGTCAACAATAATAGGCATGGTAGGCTCCGAAAATGGTGCCTACCAATGTTGAAGCCTCCAAAGTTGACTAATGAAAGAGGATAGCTGGTTATTTAGCCAGCTATCTCCTATATCTCTTGCCTATAAATAGGCAGGAAATGAAGCAAGAAGAACATAGCAAGCAAGAGGAGAGAAAAAGAGATAGTGAGGTGAGAGAGAAAAGAGAGAAAAAGAGAGACCAAAACAACATTTTGTGTATTTTTTGTGTTTGATTTTTCCTTGTAATTCTCCAATTTTTCTCAGTAGTAAAAGTCTTCTATCCTTGTTCATAGTTTTTACCTTAATTTGAAATTTTTTACGTAAAATCTATGTGTTTATTACTATTCTCTCAGTCCTAATTAGCTACGAACCTACTATAATCCAATCGACTTTCACAACAATATGAACAAACTGACAGTCTGTAATTTTGCAGTTGAAGCTCCTCCGTATGCACACTTGCCTTGGCTTGGAAAGAAAGCAAAACGAGAGAGACCTAAAGGAAGAGAGAGTGAGCAAGTAGAGAACAAAATGATGTTTTGGTGTACTCACTACAAACGGGTAGGTGCCTTAGCCTTTACTTTTCTCAATGATAAAGCTACTAATAATTTTGATTGGTTTGGCCCTTTAAATACAAAAATCATCATTAATAGTTAAGAGCCTTAACAGTGCATCAACTGACTTGGGATATAGTTGTTGGTGACGGAGAAAGCTCACACCGGTGCTCCCTAATCTCGGGTTAAGACGAAACGTAGAAGTTCAATGCTTGCAGTTAGGAGTTTACTTAACCAAGTTAAACATTGACCAGCCCACCAACCGTAATCGGAAAATTTAATATTGCAGAAGGAACTTTTATGGAATGTTTGGAACATCCCATAATCGTCCTTTCCATTGATTTTCTTGAGAAAAAAGCCGACTTCATTTGGAAACTAGTTTTAGGTTGATAATTCTATTCATGTAAATAACTGAAAAAGAATTGTAACAAAAAGAGAAATGGAGCTTATGTTTGTATCCTCTACCATCATCTTGCTGTTGCAAACCTGTTTTAGATCCTGAGAAAAATGCCTACTACAACAACTAGACTATCCTTAATTGTAATGAGTTCGGAAATTCCGTGGGTTAGGTCAAACAGCTGCTTACAAAGCTGACAGTTAATTACATTAAAGATCCTGTCCTCCATAAACTAACATATTTCGTAATAAATTTATATAATTCTTGTATGTGCTAACAAAAGTTGGAACCTATAAGAGCAATTCACATCAATTAAACTAATATCTGGTAGATTGAGACAGACTAGCCAAAGCTTTGAAATCACTCATCTGTGCCTCTTCTGGTTTCTTTTGATATTGACATAATGCTTAGAATAAGAAGCATCTAGCAAAATAGGATTATAAACGAAAATGTTGAGAAAGACATCTCTCCCTCCACCAGAAGCCTAACCAGTTGAAGAAAAATCCATCCCACCAAATCCCATATCAATCCAAACACTAAGAAAACTAATGCAATTCTTAATCTCTCTATCTTTATTTCTTTTTCTTGTTCACTGTTTCTCTATATTTCATGCTCTCTCCTTTCTCTTCCCCCATCACCGCCATTCTCATGCACCCGTCAAGAAGGAAATCACCTCTTCTCTCCTCAGTTACAGTAGCCATGAAGCAGAGGAAAAGCAACAATCTCTCCGTTTTTGTAGTGGTGTTCTCTATATTTCTCTTTGGGGTCTTCATGTACAATGAGGACGTTAAGTCAATAGCCGAGTTTCCGTTTTCATGGCCTAAATCTCAAGAAATCCAAGAAGAGCCATCGAAACAAGCCTCCCCAGCTCGAGAAACTACCAAGAATATTGAGGACCAGGAAATTGCTGCTTTAATAAACTCAAGAACTTCACTTGAAGAGCCTCAGGTGGATCAGTCTGATCAGGGAAGTCAAGAATCCGATTATTTGAAGTCTAGTGTGTCAAGAGAAGTTGATCATAATAAGATCGAATTGCCAGTTATTGAAGAAGAGGAAGACGAAGAAGTCGAATTGCCACCAGAAGACTGCGATCTTTTCACAGGAAGGTGGGTTTTTGACAACGTGACACATCCACTGTATAAAGAAGATGAATGCGAGTTTTTGACAGAGCAAGTGACTTGCATGAGAAATGGAAGAAAAGATTCTTTGTATCAGAACTGGAAATGGCAACCAAATGATTGTACGCTACCAGCGTAAGTACTTATAAAGATTAGTTCTTTTGGGTACTAGGAAATCACTTAAAAGGATTATTGAATTTTAGCAAGTACTCGTAAGCATTCTTGATTTGTTGGTTTCTTCTTTCCGCTACATGTATGTTCCAGGTTCAAGCCAAGGCTATTGCTGAACAAACTGAGAAACAAGAGGCTTATGTTCGTGGGAGATTCGTTGAATAGGAACCAATGGGAATCAATGGTTTGTTTTGCTCAATCAGTAATTCCTCCTGGAAGGAAAAGCTTGAACAAAACAGGATCTCTCAACATTTTCAGGATTGAGGTACCTTCACGCTCTGTCTCTCTGCTTTCTTCGTCTCTTTCTCATCACAAACAAAAGAAAAAAGAAAAATATATGGTGGGTAGTAAGTTGATTTCCTAGACAAAAGCATTTCAATGTTTTGCGCCGTTCATCATGTTAATGATTTTTAGCCCATAAACTCAGATATCCTTTTCTTTATTTTTTGAGACAATTTTTTATAAATTGAACAATTTGGAATAGGGCGTATTAAAATTTTCACATGTATAATTTTACAAAATTGATAGGTTCCTCTTATGTAGCTCTGGATGGTTACACTGAAAGTTCTATTAGCTGCGATACAGATTCTTTCCTTCCATCAAAGTAAAAAACTGATATAGAAAACAGAAACAAGGCCAACAATGGAACCTTGATTTTAAGAAACAAATAACTGTCTTGATATTTGTCATGCAGGACTACAACACCACAGTAGAGTTCTACTGGGCACCATTTCTGGTGGAGTCAAATTCTGATGATCCCAACATGCATAGCATCTTGAATAGAATAATCATGCCAGAGTCCATCAACAAGCACGCTGTCAACTGGAAAAATGTAGACTACCTCATTTTTAACACTTACATTTGGTGGATGAATTCTTTCTCCATGAAAGTTCTGTAAGTGCCTTGGGTTATCTTTTTAACAGCAAATACTTTTGTGAGTTGACATATACAAGTATGCTATCACAATGGTTGATCTGTTGGGTTTTGATGATTACACAGACGTGGATCTTTCGATGAAGGGTCTACAGAGTACGATGAGATTGAACGGCCAGTAGCATATGGAAGAGTTTTGAGGACCTGGTCTAAGTGGGTGGACGAGAATGTGGATCCCAATCGTACTACTGTGTTCTTCACTAGCATGTCTCCCCTACACATCAAGTAATGTCCAAATCTAAAGTATCATTTCTATCTACTTCCTCTTATCATACTGGTTGTATCTGCAGCTTTTCTTCCGATACAAGCATGGGATATTTATAAATTAATTATCAAGAAAAACTAATCTTTGACATTATCATCTTTGTTTAAGCTTTCCTTAATGAATATAATGGCCCCTGAGGGCATTAGGTTTAGCCTCTTTATTTTCTAATCGTACCAATAAGATGGATGCCAAGTTTAGGTATCGCGTGAGATTGGGAGTTGACAGTGGGCCTTGGGTACTGTAATCATGGTTTGGTTTGTCTGCGGTCGGTAGCCAACCGTAAAGTTGTTTATGTTTGTCTTTATTCAGGAGCTTGGACTGGGACAATCCTGATGGCATAAAATGTGCAAAGGAAACAACTCCAATTCTCAACCGAACGACGCCATTAAACGTTGGCACAGACCGTCGGCTTTTCGCAATTGCAGCAAACGTGACCAAGTCCATGAAAGTGCCTGTCCATTTTATCAATATCACCACTCTTTCAGAGTACAGAAAAGATGCGCATACTTCTGTCCACACTATTCGACAGGGCAAGATGCTGACGCTGGAGCAACAAGCCGATCCGGCAACCTACGCTGATTGTATTCACTGGTGTCTTCCAGGGTTGCCTGATACTTGGAATGAGTTCCTTTACACTCGTATCATTTCTAAATCCTGACCAAAGTGGGTTTTGTTCGTTCTTTTCTTTCTCTTTTTATGGTTAATGTTGTCTGTAATTTTCTCTTTATTTACCCTTTCCGTTCTTCTCATCGTAGTGGTCCAGTTTTCTTTTTTTTTTTTTTGCCCCCTTAAAAATTTTCAACTTTTTGTGCAGTATCCTCCAAATTGGGGAAAACGTGCCTGGAGGAAACATTTGAACAATTGTATACACTTATTTGAATTGTATAATTCACCTTTCCAGAACGAAATAAAGTAAATAGTAAATACAAAGGTCCTGTGTATGCATAATTTTCTTCCATTTTGCCACCTTTGTTAATTTATGACTCTTATCTACTCCATCAAACCAACACATTACCTGCATCCTTGGACGAATGTTATTGTTATTACTATTTTTAAAAAAATGTTAATATTATTACTGAAAGAGAGATGATCCCTGCATGTGGTCAAAGGCTAATGAAAATATGAAATAAAACATTAAAAAGAATAGCTTAAAGCGCTAGGTTGGACCATTGGAGAGGAAAGGTGATTGCTTTTATTGAAGAAATGCACGCTTTGCTTTTTTTTTTTTATTACATTAGGTATCCCGATTTAGTCGAACTAATCCTAAGCCCCTAAGATCCCACCCCAATAGTCTTAGATGAGGTAAACCTGGAACTCCAAGATCCCTCAGGTTCCTACGTAGCTTGTACACTTCTGCGCACAAAGAGTCTTCACATACTTGATTGTTTAACTGATGATTGATCGTTGGCCTCCCCCTGCTCAGCATCAGGTTCCCATCAGCTCCCAGATTCCCTAGTAGCTCCAACTCCCACACTGCCGCTGGAAGTGAGACGTCCATAATTGATCCGATCAAGGAGCTTTGCCCAGGGGCTAGAGGATCATTAATAGGAACAATTCCTATTTCTCCTCCTTTGGCGTGACTCGAACTCAAGACCTCTTGGAAGGAAGAGCCTTAAGTGAGGAGCTGAAACCATTAGGTCACTCCTACTTGTCACTTCGCTTCTTTTTGAGTCTCCTGAAAGTGTAACTGAAATGAGAAAAAAGGTTTCGATGGTAAGTTCGAAATTTTATTATTAAAGTACCGTAAAGATTTAAATTGTCACCAAATAGATTTTAGATTTATAAATTATAATTAAATATTTTAAAATAATATGAATTTAAACATATTACTTCGATATAACTCTTAAATCTTATATTTTACAGAACTTATGTCATACAAATTTTATAAGTTTTCATCTGTATAAAGTTTACTAAAAAAGGATGCTGCTTCCTATTTGAGGATCAGCTAGTCCAACCACCAAGATCCGCAAGAGGATCTTTTTTCTATTTTATTTTTCTTCTTCTTAGTTCCCACTAGCTTATGGAAAAGAGCAGTATTTTTATCACCTTATAAGCTCCGATCTGAATTCGACCTTTGTCACTATAATAGCTCCTCTTGTGTAAGGATGATTTCAAATTCTTCCCTTAATTCTAATTCCAACTTTTGTGGTCGCTTGTTTGTGCGGAGAGCCAGAACTTTCCATACCCCAGCCAGGCTTGTAAGTAGTCTTCTCTTTCGTGAAAAATGTTACCAAAGGTACGTAGTCTTACTCCAGTTAGATACATTAGCAAAGAAGATTTGTGTTGTTGTGTAGAAATCGACTGAGAAATTTTACTACTCCTTTATGAAATGAGGCCAGGATTCGTTAGTGGTCCACGTTGCAACATATTGAAATGGTTTTTGATCTTTCAATATTTGAGCAATTTTGTTGAACTCAATTAAAAGTGACGACTGTATTCTCGAAAGATGAGTAACCTTTGGAGCTCTGAAGGAATTTAGCCAGCCCTTATTGAGAAAAAACTCTATCTAACCTCTCATGGCACCAACCTTTGACCCATGTAAACCTTGATCCTAATAAACTTGGATCAAGTAGCTCATTATTGGAGACTCATTACCTCAATTTTTTACATACGAGAGGCTTAAGGGGAGTACGCCAAGGACACCTAGTGTCCCCCTACACCTTTGTACTATATATGGAACGACTATCCTAAGCCACCACTTAGGCAGTTGAAAAAGGTAACTATGTGTCTTTTCCTTTTGGTGCTAACAACATAACAATTTCTCATATCTTTTTTGCAAATGACTTGATACTTTTTATAGAAGCTTCAACTAAGCAAATCGATTTTGCATAAAATCTACTGGAAGAGTTTTGTAACTACTCTTACCAAAAAATTAGTAAGGAAAAACACTTTTATATTATTCACCAATTGTATCACAAGAGGAAGCCAACTTTGTCAACATCAGGCTAACAGTTCAACTTTCAAGCAAGCTTGGAAAGTACCTTGGATTCGCTCTGATCCATGGTTGAGTCACTTCCAAGACTTATGCTCATGTCTTGTAATAAATGGAGGAAAAAATCAATGGCTAGAGCTCGAACAAATTGCTTTGGCAAGTCAGGCTACTTTATACAAATCAGTTATGGGCTCAGTTCCACTATACAGTATGCAATCAACAAGCTTCTCCATGATTGTGTGTGTAAAAGTAGAATAAGCTCAAAGAAATTTCCTGTGGGGGAAGCTCCAGAACTCAAAGAGAATTACACCTCATTAAATATGATGTAATCTGCAACCCCAAATTAAGAGGAGGTTTCGGTTTTCGCAATATGAAAAAATGGATTGAAACTTTACTTTCAAAATACCTAGGGCATTATCTCCTACTGTTCAAAACTATAGGCCAAAGTCCTGCATGCCAAAAAAATGCATCTCACCTTTGTGCTGCATATGGTTACTGGCTCCTATATACAGAGACGGAACGAAACAAAAATTTATAAACAGAACAGAACAAAAATTAGAAACAGTGAGGTGTTTAGTTGTGATGGGCAAAACAGATAAAATTGTATTCATCTCGAGGACAAAAATATGTTTGGTTGCAGTTGATAAAACATAAATAACAGTGTCAATAATTAAAGTACCCCAACAGTATAATATGATTAGAAATATGTAATTCATTGATTATTTTAAAATGAATGATTTTTATTAGTAAA
>JAOSBK010000206.1:14474831-14486022 GCA_027568895.1 Erythroxylum shatona | reverse complement strand
GTTAATGAAAAAGAACAAGAAAGTTGATTGCTTATATAGGAAAATGAGAAAACTATATTCTGGGCATCCTATAATTTGAAATGCTTTGGGGTTACTAAAATAGTTTCATAGCAACTATGCATATTTTATTACAAGGGTAATTTTGGAAAAAAATATTACAAGTCATTTCATTCCATTCATTTTTAGTATCACTTCCAAACAATGGTCAAAGAAGTCATTCTCTTATTTTATTTAAACTTTCAAACAATGGAGTGACTCATTTCATTCTATTCCATTCCACTCCATTTCATTAATTGCCATTCTATTCTATTCCATCCTAAACTCCCAAACATACCCTTAGGGCAAGCATTGTGTGACGAGCTACTGGAACCTGAAATGTCCATTTTTGTTAGCTGATTTCTGCTAAACTTGTTCTTTCACTTACATTTAGCTGCAAGCTTGATTGTGCAGGAGTACAATGCGACAATAGAGTTTTACTGGGCACCATTTCTGGTGGATTCCAATTTAGATGCTCTAGATAGGAGGAACGGCCAATTGGATCCCATAATCGCGACAGAAACAATATCTAAACATGGACATAATTGGAAGAATGTGGACTACCTTATATTTGACACTTATACTTCGTGGATGAAGTTTACTTATATGAAAGTATAGTAAGTATCCTTTAGGTTCTCTGTTCTGAATCATTCTTGGGCAACTTCAATATCTGTTTTCCTTTGAAATTGATGGAAAAGAAGCCGATCAGATTTGCTTATGGAGTACGATGAAATTGAATTGCCAGTAGCATATGAGAGAGCTTTGAAGACTTGGGCCAAATGGGTGGACGAAAATGTTGATCCTGAGAAGGCCTATGTTTTCTTCAATAGCATGTCTCCAGCCCATGTCAGGTACAACAATCTTGACTCTTGACCATTAGCATTCTCTTTACATCAAGATTCCAACTTCATTTCGAGGAGTTTGCAAACAGATACAATGCAAACAGACCACCGATTGTTTTCCTTAGTTTGCAACACTTGATATAGCTTAGTGAAACAGAAGCTCGGACTGGGGCAATCCTGATGGTGTCAAATGCGCAATGGAGACTACCCCAATCCTAAACAGCTCCAAACCGGTGAATGTCGGCACGAATCGCCAGCTTTTTGGTATAGCAGTAAACATTACAGGGTCAATGAAAGTACCGGTCGATTTCCTGAATATAACCACATTGTCTGAATACCGGAAGGACGCTCATATTTCAGTATACAACTCCTTTCACGTCAAGTTACTCCCGAGGGAGCTAAAGTTTATGCGAGATGCTGATTGTCTCCACTGGTGCTTGCCTGGCTTGCCTGATACCTGGAATGAGCTGCTCTATACACGTATCATCTCTCAATCTTAACCACACAAAAGGTTCTATTATTATTTAAGATTGTTAAATGTGTTGATGCTGTAGGATAACTGCTTTGAAAGAAAAAGATATTACTCGAATAGCATTAAAGAAATGTTTAAGAAGTTGACAAATTGTTCCTAGCTTGTCACTGCAACAAGAATTGAAGCTGCAAGTCTTTTACCATAAGCCAAGCCCAACAGAGCTCTAGTTTACTCGACAGTCGGCGTAAGTAATGAATGCTCATTTGTAACGAAAAACTATGATCTTCCAAAGGGAGTGACCTGAAAAATGGCAGATGGTAGTAGTTCTACAAACTCTTCGATTTGACCGTTCTGTCACAGTTACTTGTAATTGTATCTATAAGCAACTACTAATTTTTTTTTGTACGAAATAAAAATAGAAAAATAAAGACGAAATTAAACATATTAACACCAAAATTTGATAACACAGTTTGACACACTTTGTTTACATCTGCGGGACAGTCATCTAGCTTAATACTTTCACTGAAGTACAATAGATTTATCCAAGGCTTTACTGAGCCGACACCACTCATCCCTCGATATTATCTTTCAACTTAACTTTCCATGAAAGAATTTCACATTCAATAATACGATTGACTTGTGTTAACCTCGATAGAGGATTTACACACATTGTTTAATAATAAAGACAATTAAGTGAACAACTCAAGTGATTAAAATATATAGAAACAAAAACGAAAATACTTGAGATAGAGAGAAACAACTTTATGATAAATTCTACTCCTTCCAAGACCGATCTAAAAGTTGTTCACTAATTAAATTGCTTTAGTTAGCTATTGGGATTTTTCTGCCTTACTTTCAACCATGAATCATCAAGAGCGGCTAACAAATACAATAGAAGATTGACGTTGAAGAATTGAAGATCAATGTTTAGAGCAACCAGAAAAACATCAACGATAACAACCCCAAGATAAAAACACAACATCCATTCAAGATGATCTTTTCTTTTTGAAACCAACAATAGTAACTCACGATAAAGTGCAACCCTTATATAGACAACTTTGGGTTACACAAGAAACCTAATAGAAACTCATCTCACACACACGTTGCTACACCACCACCAAAAGCACTAAAGATTGCTGTTAATTAACACAACAAAGATCTCACGACAAAGACCCAAACCATACAAAAACTCTTGCCCACACTTCTGAAAATTCCAGAAGTAAACCTTAATTCTCACACACGTAATACACCACAATTGTGATGTATACATATTCTAACTTAAGATAGAGTTCTATCATATTTAAACCATTATTCCAAAAATCTAGCAGTGCTCTACTCTACATCACTCACGTAATCCATTATACTTCTTGTCACGATACACATTAATTAAGGATATGACTTTATCACAACTAAAATATTATCACTAATAACTTTTGAATTCAAGTCATTATCTAATTAATATCTTATATGTCCAATTAATAAATAAGATGTAAAAACTAAATAAAAGATAGATACTATATATCTTAACAATCTCTCCCTTTTGGCATTGTTTGTCACATAGTGAAAACTCCCCTTAAAGGAGACAATCAGACATATAATCATCAAATGCATAAATTTGTTCTCCCCCTTAGGACAAAAAGATGCCAAAAAGTATGACGAATAATCACGCATATATCTTGAAATCTTCCCTTGAATGGACCACTCACCATAAACAATATGATGTCTCCCCCATTGGGACAAAATATTGTCAAAAATAAGAATGCCTTTAACACAATCAATCTTAGTGAATAAAGAAACATAAAAATTGGTAGTACATTCAGCGAAATAATTATAAGCACATCAAGATTATAATTTACCACTAGTCAATACATATGCCAACATGTCATTATTTACTTAAATTTCATCTTCATAAGACTGATCAAATTCATAAACCCAAGCAAATAAAGATGAGTGTTGCCAGTGTAGTGAGAGAGAGAGAGATACTTGAGAGAAAGACCCTCATTGATGAGAGAGCTGAAGAGTCTTCGGTGGAGCCAAATAGAAGTCACAATGCAAACTACTAAAAAGATAGGACGGCAATGGCAACATAAAAACTAAAGAACTAAAAGACAAGTCTTTTTTTTACATTACATTTTTTCAAATAACACAAAAAAATACTTCAAAAATGTAAAGTATACAATCCCCGTGCCTCTCGAAAAAATTCAAATATAGCCTTATTCCTCATCATATGATCTTTGTCATCAGTTTCTTCTTCTAAAGTAACTGATTTATCCTTTGTCTGAACAGTTTTTTCACAAGCAGTAACTAACTGTGAATCTAGATAATTTCTTATTTTTCCTTTAAAATGTCTTTGTGCCTATAATTGACCCTTTCTAATCCAAGTGTGCTTTGGTACCATAGGTTGCTGCTGGAAATTTAATGGAGATTGTTCAAATGGTCAGTGAAACATCATTCGTAACTTCTTGTAGCATCTCGAACTTATGTACCCAATAACTCTATAAAAATGACATATGGGTACAAACCGTCGATTCTTCCTTGAAGTTTCTTCTTGGAAAGAACTAGATATGTCATCTTTCTCATCATTCACCTTGGAACAATCACTTTTATAGCCAATGTCTTGAAGATCTTCTTTAACCTTACCGATTTTCATTAACTTTTCTAATTTTTCTATATCCCCATTTAACATCCTCAATCCCTTTTCATTAATTTCTAGTTTCAACCTAATTTCACCAAGCTCATATAAAGATGACATCAATTTCTTTTCCATATCTTGAATAATATTCTTCATAGATAAGTTTTCTTCCTTGAACATTTCATTCTTCCTACATGTTTTCACCCATTTTTCGTACATTAATTCATAAGCCTCATAAATGTTCTCCTTTTTATCACTTGAATCACTTTTATTACTATCATAATCTGAGATCAAGCCTTGAGTTAATTGATTTGCGTTTATCTCAAAATTTTCCAATTTACTCCCTTTTTCATTTTCAGTTACTTCCTTATCAGTTGTTGTTAAGCAAGTAAGTAATTGGGCTTTTGCTATACAAAGTAACTAATGTAGCATTATTCACAACTTCTTCACTTCCATACTCACTTATAGATTCGTTATCACTCTAAGTACTCATAAGAGATTTTTCTTTTCTCTTCTTCAAGACGTTAATACACTTCGCTTGAACATATTCGAAGCCTTGACACTCATGACATTGAATTCTCTTTACCTTTCTTTTTTTCCTTTTTCCTTTTGATTTATTGTTTCAAGTTGTTGTTTGATGAGCTCCCTCCATTTTACCTAAACTTGGGTCTATCCTTTTTCACTCTCTTCAGCTACTTACTGAACTCTCTTGTTAATAGCTTCATATCCTTATTCTCGTTGGATTCATATTCTACATCATTCATACCTTTTCTAGTTTCAACTTGTAGTGCTAATCCTTTTCTTTTTTTTATTTGCCCCTCAACAAATTCATTTCAAAATTTGTAAGAATTTCAACTACCTTCTCTAACAACAAGTCATTGATGTCATGAGCCTCCTCGATTACTACAATTTTCGAAATAAATCTTGGAGGTAGTGATCTCAACGTATTCTTGACTAGTTTTAGATTAGAATATTTCTTCCCGAGTTGATGTGCCTGATTTGCTACATCTTACAATCTTTCATGAAATTCTCCAATAGTTTCATTTTCATCCGTCTTCTATTTTTCAAACCTTATAGCTAACATCTGTAGTTTTGACGCTATCACAGTTTTGGATCCTTCATGAATAGTCTACAAAATATTCAACGCTTCTTTAGCCGATTCACAGGCTGATATTATTCAGAAATGTCCTTCATCAATAGCACTGAAAATTGCTTGCAATGCTTGTGACTTTCCAAATGCTTTTTTTTAGAACTGTCTCTCCCTTATCATCAGTAATTATCGGATGCGTCCAGCGATATAACATCGAGTTCCATGCTCTCATTCCGTGTGCCTGAATAAGAACTCTTATCCGTGATTTTCATGTAGGATAGTTGGAACTGTCCAATAGTGGTGGTCTGATAATTGATGCTTCTTCTTTTATGGCCATAATTGTGAAACTCGGATTCGCACTAACTTGCTACCAAGTTCTGACTCGGTGAACTTGCTCTGATAAGAATTGAAAAACCATAAAAGGTAGTAGTTTCGCAAACTCTTCGATTTGACCGTAGTTACTTGTAAGGTTCTGTCGTAGTTACTTGTACTCGTATTTGTTGGTTACTGGATATAAAGTAACTATATCAGGAACTGTTAATTTTTTTGTACCAAACAAAAATAGAAAAATAAATACGAAATTAAACAGATCAATACCGAAATTTGGTAACACATTTCGATACGCCTTGCCTACTTCTACGGGTCCTCACTTAGCTTAATACTTTCACCGAAGTACAATATATTTACCCAAGGCTTTACTACTTAATCTTTGACATTATCTCGCAACCTCACTTCCCGTGAAAGAACTTCATACACAATAATGCGACCGATTCGTGTTAACCTCAACAGAAGATTTGCATATACTGTTTAATAATAAAGATAATTAAGCGAATAACTCAAATGATTAAAATACCTAGAAACAAAAATAAAAATACTTGGGATAGAGAAAAACAACTTTATGATAAATTCAACTCCGTCTAGGACCGATTTGAAGGATGCTCACCAATTAAATTGTTGCAGTTAGCTGAGACCCAAAAACCATACAAAAACCTTTGGCCACACTTCTAAAATTCCAATAGTAAACCTTAATTCTCACACACGTAATACACGATAATTGTGATGTTTATACACTCCAACTTAAGATAGAGTTTTATCACACTCAAATCATTATCTCAAAAATTCAGCATTGCTCCACTTTACATCACCTACATAATTTATCATACAGACACATTAATTAAGGACAGGATTCTATCACAACTAGAAGATTATTACAAATAACTTTTTGAAATGAAGTTATTATCTAATTAATAGCTTATATATCTAATTAGTAAATAAGATGCCAAAATTAAGTAAAAGACACGAACATATGTCCATTCCAGCTAGATGAACCCGAATGTTAATAAATATTCCTTTTTTTTTTTTCCTGATAATCTCCAACAGTTATGCAGCAACGGAGAAAGTTCCAACTGCTTGCATGTTAGTGACAATTTCAGTTCGAACCGTGAGGAACTTGTTCTGCGACAAACTGTAGTGAGTTGGCCAACAAATCATTTGTCACAATCTTACAAGCGGATCTATATTTACCCTACCCTATTCAGAATCCATTTAAGAAGCCCTACATCCACTTCCTCTAAGAACCAATCAATAAAAATTGAAGAATATTTTCTTAAAAAGCGTACAACCCTTGGATAAAAATAGCGACGAATCAACCCCAAAAGTTAATTGTTACTCATGATAGTGGCTCTTCGTAGGCGGCTAACTACTTTGCGCAGGATGAATATGTTTATGATTAAGAGCCGTTGAAGGTACCATATTCTAAAGCGACATAACAACTCTTCACGCAATAAGACTGCTTAACAACTACATGAAAGAAATTTGATAATAAATTAACTAACCTATGAAACACGGAATTAACTACTTAAAAATTGCATATTGACTTCCTAGCTTTATGATTCTTTGTTTCCAACATTTATAACCACGAAACACTATCATTGGAGCTGATCAACGCCGATGCCCGGCTCCACTTTAACTTATCAAAATGAGTCTTCTTTCCGCCAACCAGAGACGCCATTCAATACCATTCTTGGTTCTTGGGGGGATCCTTGTTATATCTTTTCTTCGATCCAACCTTTCCGGTGAAAACATAACGTTCATGAGTTACCAATTTTCATTTCCAGATAGCCAAAAGAAGCTCCGGGAAACGTTCGATTCAGTGGTCCAAGGAACTTCCAAGAATGAAAGTGACGAAGAAGAAGAAATGATATTTGCGGACAAAGATGCAGTGCCGTTAGAGGCCTGTGATATTTTCACAGGCGACTGGGTTTTGGACAACGAAACACATCCTTTATACAAAGAACAAGAATGCGATTATCTATCGGAATGGGTGACATGCACAAGGAACGGAAGACAGGATTCTCTCTACCAGAACTGGAGATGGCAGCCAAGAGATTGTTCTCTACCCGTGTAAGTATTATATATAGTATTAGTACTGATGGTTAACTCAGTATTCATATTGTATTTATGAGATGTTTGTAATTTTGTTTTAAGGTTCAAGCCTAAAGTGTTACTGGAAAAACTGAAAGGAAAGCGGTTAATGTTTGTCGGGGACTCCATTCATTTTAATCAGTGGCAATCCTTGGTCTGCTTGGTTCAATCTGCGGTTCTACAGGGCAGGAAGAGTTTGGATTATTCAAGTTATATCACAGTTTTTAAAATTGAGGTAGCATTGCAATACAAATTAAGTAAAACAATTTCTCATTGTGCTTGATCTGTTAATTATTCAATTATGTAAACAGTTGTTTGTACGTTAGATTACACATTATTATGAGGTTGAAGCTTAACTACCTCCCTCCAGAAAATGAATATTCTTATCATCTTGACAGGACAATCCATTGGAAAAAGGAAAACGACTTTTACACCACCTAATGAAATGAATCATTATCAATATATGGTGTGGTAGACTATTTATCTTCTTAATACTGTATTTGGTTTTTATAGGACTACAATGCTACAATCGAGTTTTATTGGGCGCCGTTCCTAGTTGAATCAAATTCAGACCCGCCAACGATGAGGGACGGGAAAACAGACGCCATAATAATGCCTGAATCCATATCAAAGCACGGTGAGAACTGGAAAGGTGTCGACTACCTCGTATTCAACACCTATATTTGGTGGCTCAAGTACCCCACGATCAAAGTTGTGTAAGTTCAGATCATGTATTTGGCTAACATTCACCACAAGTATAATAATACTTCGAGATAATAATAAAAGCCTGTTATTGCTGTAAAAGCCGAGGGTCGTTCGCTGAAGGGGCCACCGACTACGATGAGATTGATCGGCATTTGGGGTACGAGAGAGTTCTAAGGACATGGGCGAAGTGGGTGGAGGATAACGTTGATCCAACTACAACAGCCGTGTACTTTAGTAGCATGTTCCCTCAACATCTAAGGTACGCATGCACAAGGAACATTCTCGCAACCTTTTATTGACAATGTAGGTGTGTAAGGATCGGATATAGTCTGTCTTACGTCCTTCGAAATGGGAAGTCAGCCTACCTTGTAAAAGGTTTCTAAAGGTCAGACTCTTCAGCGAGCCGTCCCTGTAAAGAAACACATTATCATCATATGAGACTAAGCAGTATAGGTTGGCAGATATAGGAGATTATATGGTTAATTTACCCATGATGACCTTATACCGTAAAACCCTGAACACATTCCTAGCAACTACATTTAATCAAATTTTCTATTTCGGCAGGAAGCCATAGCAATTTCTTACTTACACAATCATTCCAAATGGCATATGCATAGGAGCTCTAACTGGAACAATTTGGATGCGATTAACTGCGCCAAAGAGACAATGCCAATATTAAACAAGACCACACCATTGGACGTAAGCACAGATTGGCAAGTTTTTGCAGTTGCGACCAATATAATCCAATCCATGAAATCTCCAGTTTACTTCCTCAATATAACCACGCTTTCAGAATACAGGAAAGATGCACATACCTCTGTTTACGCCGCTCACGATGGTATACCACTGACAGTGGAGCAGAAATCTAATCCAGCAATATATGCAGATTGCCTTCACTGGTGCTTACCTGGAGTACCAGATACTTGGAATGAGCTGCTCTATGCACGCATCATGATGCAACATTAACTCTGAGCTCCTTTTATTATTCTTAAGTCACCGCGAACATGGCATTTGTAATCACGGCATCGTTTAAATTTATGGATTTATAACTACCAAGTTTAAACATGAAGTGCAATGTAACTATTGTAGATCAATCGGATGCAGCAGATATAATAAATACTGAGTTTGAATTATACAAAAAGAGCATTTACTTGTACAGTAATGACTGCTAAAATTTCAACCCAACCAAACGGAACCTGAACAGCCCCATTGACTTGAACAGCCTAAAATTTCAACCCAACCAAAAGGATCCTGAACAGCCCCGTTGACAGGAACTCGCACTTCGGGGCAGATAGGATCGGTCCCAACGGGACCTGAACAGCCCCGTTGACAGGAAAATCACGTCGTACTTCAATTTTTAATTGAAAGTTATGTGCACAAAGTTACATTAAAGACATTACCGCTAGAGATTACAAACGGGTATAATATCTGGCACTTGATGATCCAAAATGATTTAAATCTAAATTAATTAGGTTTTAGATCAATTTTGATTTTTTTTATCTTTAAATTTTAAGTCAGATTTAAACTCGAACTCAAATTTTATGATGCAGCTCAAATAAAAGTTAGACTAAATATTAAATTAACCTAGTTTTCATTCACTTCTTCTTTTACCTATGTCACCTGTTATTTAGTTCTTTCTTAAAAATCTTTCATCCTTTTTTGTAGAATTGCAATTTTTATCTATATCTAAGTAAAAGAAGGATAGGAAAGACTTCCTGAACAGGATTCTTGATCAATAGCACGGTTGCTATCAACATCTGTTATTAGACTTCTCATTTTAATTTTTGTTCCAAATACCAGTTTTCCTTGCTTTTTCCTTGCTTTTTGCCCTATCATAATTAGCACTAATTGACTCCTTGGTCGCCTCGTAAGTTTCAATCTTTTAAGTTACTTCTTATTAATATTTAGTTTGTCTTATTGTCTTCATGGGTTGGATTTTGAATCTTTGGCAATAGACATATCAAAGAGGGGATGATGTTGATTGAATCTTTAACGAGGCAAAAGAAATTGGATCAACTTAGAATTTGGATAGTTTGGACTTGGGCTCGAGTGACATAAGTCAAGTTTGGTTAAATTTTATGTTGAGCTTGAATGACGTGTAAAGGATTTCGGGTTGGGCTTAGGCAACCTCAAGCCTAACTCGACCCAACCTATTAATCTTAATTACCACATTGTTGTCAAGATTGGAGTAGGACAATTTTATGGCTAATGTAGTTCTTTACAAATTTAAACTCCTTTTAAGCATTAAACATATATATTCAAATTTGTTCAAATCTATTCTTGTGTGCATGCCTCCCTTTGTTTTCAACACACTTTAAGAATTATTTTTAAGGAGCAAATTCCTATGATCAATTAAGCACTATAGAAAGAAATACACTTTCTAACATTTATTTCCTATAAATGTAAGGCTTCTAAGGACTCAACAATTCTTCTACTTCAATAATGGCGATAATACTAGTGCTTGTTCATGGAAGAGAAGAGGTTAATAAAATCTTACATTGTGTTTGGTTGCTGTCCTCATGAGTGGGGACAGATGACAGGGACACAAAAATCCCGTACTCTGTTGTATTTACTTGTTGGTCCTACCTATTTTTGTTCCGTCTTCGGAGCACAGGGACAAAAATTTTTTGTACCTCCTATGACTGTGGTACAAGATTTTTCGTCTCCGTCTCCAAAATAAAATACAAGCAATTTTCAAGAATACCCCTCCCCCCATATAAGCAATTTTTTATTCTTAATTATATTATTAAACTCATCATCATTATCATCATCATCATCATTATTATTATTATTAATTTTTATTATTCATTTTATTATTATTATTATTATTATTATTATTATTATTATTATTATCAATTATTGCTGTTATTATTAATTATTATTATAAATTTTGTACTTATTATTATCATTATCATTATTATTATTGTTATTATTATTATACAAAATTAATTTTCTTATTATTATTTTTATAATCATTATTATTCATAATT
>JAOSBK010000206.1:14303947-14332956 GCA_027568895.1 Erythroxylum shatona | reverse complement strand
TAGATATTAGGTGTGAGACTGGCCCTTGAAGGATGGACCGATCGGCCCACAGGTCGCTTTGACTGGGTCCGGGCCCAGCACGGACAACCCGACCAGATATAGATATAAAATAATTGGTTAGATAATTTCGGTTGGTTTAATTGATTTTTTACTGCTTCTATATATAATAATTAATTGCAAATAATAAATCAAAACATCAATTTAACATTTAACTGAAATCATAAAATATATTATATTTAAAAATAAATATAATTAACTGAAATCATAAAATATTCTATTTAAAATAAATATAATTTGTTTCTATTCTAAAATTTAAGTCATAAATTTAATTATTGATTGTGGTATCCTAATCTAAGTAGAAAACTAAGAAACTAATTTAATGTCTAATTTTAAATATAATTATTAGACAAATAAAATCATCACTAAAAATTTTAAAATTTTTAGTGAAGATATAATATTTTTGTATATAAACCACTTTTAAAAAAATAGAAGTTAAATAAACAATTAGTATAGTCCTTAATTAATGATAAAATTTTATATAAATGATGGAAAATTTTCACATATACATTTCTGTGGTATTGGCAGACAGGGAATTAATTAAAAATTTAACAATATCATTAAAAAAAAGTTAACAATTTCGTGTTCTGAAGTGGTCAGCGTATGTAACGAAATGACACCCTTCGGCCTTTCCGGCCTGGGAAAGGGGACGCCCACCTTCCAAGTCAATCATTCAACCGAATAACAAAGGAGCGTCAATTACTTTACACGCTATGTAATGCGGTTGACCCATTGACTTGACTGTCATGAAAAATGGGCTATCTGCTTCAAACTGGATTTCATTAGCTACAAGTCCTTAGACCTTGGGTTGGTGAGCCATCTCGCTCGCAAATATCAAGTTACGCTATGCCCCCATCACAATGATTTTTGGTGGATCGCAGAAGAGATACCCTCGTTTAGTTTATTGAATAGCTTTAAAATAGAAGAGCGATGAAGTAAGACATCTCTTTGTTGATTTAAAATCACGCACATCTCACTTTTCATATATCGTTAACAGTATGATGTTAAAGGCTGCTTCTTTTTATATGTTGGTTGAGGCTGAATTTCGTTAAGGGACCAAATCTGTCATTGGATTAGGAGCATAGTAAAAAGTAAGGTCAGCAAATGAGCCAAACAAAATTCTACGGTCCTCACATAGTCACATGTGTGCACTCTTCACCAAACACTCGTACTTGTCAACACTACTAGCAGGAACCGCCACCACTACTTTCACAGCATCCGTCTGACTATGAACCGGCACAATCAGACAGTACCTCTCGCAGCAAATTGGGCCCACATGAACCGGCCTTCCCATCCCAAAGTCAACCATCTCCAACCCCAGTCTTGACCATTGCGACATTATTAGAACCCCAACCGAGTCAGGACTCGCTCTTGACAAGCTCACCGATTGAACAACCGATCTCACGTAATCATTGTTCACTCGGTCCTTTGCGGCCTTTATCAACAATGAGGCGTACCCCAAGCCTTTCTCTGACAAATCTTTAACACTTGCTTGAGCGCAGCCAAGCACAAACGCGTTGCCGTAGTATCCACTTGGTAGGCTCGGCTTAACTCGGTTTCTAATGTTGATGCTAAAGAGAAGTTTTAACATTTGGTTTGGAGGTAAGTTTAAAGCTCTAGCCCAGCTTCTCCAGACATGAGCGGATAGTACCTCAAAGGACGTGAATGTCAACCCAGAGCGTTGTGTCGTGGATAAACTTAAAGCAACTCTCTTCAACTCATTCAGGCAACGTTTGTCGAAACTGACTGAAGTTGGGATCAGTCTCTCTTTAGAGAAGCGAGATATAAAGCCACCAAGGTCTGGAACTCGGTTGAACGCCTGATGATTAATGGGGTAAGGACGAGGAGGCTTTATTGGATCAAGAAGCTGACGATCCCAAACGGGTTTGGGCTTTAAATCAGTTACTCGACATTCAAACGCAGCCAACGAAGCTAACGAGTTCAGAAACTCACCACTGCCAATTCCATCGCAAACACAATGATTGAAGCCAACTCCCAACGTGGCAGCTCCATCTTTGAGCCACGTCAGCTGGACAACGACAACTGGATCTCCTTTAAGAACATCTGCCACAGGTACTGAGAGCAGTTTCCTCCATTGTGTCACGTAAGTTGGAGCTCTATCAAAGTCCTTGATCGTACAATCAGACGTAGCCTCAATAAACACAGCACCTTGAGCTTTACACACCACTTCTAGGCCTGAACCACCGGACTTAGCCCTTACTCTACCTGCCATTGGGTAATAAGGCACCAAGATCTTACTTAACGAGGTTTTGAGACGAGATGTCGTAATATTTTGGTCGAGACCAGGGCGAGACTTGTAAACAAAGAGGTACTCTACAGTGAAACGTAAAAAAAGCTGTGAATCTAGAGCTGAAAGGGACAATAAACGACTTGGGGTTGGGTCGGAGGGTTTGATCATGGTAGCCTCTTTGGCATGCACTGAATACGCCATAGATAACTTCGATTATGCTGTTCTTCTGGTCTTATGGTTGTAGAGAAGGTGTTGGAATGAGGTCCGATTTATGGGGAACGAAATGGGTGCAACGATAATTAACTAGTGGTCAGTGGTCTTCAGGAGAAGAGAACATGTGTATCTTTCGCTGTCCAACTGTGAAAGATTTGTGCCAAGATTCTCCCGGCATTACTTTATGAAAATATTTATATCGAAACAAAGTTTAACAGCTTCGCTTTTGCTTTCTGTCCGTTAGGTTAATTTTATCTCACTGATTAAAAATCTTTTTTACCTTTTGTTGGATAGTTTTTGTGGAAACATGGCATCAGGTCCCGGATGTTGATACCTGTCTAATTCAATTCCATTTTCAATTAAAATTCAGTACAAGTTGGTATGAGCAAAATCGCCGTTCTGGTTTTTATCCATTTGGATTGGTGTATTTATATATATATATACAGTCATAAAAGCGGCAAGGTGTCTGGAACTGTGATGCTCAGAAGTACTGGACCCAGTCTGAAATCAAATATATATTTAACAGTGTTTTCGTGATCATGTACTTGATTTTTTTAAAAAACTATCATTGATTGATTAAGGCTTTATCCTGAAATCAATCTCAGAAGTTTCCACAAGGAGCACTGGTAATCAGATGAAGTTCAACCTTTTTGCTTTCAAGACATAGTGGGGGAAAATTAATTAATTTGTGTTTAATACTTTAATTGTTCCAAAGATATGAAGGAACTAAAGCTACTTAACAATTTCAAATTTTGACTATATATAAGAACTGATAAACATAGAAGGCAATTTATACCGATATTCCTTTAAAAGGTTGGATACACAACAAGGTTAGATGCTAAGAATAAGAATTAGTTTGTCTTTATTCACTCCTATTTTTAGTTTTTTTTTTTAATTTTTGTTTAGAAATTCAATAAATATTTGAATTTCTGTTTTTATTTTTTCTAATTTTTATAACTTATAAAATCATAAAAATCTTATTTTCTATTTTTATTTGTTGTCATAATCTAATTGAACAGCTACTAAAAATATATTTTAAATTATTTAGCATTAATTACTAGTAAGAATTATGACTAATATATTATAATTATTTAATTAAAAATATTTTAGATACATAAAATTCAAAATTTTGTTTAATAATTGAAATATATATTAAAAATAAATAAATTCTACTTATGTAATTATTTGTTTTAATACAATTTTTATTAGCATTTATTAATAAATAGTCTAAAAGAAATTCACATAAATTAATTAATTTCTAAAATTATAAAATTTTTAATTATTATCAATATTAAAAAGTAAACAAAAAATAAAATAAAATAAAACAGGATCCTAAAATTTCAGCCCCACAATAACCTAATAGATAGAAAATTTCTTTGCATTTATTTAATTATATGTACAGTATGAGAATTTGTATACAGATCCGCAGGGTACATGAATTTGAGGAAAATCTGCGGTAAAGAGCAATTTAGGCGCAGACTGGCACTCGTTGAAATAAAAGACACGGATACATCAAAATGGCAACGAGCATCTCCTAGCATTAGCATTTAATTCTTTCGTCTTTTCTTTTTCATTTTGAAATATGCCCCTGTAAGAAATGTCAAAATGCTAGTTCAATTATTGCAAGTTCAAGTCGTATAAGTTAAAAGAGGACAATAAAGTCGTGTATAGATGCGCTTTGTTCTTTATTTGGAACGACGTCTGTAGATGAAGGAGCAAAAGTACTAAGGTGAAACAAGACAGACAGCTCTAGCTTGGGCTGTAGGGTTCACATGCATTGCGTGGCTCGCTAATTATCCATCTGATGGGACCAAATCTACCGTTTATGCTGTCAATAATTAAATTGATTAACTTAGATTACTAAAAGAATGTAAAAATCATATTCTCGCGTCGGAATCCAAGAGCTATGGTCAGCAGTTGTTATTCCTCCATCTGTTACCCTGCGCACTTGGTAATTAAAGGCTCACTGGCTATGAGTAGTCGGCTATCAAATTCCACCTTGCTTTTCGCATGCAATATATTTACTAGTTGTGTTTGGATTTCAAGAGTTGTGTATGGCACAGTAAGTGATCATGAAAGCAGAAATTAGGCATAGGCCATAGAGAGTGTCTCCAAGTGCTCAACAAGGAGGCACCCACATCCTCCGCTTTATTCCCGCCGTGGATATGGACTATATATCCCACAGCCCCACTGTCTCTTGGAGGTGTTGACGCACAAGAATTGAATCAAAGAATACCATTCTACCTTTTTATCCTTCTGTTCCCTACTAAATTGACTCCAGACTAACAGAAAACATTTACTCTATATTGCGAGAATGTTTCTCATATATCGAAGTCTTTGCAGGTATCTATGTATTTATATATAAGTGGTCTTAACTCTTAAGACTAAATATACCTTAATTTTAATGACATCATTATTTATCTTATGACATAATTAATTAAAAATTTTATTTATCTTACACATGTTTGTTTGATTAATTAATATATAACATAAAGTTCATGAAATAAATATACATCCATGGAAAATAAAATTGTGAAGAGATCTTACTTTTGATATTTATATTAATGTATGTAAGTATTATCACTAAATTGTCTTTAATTGTCACTTTACTAAAACTAGATGTTAATATAACATAAATACTAATAAAATTATGATTCTTTATGAATGAATAACTGATCTCATAAACTATAGTATAAAGATATTTGAATAAATATGTGAGTTCTTGTTAAATAAGAAGTACATAAAACTAACCTAATTTGAGATTTTCATAAGGAGCATTGTTTGAATGTTTATGAAAATACTCACTGCAATGATTATATAAGTGATTCATTGACTTAATTCTCTAAATTAGTTTATAAATGGATTGTTATGTTTCAATATTATTTAGAACCTATCCTAATTAAGAGTCATTTTGATTGATAATCATTACATAAAATATAAACTATATGAAAGTAGTTTGAGTGAACGATATGTAAATCATCGTCTAATTTAATTAGGAAAAATATCTCGCTGTTCTTGATTGTTATTGATTTGAGAATCCTTAAGTGATGTGAAATGCCACTTCAAAACTCATTTCTAAACATCATTACAATAATTAAACACTAATAATGTAGAACTAGCACGATTGAATTCAAATAGCATAGACATTAATTACATAATGCATATCTAATTAGAAAATGATATAATAAAATGATTGAATTATACGAAAAAATCATGCATCAAAATTATGTTTTATTAGATTTATGAATCAATCATGTTACATAATTAAAAAATCTTAATTTTTGAAAATTATAACTTTTGATTTTTTTTTCCTTTTTGTATGTGATAAAATTACGTACCAATTTTCTGATAAATATATATTACCTTTTTCCTATGCTTTATGCTAAATCACTCCTACACGGAAAATAAATAAAAGAATATAGCTTTTTACATATAAAAATTTCTTAATCTAATGCTTTTAATATTTTATAATAAAGATAAGCTCTTTCATTGTATGTATAGGCTCTTTCATTGTATATTAACCAATTCTTTTTCAAATAGGAAAAATTATAAAATATAACATAATATATAAAAATAAAAGATAGTATTTTTGTTGATTAAGAAATTTGATTATTGTCAAATTAAGCAAATTTTATTAAATTGTATTCAAATAAGTTATAATTGTTGAGAAAGAGTCTTTATTGCTGTTAAACTAAAAGTTCAATTGAAAATATGCCTAAAGAGAACATAAATAGTCAACTAAAGAAATTCAATTATAAAAAATTAAACTAAAAACTTCAAAACCCGAAGGGTGTAAGAGAGAGGAACGTTTAAAAGATTTAATAAATTTATATAAAAATATAAAACAAATATAATATTTTAAATAAAAGATAATTAATGCCACAAGATTTTAAGTTATAGATGAAGTGGTTGTTTCATATAAACCATCCTTCCATTAATGAGAAAAATTAGGAAATTTAACACAGTGTTTGGATTTGACATTCAAAACCAACCTTTGTATTTGTTTAATTTCTTCCGATTATCATATGATTGAAGTTTCACATTTCTTAATGGAGAGAACTGGCTAAGCGAAATACTCTTTTTCTTAAATGAATTTTATTTGGTTCGGTACGTTTTTAGTGTTTTTTTACATAAACTTTAATCTCGTTCCCGTTCTTCGGAACATTTTGTGACGGAGATCAAACTTCTTTATAGTCCATAGATGGAACGGAAACAAAGTAAATGAAGTGGAAATCCCTGTCAGATGCATTGACATTTATATCATTCATCAGAATCTCACCAAATTCTACTCAGATATCTGCTTGACAGCCAGCTGGACTATTAACTCACTTGTCCGAAATATAGCAGACCTTGTCCAACAACATAATCTATCCTTTTATTGGAAACTAAAATTTGTTTTCAATAATGTTTTCATGCTAGTCCAGTACAAACTAAAAATTTAAATAATTAATATGGAAATATTGCGTTTTCAAACATTATCTCCAATCGTAATGTAGATAAGTGGTTGATATGCTGAGTGTTAAGATTTGATTTAATGCCACAGAATGATGCACGTTTAATATTAATTAGTGCCGATTGTATCAAGATTGTTGATTGCATAGAAAAGGAAGAGTTGAATTTTGGGAGACATTGTATGTGCCTCGCATCGGATTATGTTTCCCACCGGTCCCTGTAAGTGTATAGTGTTAGGTAGCTGGGTATCTACAAAGCATGCAGACATTTACTTGCAAGATAACCACTGCATGACGTAACTAAAGATTCTCCTGTCAAATCTCCTGTCAATCACAGACGTCTTAATTTTTCTGAACAAAGTCTTGGTAGAGACTAGAGAGATAAAAGGAAAGTGAGCATACGATGTACAAGGAGGAGCAACATGACTACGATAGGTCAATACAAAAGGCCTATAAGAAGCAAGATAAAGCATTATCTCCCAAAAAGGGGTAATAAAGTTTTACCGAACGCCATAGAGATACTAGTTTTATATCGGCGGTTCCAACTTTTTATGATGGATATGCATGATCTGCATGCTTACGCTTATTTCTTTCTTATTCCTCAATGCTTATCTTGTCCCCCTTCCTTTTTTCCAGATGGGTTTGTGACTAGCCTAAAACGTCTTTTCAAGATAATCTGTACTTAGAAAAGAAAAAGATTCCTTGGTTTACATGGATGATGGTAATCTGGGTTTTGATACCCACATGAAACGTATAAATGGTGTGTTCTTATACCAGATACTGGTTCTGATTTAGCTTGCAGATTAAGAGTAAGTGTTGGGTTTAATTCATATACGTTGACAAGAATCCTGACTCATCTCCAAGATCAAGTGTGGAAAGTAGCTTTATCTTTGGAGACTGATCGAGGATGTTGTTCTTTTTCAGTAGATCCTGATGAGGAGTAGTGCATCTGATCTTACTAGTTGAATCAACTAATACCCAATTATTGTATCTGATCATACATCCATATAGAGTTGCTTACCTGTCCATATATTCGATGATGTTGTTTCCGGTGATGTATTTTGGGGCACTCAAATTACACCGAGTGGGGCATGGGCCATGGGGACAGGACGTGAGTTATTATATCACATGGACATTGAACGACGTTAGTCAAATTTGGAGCGACGCTGTTTTGAAATCATGTTACTTTCATGAATCCTTATCTACAATTTGAGTTAACGGAAATAACCGCTCGCAATTATGGCTAATCTTAATGATGGGCCTCCTAAACCGGGTTTGATGGACTCCTGCGCTGTAAAGCACTTCATCCTTTCGATATTTACTCTCTCTCTCTCTCTCTCGCGTCCTCTCTGATGAAGATTCAGCACAAGATAAACATGCTACAGCCGCAGGACTGGCCTATCAGTTTTACTCAAAAGATGCCAATATCTGGTCATGGTTGGCATGTTTTTTATCTTTTTGGATTTGCCTGATTGTGGTCCTCGATTCGTATGCTAATTGGCATATGTTTTGGGCTACAAATCTCTCCATCCAGCTCAAAGGAGGGGAAGGCAAGCTTGTCTGAATATCACGTGGGCTCGTTAGAGTTTCGTTACATATAAATGGGTTGGTCCACCTCTCTCCCTACTTCCCATCACATTGCATTTGCATGTCTGCTTTGGGAAATTAACAGGCTGTGGAGCAACTGCCAAATTTTGAGTGTGAATATTGAATAGAAAACGGTTCAGCAGCTTCGGTGGTTGATGTCGGGGGATAGAGAAAAAACATGAGTGAGAAGCTCCTCCCTCTCTCTAGCCATTCTCTTTGATATCTTCAGGGATTTCTCGTTTTTTCCAGCCACTGATTTTGCTTACACTTCTCCTTTGTTTTCACCGATCACCGTTATTCTGCTGTATCTTTCTTTTTGCTTGGTTGCCACTAGTAGGAGCTAGGGATGACAATGTGCTCCGCCAATTTTTTAAAATTAAAAAATATATAACAACTTAAATTTTTAAATGATTCAACTTAACGTTTAACTCTTCTAATTAAAATAATATTATTTTGCTTAGAATAGTTGAACTTCAAGTTTGTCTGAACTTGAGATTGGTTCATTGGTTGACTCATTAAAAATAATTAAATTTAAGCCCATGGATCAAAAATTGCCTTCCTTACTAAGGGCAATTTAGTATTTCTCCTTCCAATTTTCTTCCTACTTGGTTTTTTCTTGGTAACTAACTTAAAAATACTTGAACCCGGGCATAATCAAATTTCCATTTAAACTTTAAAGGAGTTTGATTTCTGCCCCTTACCCTCATCTTCCATTTCCTCTCCACATTCATCACAATCAAGCCTAATAAACCATCTAACCCTCACTCTCCTTCCCATTCAACAAATCAGCCTACCTCATCCCTAACCTTATTAACTCAAGATGGGAGTGTGTATAACAAGTATGCTAAAACTTAAAAAACTTGGAAGCAAGTTGTGGGGGACTCTTCCCTATTTTGTAGCCCTCTTGTAGAACTTGAAGGAAAGTTGATGGTGGCCCTAAGCATTGATATTTTACAGGAAGGTGTAAGGATATGGTAAGCGGCGATCACAGGATTCTTCATGAATAAACATCCTATTTTTCCTATGATACAAGCATGGAATCAAAAAAATGGAAAGGTAGAGGCATACGAGAGGTAATGTTAACTGAAAAAAGATAAAAAAATTTTAAAAAAATGAAAAATGTATTAGATTTTCTATAGCTCAGCTATTACAAAATATACAAAAGAGAAATAGACACATTACAATCTATCTTAATGTTGACAAAAGTTACCCACACCAAAAGGGAGGTCTAACTAGTGAAATACGATAGATGTTAAAATGTTTAGTTGTCAAAGATGCCAACTAGCTCTCATACTTGGGGTTAACAAGTGGTTCACCATCCTCACTACTAATGTAGTTCGAATACTATTCAGTATTTCATCCACTAGGTGATATTTGTCGTCTGCAACTTGTATGTACACTATACAATTCCTTTATTTTCATATCAGGTAAATTGAGTTGATGAGAGCAACTTTGAAGAGTATGGCATTTGCTTTATTTAGTTGTATCTGAGTAATAAACTAGTTCAACATCATTTCCCAATCATACACATAATGCTCAGCTCCCACCATATATTAGACTCTACTCTAAATGACACAAAAATGATAATATTATTATTACCTTCAGCTCAAAATCGGAAGCTCAAAAGATAGAAGAAGGCCTTTGGCATATCTTATAGCTTCCTCTATTCCTTCAAAACTAGCAACCTGATATGAAATTAGAAAACATCATATTAAAAAATATCCCTTTATGGGTAAACATACACAATATTTCCTTATAATATTAGACAACAAAAGGCTTAAGTATGCTAACAAGCTATTTGGGAAAGCTAATCTACATGGATGAAAATATTGCTTTGAGGAAATGTCTAGGTTATGCTAGATTATGTATGAGTATAGACATCTCGAAAGAAATGGAAGTTAACTTTCCTATAGTAAGGCTGGCAGATGGGAATTCTCTTAAAGAAGATAAAGTGATGGTCACTTAATAATGAAAACCATCCTTAAAAGCACAAGGTAAAAGATGGAAACCAACGGGGAAAGTTTTCATGAAGGGAGACTACTAAGAGTTGATGGGGTTGGAAGAGGCCAAAATTGAATAAAACAAACTGTTGATAGAAACTAAAAATATGATAGGGACTTCAAAGAATCAGAGGAGCTTGGTTGGGGTGGTAGTGCTTAAAATGTTGCTAATAAGGGTCAATAATATGAATCTATACCTGATCCCATACAACCATTGAAAGATCTTCAACAAATGGGGATGGAATCTGCAAGAATGGAAAGTTGTCCGAGGGATGATAAAGAAAGGTCGGGGGTGTGCAAAATGAAGTATTTCTAGAATGCTTATAGCAAGAAAACCTCCTACAACAGTTGGATGATTAAAAGAAAGAGGAAAATCAAAAGGAAAAGTTTGTAAAAGTACAATCTAGGAAGAGTAACAGAAGCAATAAGAAGGGCTCAAAATATAAAAGCAGTATTACATGACCTTTCTAGTTTGGAATGTAATCGGAATGAACAATCCTTTAAAGCTCAATGCTTGAAAGGATTTTGTTCAGCATAAGAAGCCTATGTTATTTTGTTTATTGAAAACCAAAATCATATTAGAGAATTTGAATAAATTAAGTTGCTTTGGTAGTAAATGGAAGATAATGACAAATTACCAGTGCCATAGGTATGGAAGATTCATTATTGTTTATGATGGGGAACTAATAGAGGTGGAATCATTAGAAGCTAGTGAGCAGTTTATCCACACAAAACTGACTTTCAAAATGGAGAATTCTAAAGTTCTGGCTACTTTTCTTTTTACAATTTTAATATAGCTTTCTAAAGATCTGATTTATGGAGCTCATTGAGAAGACTAAAAGCATAAGTTAGAGGACCGAGCATTATGAGTGGTGATTTTAATAGCACTCTTTATAGGTTAGAGGTGAAGGGGAAGATTTGGAACTTTCTGATATAAAATTTGAAGGTTATAGGTTCA
This sequence comes from Erythroxylum shatona, assembly GCA_027568895.1. Taxonomy (NCBI): domain Eukaryota; kingdom Viridiplantae; phylum Streptophyta; class Magnoliopsida; order Malpighiales; family Erythroxylaceae; genus Erythroxylum; species Erythroxylum shatona. The sequence continues at coordinate 14,321,439 of JAOSBK010000206.1, read as the reverse complement.
CAAAGCAATAAATAAAATCTCTAAATGGTTCATTCACAAAAAGATAGATAGGGCCTTAGTGAATGTGGATTGGTTAACAATTTTCTCTAAAAATAAAGCCATTTTTTGGATCAAAGAATTTATGATCATACCCCTATTAAGATGGATAATCTTTTTAAAAAGTTTAGTGATAAATACCCCTTCAAGTTTAATAATTTTCTTGCTAATATGGAGGATTTTCAACAAGCGATTTCCAAAAGATTATATTTTAAGTTCTTTGGTACAAAACAATTTATTTGTCTGCAAAAGCTCAAGACTAAAAAGTAGGAATTGAAGAAGTTGAATGTAAAAAGGGGACAGACTACCAAAAATGAGATGGATGATGCAAGAATAAGGCTCTCATTTATTAAGAATTCATTAGTAGAAAATCCAAGTAACGAGAATCTAGTAAATAAGGAGAAGGAAGCTATTCAAAACTATTTACATGTAGTGGATAATCACTACTCCTTGTTACAACAATGAGTCAGGATCAATTGGATTAAGGATGAGGATAGATGCACAAATTTTTTCTTCAATATAATGTTAGCAAAATAAATAATAACAAAACCACCTGTATAAAAACTGAATTAGGGGAGATAGTAAGCAAGAAAGCTAAGATTGCTAAGGGTGTTATGAGATTTTTTCAAAATCTTTTAGGAATAGAAGGGAAAGCCAAAGTTGATAAAGAGAATCTTATGCAATTTGTCTCTGCTAAGATTTCTAAAGATGAAGCTAGAAATTTAACCAGATCTATCACTGATCATGTTGGACCCCATTTTCGAAGTCCAACTATTACCCTAATACCAAAACAATGTTGAGCCCGAGTCCTATTCCCTTACTCCAAGATGACCGCTTGAGGCCGTCGGGTAAGGATCTCAAGAGGGTAGGGTCGAAAGGGTTCAAATTCAAAGGATTGGCAGCGTGTAAAGTATCGGGTTCGCCATGGCAATAAAATGATCGTCGTGACGAACGCCTCATGGGAGAAGTTTGCCTCGACCAACCTCTGGCTTCGCCACGGCAAACTCCCAAGATCCGAAACTCGGACTCCCAATATTCAAACATTCTAAACAAACACATACATTTACTTCTAACCATCCAAACTGAATCACAAGATAAATATAGACATACTCAAAAGAAACTTCAATTCTTCATTTCATTACTAAATCTAAAGAGAGTTCATACAACTTACATAACATCATACATATCAAAGCATAAAACAAAATACATAAGGATGCTCAATGTTGGTATGCCTATGAAGCTATCCAAAATAGTCACTAAATTAATACAAAAGTCTCTAACTATTTTGGAGTTTCAGATGCCTTGCAAGGATTAATTATCATCTCGTTCTGCACTTGAGGAGGGAAAACGATGGGTTGAGCTACACAACTCAGTGACTAATATATTTATGGACATCGGTAATTTGCCACAAATTCAAGCATATGTATATAACAATTTAAACATTCTCACTTTAGCTCAAAAATTCATAATTAAACAAGTTAACGCATAACTCATAACATAGGCTTTAACCATTAAGCATAACACTCAAATACATCAAACTTGACAACTTAAAGATGCAATGCAAAACAAATAGCTTGAGGGTTCCATAGAAATAGAATGAAAAAACTAAAGTTTACTCCATGATCAGAATGAGTTCATTTTCAGAGCTCAAATGTCACAAACAGGTAATCAGTAGAAGGCTCTTGTCAACATGCACTTGACGAATAGAATGGCTCCACTCTTGCCCAAACAAAAGCACATATTCGTTTTATCATATGCTCATACTTTTATGTTTTTTCTTCTTTTCATTTAATACAAAATGTCATGACCTCCTTCGAGGTATAACATGGTCATAATTCATCATGCATTTTCAACATTTACAAACAAGTCAATTTCAAATAAATCAAATCAAATCAATCCAACATACACACATAGGCAAGAATTTGCCCAATTACACTATAACCATAATTATGTTACCCATAATTTCGCTTAAAATCTAAGCTCAAGATTGCCTTTCCTCTTGCTCTTAGGTAAGTTTTTCCTAATTTCCTAAGCATAAACAATTTCTCATTCAATCCAAATTCAAATGAAAATTCATAAAACTTTAATAATATAAAAAATGATAAAATTGAATTATAACCCTTTCAAAAATCTAGACCTTCGGGTTAATTTTTCTATGATCATTATGATCAAGTAAATGAAAAAATTTGATAACAATTTCTTCTAAACAAATGTTTCCTATTGTCTTAAGTTTCTAATCACAACAAAATCATTCAATTTAGTTCAGTAATCTGATAGTTATGCCCCAAATATTTTTGAACCATTCTTATACAGAAATAATATTCTGTGCTCAAATTCCATCCAAAAATTGGAATTCTTAGAAACTGAATTAAAGCTCAATTTCTTCAGAAAAATTGTAGCCCTATGTCTCTAGTTATTCCAAATCAAAGATCACTCCATTTGGATAACAACAAAAGAAGTTATACCTAAAATACCGAGCATGCTCAAGCTATGTAGGAAAAAAGTTGACCATAATGAACTAAGGAGTTGGCCACAGCGAACCAAGAAAAGTTGGCCACGATGAACTAAGGAGTTGGTCGTGACAAACTTTCATAGAACTTGTCTTCCGATTTTTCCAGATTCTAACTCTTTAATTCACATCTCACATATAACCCATTTTTCTCTCATCCAAATCTTCTTATACCACAATACCACATTTCTCTATGTTTTCCCTAACTCAAAACCCACAAAAATCACAAATGGGTTCATTTTCTTGACACAAACCCTACACAAATCTATTTCTCTAATCCTTTTTCTAACATAACAAAAAGAAAGATGACAAACTTACCTCTAACAAGTTGATTTCCTCTTCTTTTCTTCTTCTTTCTTCTTCCTTCCAAGCTTATTTGATTTTTGTTCTCTTCTTTTCTTTCCCTCACGTTTTTCTCTCCTCTTCTTTCTCCTCTCATGACACCTCCTCTATTCTTTTTAATTCAAGACAATTTTATGCTTTTATTTCCAATTATACCCCTCATCAGTTTTGTTCTCCCAAAATTACCCTTCCGTAGGCAAAAACCCTTTTTACAAGTTCGTCGCGGCGAATATTTGGCTTCGCCGCGGCGCAATCTCTGAATCACCATTCAACACTAAGTTAATTCCATCTTTTCTATTCAAATTTCTAATCTCTATTAATGCTCACTCAATTAATAAACTCAAATCTAAAAATAAAATGACAAATAAATAATCAAACAAATAGTAAATACATAATTAAACAAATAAAGTAATAAAAATTAATTAAAAATTTCGGGTCTAACAATTCTCCCCCTAAAAGAATTTCGTCCTGAAAATTCTTACCTGAGTAGTTAAAGAAGTGTAAATACTTCTCCCTCATACCCTCCGAGGACTTCCACGTAGCCTCTTCCGTAGAATGGTTCCTCCATAAGACTTTAACCAGCTTCATTGTCTTGTTTTTCAAAACCTTTTCCTTCGAGTCCAAAATCTCCATTGGTTGTTCTTTATAAGTCAAATCCTCTCATAGTTGAACCTCTGAAGGTTGAATTATGTGTGAAGGACCGGATCGATACTTTCTCAACATCGATATATAGAAGATATCGTGAATCTTAGATAATTTTGGTGGCAAAGCTAACTTATAGGCTAAAAGCCCAATCTTTTCAATGATCTCATAAAAGCCTATATATCTTGGACTAAGCTTTCCCTTCTTATCAAATCTCAAGACTCCCTTCCATAGAGAAGCTCTAAGAAATAATTTGTCTCCAATTATAAATTCCATCTCTTTTCTATGTACATCTGTATAGCTCTTCTTCTATCTTGAGCTGCTTTAAGTCTCTGTTTCACCAATTTAATCTTATCAACTGTAACTTGTACCAACTCAAGTCCTACAAATCTCCTTTTACCTTCCTCGTCTTAACAAATAGGAGTTCTGCATCTCCTACCATACAAAGCTTCATAAGGTGCCATTTGAATCCCGAGTTATAGGAATTAGTGTAAGCAAACTTGATTAAAGGCAAATGATCATCCCATAAACCTTTGAAATCCATAACAAAAGCTCTCAATATTGCCTCCAATATCCGTATTGTCCTTTTCAATTGTCCATCAGTATGTAGATGGAAAGCTGTACTAAAATACGACTTAGTTCCCAAAGGTGAGACGTAATGTGACTTTGAACAAACCCTTAAAGTGCTTGTTTAAGCCTTGCTGCACATTGCCCTGTAATAGGTCCACTTGGCAAGGTAAGCTTGTCTTGGCGTGTGGCACTTTGATCCCCATTGCTACCATGGCTTCCTGTATCAGGTTGCAATCAATGAACTTAAGAAGGTCGTACTTGATAAGAGTAGCTTCAAGTTGAGTTTTCTATGACAAATAGTTGGTGGAAGTAAGCTTGAGAGTATTATTGGGAGAGATGAGGATGATGGGCTTAATGGGTTCGACATAGTTAGGGATGGCTTGAGAATCATTAGGAGTCATGGAGAAGACTAAGAGAAGAAGCAAAAAAGAAGAAGAGCAAAGGAAAAATAAGAAGAATAATTTCTATGTGTATATTCTTTGGTGAATGAGATACGATAATATATATATAAAGGCTATGAGAGTATATGATAAACATAATCTTAGGAAATTCTATCTTATGCAACAAATTTACACTATTTTAGGTAAAGATAATATTTACAATATTATGAGATATTTAGCAAATTAGTATGCTTGATTGTAGGCATGATAACAGGCTTAGACTTCGTTATTAGGATTATCTTTAACAATTAAACCCATAATAAGTCCATTTCATGCAAACCTATAAAAATACATATCAAATTTAGGTTCCATTCAAGTTATTGCCCTTAGTCGTAAATTTTTGGGCACTTATTTGGAATTCTTAGTCGCATACACTTCTCTATCAGCTTTAGTTAATCTCTAGAACCCGTCCGAAATTCTTAAATACCAATCTCCACCCTATTTATTGCAGAAACAAGAGACATGCATCTTTGACTTGTTTATCTTTCTTTACAAAGTAGGAATTTAGCAACTTTTGTGTCATTCATTCAAAATAAAAAGGTAGTTAAATATAGGGATAATATCGTGCGGACTCTGCTCAACCTCAGTTGATCAGGACAGATTTGGAGTTTTGGCTTAGCTTAGGGTTGACTCCTATAACCAATGTAAAGTGTATAAGGACTTCACTTGGCAATTGGCAACCAATGTGGGTTGTGTCAGAATAAAACATCCAACGACCTTAATTTATTGCGAACCTTATTATTATGGTCTTGGTTTCTTGAAATGTTTAAAGATTTTACATTAGGGATATACTTGTGTTTGATCTTTAGCATTGTTCAGGTAGACATGTATTCAAATTTTGATACGGTTGTGTTGGGTGTAATTGGGTATTACTTGGCAAGAGAGCATTGCAGCCTTTCTATCCCAGCATGACTAGTAGTGGCCTTGTTGGTGCATTAGGACCAAGAGAATGAGAACTGTATTGGTAAACGTGATAAGCATACTTGTGGATCTTTGCATGGTTCAATGGTCTGGAGTTTCTCATGAGTCCAGATCCTCTGTCCAATTTTATGGTGTCTTATTGTGTTCCATAAATCTCAGTCATTTATTCATGTAGGTCCTGCGTGAATCTCGCATAAATAAACGCGGGAATCGTATAAATGAATAGCTGAAATTTATGAGGCAGAATAAGGCACCATAAAATTGAACAGAGAATCCTGTCATGTTTCCGGTGTTGAGTTGGATGCTGTTTTTTTGCTCGAAGATTCTGTAGCATTATTTTATGTGGATGTAATATGTACTTGATGATCTGAAATTGCGAGCTATACCAGTAGGGCATTTTGGGATATTTGTTGGGTGAAGAACTGGGACTTGCCTTGCGAGGCCCAGCGCAATTCTTCGGATTCTCATTGCACAAGAAAAAGTGAAAGTGGCTTATGGGGCTGGTGACGTCTTTATTCATTAGCCAATACTCTGTTCGGTGAGGGATTATGCAAATTCCATTTTGACGTGCAACGACAATGATGCGTCTCAATTTTTAGCTTTTACTTGAAACTTACACAGAGATGATCGTCAACTCTACTGGCCCGACCGATACTTTTAACTATTTATACGGTTGGTAAAGAAGTAGACTGGGAGAATACGACCTCATATTAACTGAGACTGCTTCTTGGAATGGATGAGGCTGTCAGATATGCCTGAATTTCGACTTAAAATCTGGTATAGCTAGCCCTTTATTGGCAACAAGTTTGGTTTTAGACAATTGATAACTTATATTACAGATCGTACATGCAATATTTATATATATAAATTAAAATAAGAACTACACTTGAAGGAGGTGTAATTCTAATCTCACTTGTTGAGTGCTGAGTATGCCATTCTCGACTCATGATTAGAACATCAACTGTAATCAAACACTTGTGAGCAGCATCACAATGAAGAAAGTGAGAGGCACATGAAGTGATCAAAACATGAAGGGAAAATGAGTAAAATCATTGACAGGTCCATCATGGGCAAGCTCCGATGTATTCTGGGAGAAACTGTCAAGAAGCCCACCACAAGCTGGAAATTCATTCAAGTGCTTGATCCCAACATGATCATTAAAGATGTTCGAGGGAGAATTAGCAGTATACCGTGCGAGACGAGCTCTAGCAAAAGCGAGATCAACTTGGAGCTCAACCATCCTTCTCTGCAACAAAGCAATATCTCCAATGCAGCCGTAGACAGGGTCTCTGAGCCTTGCCTCAGCCTCATATGCCAGCGAGTTCACCGTATCTTGGCGTTGCAGTTCAGGCACTTCAATGAGGATTTTGCTTACGTTGCTTGCACCGAACACCTTGTGGACTTTGGCAAATTTCTTTCGTTCATCGGCACGAAAATATGGGGCGAATATGCAATTCGGAGTACATCTTCTCTTCAAGAACTTGCAAGCTGCGCATGAAGAGGTTGAACGAGGCTCACGAGTTGTCATGGTTTGCGATCGCGTGTACTAGGTGATGTCCTACCCTTCCTGTCGGTGGTAATTAAATAGGCCAGTGAAAAGGCTGAAGAAAATGATAACTGTATAGGGCTCTTCCATCCTATCAGCCTCAGGGGTTTAAATCATCGTTTCTAGACCTGCATGAGCCATTAAAAACAATTGGTGTCCGAGTTTCATAAAAGACCAGGGTCCGAGGTATATGATAGTTTTACCTATGTTCCACCAAATTGGGCTCAACAGCAAGGGGAGTAATGGAAAGTTTAAAAAGAACTTATCGAGGGAAATTAATAAGTGGGAAGTTTTGATTTTAGCTTTATTTTACTATGTTATTCATTTCAATATTAGAAGTGGGCTAGGGTCAGAATAATTGAAGATGGAAGGGGCAATATTACATGTATTGGTGATTTCAGATGAGACATGATGTTTCGTCAAGGTAGATGGTATATTTCATTGCAATTTGAGGGTTGAAGAAAAGAAATTTCACAAGAAAAAAATGTACACCTCTAAAGGATATTGGCCTTGTTTACAAAGAAGGAAAATACTGAAGTAACTTCTTTCAGAACTCTAGACTTTAATTTCTCTTTCCTTTTTCCAAATTACTGCTTCAGAAGCATCTTTTTTTTTTTTAATCAATGTAACAAATTGTCGCAAATCGCTATGTAGATTTTAATTGTCTAATCATTCTATGACACTTGCGTTAAATTGTTTACAGTAGACATCACATGTATAGAAAACCGGCGGCACCGTTCATCTGAGCTTCAAATGTAGATATAATATACGAGGGATTTCTACTATGGAAAGAGAATATTCTGGACTCTTGATTTACGAATATTAATTATTACTTTCATAGTTCCCTAAATTATCTCCTCTAATTTGTTCTCTTTGATTATTTTCTTTACCTCATGTATATCGTATAAATATATAGAAAATAATATAATTATTCTTATTTTTAGTTTTTGAAAATTGGTATCAAAGCCTTTTTGAATCTTTATATTTCATTGTCACTAGAGTTACTATTTTTGTTATTTTGTCAATAAAGGGTTTTGAGGCAGCCTGAGAAAAATCTCTCTCCAATGTGCGATAACTTCATTTGTGAATTTCTACCGTCTCTCCCTAACAAATGGATTTATCTATATCAGACTAACTCTCCCTCAACTCATAGCTCATGCAAAGCCATTTGAGTAACTTGAATCTCTATTCATTAGACTTCAACTTGGCTCTGATACTAATGAAAGGTTTTTAAAAAGTTTGGGGAGAAGTTGGACTAGATACAACTATGATATTATGTCTCAACCAAACCTTAAGGTACTATATTATGAGTCCTATTTTTGTATATAACTCACTTTATTCATATGTCTCTTTCTAATATAGGATGGCTCCATTTATGAATTTCCAACACTACTATATTTGTAGAATGGTGAAGTGTTAATGTTGTTAGGATTTTGTCAGATGTGGTGAATAGATTAGGTGTAAAGGAGAGAGGATGAAGATATATAATGAATCTTATTTTGTTATTGTGATAGAGATACCTCCCAAAAACTGCCATTGTCTATTTATTTCTTTTAATTTCATCATCATTAGTAACAACTTCACTTTTCATTATTAGATCTTTCCATTTTCAGTCTTTTTTTCTTTAAGTTACTATTCCATTGAGTTTCCATCATTTTTGGTATTAGAGAGCCGATTTGCTTGGTCTTTAGAGAATGTCGACAATGAGGATAGAATCTCAGGTGGAAAGTATGGAGGAGAAATTATCAGGCATTGAACCCACCTTGCCTATTTAGATTCAATTGTGTCTTCTTTAAATTATAAACTTGATTAAGTGTTAAATGCCCCTAACAAAAAGCTCTTTCTTGACAAAGAAGAGCATAGTTGAGTCAAGTGGTGCTAAGGTTATGTTAGGTTTGATTGAGACTCTAATAAAAGAGGGCACTCATCTAATGAAAGGAACGGCCGCCCACACTACGGTATTTGATACCTATCATTATGAGAAGTTAGAGATTCCAACCAATGAATCCAACATCTTTGGTCTACATGGTAGAGCATTATTTCATTGTGAACTACCTAACTGAAGCAAAAAAACTATCTCCAGGAGGCGGTATTGGCCTAGTTATAATGGGGGAAAACTAGTAGCATGATTTGGGAGAAACTCAAAAACAACTGCCATGGCAAATTTTTCCAAAACAAATAATAACAAAGGCTTATATTATTATGAAAAACTTCTTTGGTGGTTAAATATCAGCCAGATTTAGAATCATTGATAATTATACCGAAGCATTTGGATGACGATAAACTGGAAGCCATTTTTATCAATAGGGTTGAAAAGAAAGTAAAGGGATAATTGTTGAAGATGAATTATAATGGGCTAATATAAGTGATGGAAGTTGTTGAGAGGATTGAAGAAGGAAGCCAAGTCCTGAGCCTAGTTCGAGGTTCTAATTCCACTAAAAATTCTAAGAAAACTTACACCCATACTACTACTTATAATTGCAACAAATATACTACTTGGACCTCAATCACTAGAGCCTAAAACAATACTAAATCCATAACCCAAAACCTAAAAATAACCAAACTTGTTCTAAACTCCACCTAAACATACTTCTGACATATGATAGTATTTGAGATACAGGTAAAAAAGGAAAAAAGCTTTGTTTTAAATGTGATGAAAGATATCACATTGTGCATTAATGTAAGGGAAGATAATTAAACATGTTGGCTATCTTAGATGATGAAGGAGAAGGGGAGATGTCCAAGGAAGATGAGGTTGGGGGTTCTGAAGCTCTAGTCTAAATTTGTGAAGTATAACTATCTCTAAACTCTATTATTGATATGACTTTTTCTATCATTGAAACTCAAAGGGGAAATAAGGAGTTAAGAGGTGTAGTCTTAATCAATTACAGAGCTATACATAATTTTATGAAAGAAGAATTGGTATAAAAACTCCATATTTTGATTACGAAAATGGCTAATTATGGGGTAGTGATGGGCACTAGAATTTTAGTTCCGCATAAGTCATTTACTGAGGGATAATATTGAAAATGCAAAAGGTCATTATTGTCAAAGATTTCTTGGCTTTTGATAATAATAACTCCTACATGATTCTCGAACTCAAATGGTTGTTTGCAGTGCATCATATTGATTTTGATTGGCACACACTAACATTAAGAATCCTTATGGATGACAAAATCATGAAATTGCAAGAGAACCCAAAGTTTAGCATGTTAGTAGTTTCCCTTAAAACTATAGTAAAGACAAGTCAAAAGGAGCAACAAGGTTGCTAATAGAGCTTAGATGTATGATATTTTAGGAAGGGGAACTTGCAACACAAATTCCAACTGAGGTACAAGGTCCTGTATAGTGTACTTCACTTTTCTCAAAAATTATTATTTTTGTCTTATCCTAATATTTCTAGATCATCTTAAATAATCTCCATCAAAGGTTGAATGAAAATTTTATGCTCGATTTACAAAGTATTATCCAAATTATCTAAACAAATTCCTAGATTGTGTTATTCACGTTTTGTCAAGAACCTCAAAAGATAAAAACTTTAGATCTCTTCTTAAGCTTTTTATAGCATCTTAAATCATCTCCATTGAAGATCGAATGAGAAAATGATGCATAATTTAATACAATTATTCAAAATTGTGATATTTATTTTCCCAAAGAAAGATAAGGGATCTTAAACCATGGTCTTCACTTTTTCTAAAAGAAATAAAAAAAAGGTTCACATATCTTCCTAATATTTCTATAAAATCTTAAATCATTTACGTCAAAGGTTGGATGAGAAAGTTATACCCAATTTAAGAATCATTGTCTATAATTGGCAAATTTATTAAATGCAAAATTACAACAATTAAAACAAAGTTATAAAATCTATTTACTTTCTTTCTCCTGTTCTTTTTCATCACCATACATACATTTCATAATTAAGTTATCCATTCTCCTTTTTTTCTCTTCGATATTAGATGTCAATATTTTAAACTAAGTCTAAAATGTGTGGGTATAAGGAAAAAAGTAAGAAGCTTGATGCCTTTAATAACTAAATGAATTTAGAAAATCTTTAATAACAAAGAATAACACCTCTAATAACAAAAATATCATCTAATTTGTAAGTTGATTCTATTTTAATGGACGTAATGCACTTAACTATCAAGAGAATTATGAATGTGTGAGAGCAAATGAGAGGAATTGCCTGAGAGTTAGCAAGGATATCATCATCAAATCTTATTTTTGGTTATGGGGATTTAGGATTTCAAACCCTAATTTCTCAAATTTTAAGGTTTTATATTAGCGGATTTCACTTAAGTTGAAATGTGGTGATATTTTTGTATAGGTGTATAGCATTTGCAATATTAACTAATAGCATTTATAATATTAAGTAAATTTTTTTAGTATAAAGGTTGTGTTTTCTAAGAAGTGTGGTAGTATTTTATTTTGTATAAGATTGTAGCTTCTATAATATTTTAGTAGTATTTATAGTATTAGGTACAAGTATTTTTTGTATAAAAGTGGTGGTATTTTTTGTTTATATTATCAATATTTTAAAAAAAATAATGGTATTATTTATATAGGGTGGTGGTATATTTTATATAGGTTAGGGTGGTGGTATATTTTATTTAGGATTGTAGTATTTTCAATATAAACAGGTAGTAATTACAGTAATGACTAAAGGTATTTTTTTAATAAATGTAGTATTTTTATATAGAGTAATGATATTTTTTGTAAGGAGTAGTGATATATTTTATATGGGGTAGAGATATTTTAGAGATGTTAATGGGTCAGGCCGGGCCCGGGCTGCTCCTAGCTTGGTCTAACCCGAGCTATAGTGGTCAGTGGCCCGTGACCCGGCCCACCATATTTTTTTAAGAAAACCGTCAAAAACGATGATGTCATTTTGGCAAAATGGTTGGGCTATAGGCTGGGCCCGACCTTGGCCCGGGTCCTTGTTGACATCTCTAAGATATTTTTATATAAATGTCCTATTTGCACTATGAATTGATAGTATTTACAATCTTAAATAAGTTACTTTTTATAATATGATAGTATTTTTATGAAATAGTGGTATTTTTTGTATAAGGTGATGATATTTTTCTACAAGGTTATGGTATTTGCAATATGAACTAATAATCTTTTCAGTATTAACTAAAGATATTTTTTGTATGCAATGATGGTATTATTTGTATATTGTGGTAGTATTTTTGTATAACAAGGTGGTGTAGTGGTATAACATGATCGTATTTGTTGTGTATTTGAATAATATTTTTGGTATATTATGGTGATACTTTTTTTTTAGTGTAATGGTACACACATATGTTGAAGACTCATGTATACTACATTGATAGTTTTTGAAGTACTTGTTATCTAAAACCTCAAAAGTTGAATATTCCTGTGTTCAATACATAAATTTGAATATATGTTTTAGGCTAATTTTTTTCTTATTTTTGTGGTTTTACTATATCATCATAACCATTTTTGTATATCTCACGAATTCAAATAATACTTTACTAAAAACATTTACTCAGCTGACATTTAGATAGTATAATTAGAGATATGTAATGTAATTAAGCTTGTTAGTACTGGGTACTTAAATTTTGAAGATAGTAAATGAATTAGGGTGAATATGAACTAATAATGCAAATTAAGAAAAAGATGAGACCATAAACAATAATTACAGTAAGAAACTTACAAAAAATAAATTGATAATCCAATTAAAATATAGTAATGTAAAGAAAAGCTTTTACACAAGTTTATCGAATGGTATGTAATTAAAAGGTTAATAAAAATGCTCATATTTTGATTTTTAAAAGATTTCATTAATTTTATTAAAAAGAGTTGTTAAACTCAAGTTAGAGTGAGTTTTCAGTGAATAAAAGTATAGATATTTTGAATTTTTCTTTTCAGATTTAATATTTTATGCGAACAACTTATAATATATATATTTGGCTATATTCACCATATTTTTTCTCTTTTATTTTTTTATTTTATTTTATTACCTTCCTTTTGTTTTGTTGATTTTCTACTAATCTATTTCTTTTATTTAATTTTCCACTAGTCCCCCAATTATTTTACATGTTAATCCTAATATTGAAATTCTAACTCATTCTCTTATTCACAAAATTAATTATATATACAATATTATTTTATTCTATATAATAAGTAGTGATTATTAAATACTATCAATTATCGGTTAAAACAAGTTTTTTTCAATGATTAAAAAAATTCAATCAACCTTAAAGATTTTTGAACAGTTCAATGTTTCGGTTTAGTTTTTAATTTTCCAATTTGATTTATTTTAATAACTTTTGTTGTTAAAAATTGATCAATTTATTAATTAACTAATCAATTTTTGTAAATTAATAAGTTTTTATAAATTAAATTAATAAATTATTTCTCATTTAACAATCTTTTTTTAATTAAACTTCAAATTCTTCCATAGATAAGGACAATCTATTTCAATCATATTTTAAATTCTTTATTTTATTTAACGTTTAGCCGATTTTATGATGATCTAATATTAATTGAATATTTTAATAGATTTCTTGTCTTACCAGTTTAACTATCGATCGGGTTTTTAAAATATTGATTTTTCTAAAGTGAGTTGCAAATGAGAGATGTCCTCTATGAAGTAAGAAAATCTAACATTTGGTGGTGGAGGAGACTAGAGAAGAGTGCAAGAAGTGCATTTAATGCTTCAATGTTTCTTCCTCTTCTTCAAGGCCCAATATCCATTTTGTCCTATTGATTTCAAAAAATGGCTAAAAATGTATATTCATTCTGTCATCTTACCATAGCTCCCAAAGTTAAATGGATGAAAACAAACGCGCACAGAAAGTGGTGTTTGACCCAGATGTAGTGGATTTGCTTTTAGTTGATTTTCACAGTTTTCGTTTATATGAAAAGAATTGTGTTGGGTGTAAGCAACTAAAGATTCATACATTCGAAGGATTGGAATGGATGTTCAACTTTTGCATTTTCAGTCTCCCACTACACAAATTGTTGCTTTCCTAATGAAACATTTGATGGATAATAATATACGAATTTGTTTTAAATGTTTGATATTTTAAAAAAGTTCTAAATTTTGCTAAATTATTTTATTACCTATTTTACCTATGAATATTTTTTTTCATTTCTTAACATTTTGATCTTGTTTTACATTTTTGTATTTCATAAATTTTGTTCCATCCTTAAATAAGGACCCAACTTTAATTTGTTACGATACATATTTGTTTTAAATATTTGGACATATTATAAATAATATTAAATTTTATAAGAAATTGATTTTGTTTTTTTGATATCTATTATTCAATATTAAAGGAAAAAAAGTATATTTCTCTTATATTTTCACTGTCATGTTTTTACCTTATTTTAATATAATATTTATACATCACAAAATAGTAAATTGTATCTTTTTGCACATAATTATGTTTTACATGATTGGTATTGATAATTTGAATAAAAATAGTTTAAGAATAATCATATTTTTATAGTTCTTTTACAAATATTTTTCATTTTAAATTGAAAATTTACCATATGATTTTTTAGTTAACAAATTTAAGTTAAAATATATTTTAAATTCAAAACCTTACTCAATTTTCAATATTAATTAAAAGTATAAAAAATATCAATTACGTAACAAAAATTTCAATTTATTATAAATATATCTTAGTGTTATCTCTTACGATTAACTTTGCTAATATAAGTAAGAGCAGCATTTCATCTTAAAGAAAACTTCAATTTAGCATAGGACTATGCTTTGTTCACTATCTTTATTTCGATAATTTGTTAAGGTATCTCTCATCTACAAATCTCATTTTACTTATTCCAACCACTCTAGTCCCCTAAATTTTTAAAGGCATTTTAGTCCTTGTCTTATAGCTTTACCCTCTTGCCTTTTTTTTCTTATTTTAGTAAATTTTCAAGCAAATCATCCTTTTTGGCTAGCTTTTTCTATTTTGAGATAATGTCAGGCTCTGATGCAATGCCTTTTATTGAGGTTAATTTGGCTTTGACATTTCTACCCCTTCCTTCATCTTGTCCATCTTCCTCCACTAAGCTAAGCAAAGAAGCACAAAGGTCAACTACAAGTCCCAGGAAGACTCTACCCCATGTCCAACATAAATGAATTGGAGAAAAGTAGTAAGGGATTCTTCAAAAAATTACCTACAATAATGTCCTCCCTGCAACAAAAAAATGAGTAAGATCATAGCACCTGATATTAAAGTAATAAAAGAACTATAATTTTTGGCTTTTTCTTAAACCACAAACCTCCTTCCCAGGTAATCAATAAATGAGCACACGCAATATGGGAAGGTAAAAGGTTGCAAGAAGACATAATACTATGCAAAGATTATGGTTGATAATAGGTAATTTTAATAGTATGCTTCAAAGGGATGAGATAGAGGGTAAAGTTGATCAAAAAGTGTATAACTCAAACTTTGAGGATTGTGTACAAAGCTTAGGTATAGTAGACCTAATGATGGAAGGATAATTTTAAACTTAGAGTAATAAAAAAATCAAAGAACATTGCTCAAGAAAAAATTGGACCAAGCACTAATAAATAAGGACTAGATGGAGAAATTTCCTACTAGCACATTGTCTTTGAAGCCCTAGGAATTTTAGACTATAGCCTATAATAATCTAGTTATTGGATAAGATCAATATCAAGAAGTTTTCTTTCAGATTCAACTTCCTAATGGATGAAAAGGGCTTTACTAAAGTAATAGTCAAGTGTGTGTAGGAGGGGATTAGAGGATGTGCCAAGAAACTGACTCTTCTCAAGAAAGAAATGAAGAATCTTAATGAATTCAAACAAACCATTTTAGGGGGAACATCGAAGATGCTAAGACAAGAATGATCCAAGCCTAAAACCTTTGAAACCAACTCCTTTATGATCCTTTTCTAAAAGAAGTTGAGGAGGTGGCACTAAGGAGATATTAGATCTCGAGAGATTTAAAGTTCTATATTGAGACAAAGGAATCGTATTAACTATTATCAAAATGGTGATAAGAATACATATTTTTTATAAATATGTCAAAAATTGTTGGATCCCGAACCCGGAACCCAACCTCTTGCCTACTCGTGAATCGTGAGCATAAGCGATAGCCAAGAACGCGGAATCAAAAACGAAACGAATACAAATCGGATTCAACTTGGAAGCAAAACGTACAAATGAAGACAAATCGAATCGCATTACAAATGTCCGACATCTAGGAATAATTATCTTAAGGAAGCGTTGCGTTGGATACCTTGGACTTGACCTATCCGAATCGGTATAAATTTTTTTTCCTTCTTTCTTTCTTATTCACTTCATTCATTCCTTGCTTTCATATGCATGTTTTCATTTATCATACTTGGAAACTTATCATTAAACTCATACTAATCTCAATTTTCTTGATTCTTCTTAATCATCCTATTCGTATTTCTTATCATAACCATCTCATACTCATATCAATACATCCATACATTCATACACAATTTCACTTATCCATTCGCTTAATCCATAAACTATCATTAACAAAAATCCGGCAGCATAACGGCTGCAAATTAACAATCCCAAAACCTGCAATTGACTTAAATACATTTCTGTAATACCAACTCAATCAAACCAATTCATTTCCATCCAAAATATTCATATTCCCATACAATTACAATTTCATTTCATAACCAAACACAATTCTGTATCAATCCATATGCCATATTCACAAATCATAATCCATCATCATACGCATTCATACATATCTATGCATACTCAGGTTCATAAGATCAATTCAATACATAATTTCATAATCATCCACAAATTCATAAATCATCATACATTCTGAAATAAAAATGCTTACAATACATTGATGGCAAAACAAGCCATATCCAAAACCTGTACAATATCAAACTCTACTCTATACAAATTACATGCTGTACAAAATGAACATAAAGTATTGACATGCTTTCATCGATCTCCTGCTTGTAATACCTGGAGATGGGGATGAAAGGGGGTGAGCTACAGAGCTCGTGGATAATATGCGTATAAATTCAATAATAAGCAAACATTTTCAAATCCCTTTTTTTTTTCAAATGACCGAATGGTCGCAATAGGAAAACATTGAAGGTTTATTCCTTAAGAATTTCTCAATTTCAAATCTTTCATAAACAAAAGCCATTCCTCAAAACTTTGCCATCTTATAAAGGATTTCACAAACGTCACAACCTTTCAAAACATTTATACACAATTTCCAAAACTGTCACAATTAAAAACCTCACTTTCTTACTCTTCGTAAAACTCAAATTTTTCCTTTGCATAAAGCATGAATAATATTAAAGATATGAATGCATCACATATGATCATATCAAAACAAAATGCACATCATAATGGTTTGGCAAGTCCCATACACATGATGACTACACAATTCCATATAATGGTCTTGTGTAGTCATATACACATAAGGGAGTCCTTAAAGGAGCTCCGTGCCACTTGCGGGCAGCCGGGAGAAGGCTATACACA
>JAOSBK010000206.1:14237630-14266537 GCA_027568895.1 Erythroxylum shatona | reverse complement strand
GGAATTTTTTTAAAATTATTATCTTATGCATTTAGCGAGGTTATTATTTTATCCCATTGGCCCAAGTCGGGACCGGACAAAATTATTATTTAATCGAGTTTATTAATTTATCGAATATTCATTTATCGAGGTTTTACTGTAAAACACCATATATAATTAATAGAGTTTTAAAGGAATTCAAGTCAAGTAGATCAAGAATAAGAAAGAGTGAAGGTATTTTTTGTATAACAAACTGTTACATATTTAACCTTATTATAGTCATCTCAATAGCCTAAAGTCTCAATATTATATGAATATGTTATATTGCATGCATAATTTATAAATCTTCATAATTAAGACGCAATTTTGTTTGAGTTAAAAAAGCCTTCTCGATGCATCAAAAATATTTTGTAAAATTTTTAAATTAATTTTGAATCAAAAGAATGTATTAATCTTTGAAAAAACTTGAAAAGTACTTAAAAACTTGCTTTAAGAGGTTTAGTCAATCTACATTAGAGTTAGGTTGCCCATAATATTTTGTACATTCTAGAGATACATTGGTACAATAATGTCATCATATATAGTTGTTCATTGTCTTTAAAAGAAAGTCGGTTTGCAAAATAATAAGTTTGTTTCAGGAAACACTCATTAATATACTAGATAGTCATCATATTCACACCTGAGTCAACCATTTTTACTTTAATTAGTTATTATAACGATTAAGTTATGTCTTTAACATGCATATTTGATTATCATAAACATAAATAGATAAATTGTAAGAAGGAGCACTGATACTAAAGAAAGTCAAAGTAAGCTATTAAAAGAGTTTCATTACAATCATATACTATGTGTGAGCATAATATTAGCATATACTAGTATATTGTGTGATTAAGAAAGAAAGTTCTTGAGTTGTATTTAAGAATTTGTGGAATCAATTGAGCGAGCAATTAATGCTGTAAATGGTTTCCCTCCACCCAAGGTAAAAGGAATTCTAGGGGTTATTATGTCGAAAGTCTTACATATATAATCCATTTCTGGTTGCCTTTGAATTTGTTCACTTTGCATCCATCTGCCTTAAATTTTTCCTTTTAAGTAGCAGATTCCTTAATGTTCTTCAACATGTTTGGATGGCTGCACAAGTCTAAATAAGACATTTGTTTGAACAACTGTTCTTGAACTTAATTGGATTGACTAAGTTCGGCCACAATTATCTATTCCGAAGAATATTGATGGATACAAACTGTGTCACATTTTTCAACTAAGGGTCTTCAAATTCCTGTCTATTAACTCAAATTTCAACTTTAGGTTCTTCTTTGACTGGAAATAAGATGGAGCATTCCAAATAATAATTTATATGTTGAAACAATTGCGCTTAAGTCAATATTCTATTTATTCTTGTTGTATTCAGATCGAACTAAATTCCTTCTAATGGCTCCCGTATAATTCCATATATGTATGATGCGAAAACTTTCATATTCTAACCATATTAAAAAGCTGTGCTTATACGTATGCGAGAAAGATTCTCACATTCATACTCTAATTGAGTTATAATTATTCATCCCAAGCGCTTGTTCTATTTTGAATATTTTTGTTAAGATTAATATAGTTAAGCACTGGCTCGAAGTTACTATAATCTAGAAAGTGCTTTCAATGGGAGACTAGGGTATGCCATAAGCCAAAGACATCTAATCAAAGATATCTAAATAGCTAACTCCACGAAAAAGGTATGGATGACAAACAATGGATGAATTTTCTCTTTCCAAAGAGCGGCAGGAAGCAAGATGATGAACATAGACCTGGTTTTATGAACGCTATTCTATTGGCTGCACTTAACTAAACTGATATATATAGTTTTGAAATCACTTTTTCCTTCGAGTCAATCTTCAGAGATGACTCAGAAATGACAACGAATTTTCCAAAACTCTACCTTATTTATGGATTCTCAAGGAATTAATCATACTCATGTATATATAAACATCCTCGCTTCTTATTCTGGGATTTACCCGCAGGCTTATTCAATTTTCTCGAGCTTCTCTAGTCTTCATCCACAGTGAAACTCCTGTTATCTAAGCAATAATATTATGGCATGACATACTGATCGTGCTAGCTACACAAAGTACATGATATGAATATCCCAGTTCCTAGCTATGTCTTGTAAGACTGTCCATAACCTAGATACTGCCGGGCCTCACACATGTAAATGAGGTAATAGTTAGTTATATTTGGCTTCCCTCAAACTAGTATTTACATTCTCTTGCTTCAACCGATTGCCTTAAGATCGTTTTTGTTTGGAGGCGTTCAGAATTCTGCTTTTATCTTCTTGAAAATGGGCGGGATAAACATCTAACAAGTAGAGTAATCGCACCCTCAACTGAAAACTGATTGTCTTATCTAAGGATATTGGAGAACTATGGTCGGCTCCTAGACGTTCCCTGAATGAACACTAGTCAACATTGTTCACCTGTACATTATTTTTATCCAAGGCCGAGGGTTATTAGAAAGCGTGCTGTCGTTTCGTGAAGCATACTTGCTCTATATATTATAAAGGGATTTTCGTAGAGATCATTTGAGTAAATCGAGGTCTTGTTCCAATTTTATTTGTTTCAAAACACCACAACGGGCTAATCAAACAAGATTTTACCAGGAGATAGGAGACCTATTCAACTATAAACAATCTCAGAACCCAATATGCATATCTTGTAATGCTAAAAGTATTCATCTATTTCTTGGTATCAGCACCGTTAAGGCCTACTAGCTTATATCATGCGTACAAACGGTAAAAAATAAAGATTAGAAAAAATTGTCTATTACCTTGTCAACTGGTGCATGAAATGATCATTGAACAATGCCCTGGATAAGTAAGTACCTCAAGATCTCACTCAGAATTGTCTCATTCACAAAGTCAGATCTAGGGTACTAGCCATCCTTGCACGCTTCCTCCTTGCATCTCCTTCGTTGAATCTTTTAGGCTTTGAAGGTGAACCCGAAGACAAAGAAAGAGATAATATACTATCCTTATCGTCAACCATCAGATTTTTCTCAAGTTCCACATCGTTTACTCCCACTTTCAGAGACAAATTCAAGTCTAGGTTGATTTCCTGATCGGAATTTCTCCTTTTTAAGGTTTGAATTTCTTGAACTCTCCTCCAATTTTTGTACCTGGAGTTAGCATTATCCAGACAATCCAGGACTTGCTCTATCCCTCTCTCTTGCTGCTTGGTTTTGAAGCTGTCATCCATTGAGCTTGGTCTTTTTTCGGTTTGCCAAGATCTGCACAATGACTTCAATTCCTCGAAAGATTGATGAGGTGTATAGGTAGTCTGTCCCCTGAAAGGTCCCTTAATGATTGAATCGTAATCTATATGGTCGCTGCATCCAACAAGTCTGTCAGAGACAGAGCCATAAATACCATATTTGGTTCTATTCAGTGAAGTTCCTCCAATGTAAGAGCCATAAATCTGGTGCTCCTCACCTCTCCAAGAAGCATCCGCATATCTTTCAGAGAGTAAGAAGTACTTGTTATGTGTGGCACAATTGGAAGTTCAATTTACTGCTTTAAACGGGAAAGTCGGACAAATTTTTTTACCTTAAACTAGAAGATGGCCTTTGACCGAAACTCCGTAGCATGGGAAGCTGGCTAAGGTTATAGATATGGCGGTCTCGGCCTTCGGAGATAAGTTGCCCTGCCAACATCAATCTCTTTCCTTTAGGTGATTGGACTACAAACCCTAAAGAAACCCGGACCATTTGGAATACTAGGATTCAGAACAGTACCTTGATTGGGTTCATCAGTCTTCTTGCTTCTATACATCTGATCAAAGAACCAACGAGAAAAATTGGTAAACTATGATCAACACATTTTTCAATTGACATAATTGATTTGGAAAACAAGTATTGTGTGAAATTCCCTTAGATCAATATACCTGAAGATGACTTTTCACATGAGCGATGCTAAGTCCTTTGATGTTCATCAATTGAAGAACTAACTTTGGGGTTGCTCCTGCATAAATGAAATTGCAACCGCTGTTAACAATTGGCCCAAAAATTTCTTCACCATGAAATAAGAAACATGAACCGAAAGGTGTATATGAGTAAGCATAATCAGTTGATTACTAACGTTCTTGTCCGCCTAATCTTTCAACTGCATGAACAAAGCATAAATGGAGATCAGGAGTCCATCGAAGCCTAGGCAACTTAGAACGATTGTATTGGCGTACAGATCCAGAGGTTGCTCTATTCTCTTCAACTGAGCTGTTGCTTATGCTCTCTCCGTATTTTGGCTTGGAATTACTCGTGTTCACCTCCTCCTCACCCTCATCTTCGCCGACTTTCTTGTTAGAATAGCTTGACTTGGAATCTTCAGAACTTTCACTTCCCTTCATCTTTTCTATCTTAGCTGGATTCCTATATTCAGCTCTACGTGTGAATGATCAAGAAACTATAGTGCGTCTTAGAATTGACTTTGGATGTCTCAGTTTCATCATTCTTACCTAAGACAAAAGGAGAAAATAAAGAAAACCTGTGTCCCTCTTGGAATAAGCAGCAACATACATATATGGGCACAGCACACCCCTTGGAATTGAAAACCCTAGACCTTGACATGTGTGGGGAAATAGTCTACAATCTTTCACTTTTTCCCTCTCTCTCATTTGTCAACTTTTTTTATACTTTACATGCATGATGCGATGTATCATGTGTGCACGTAATGTATGATGTGTATTTATTGGACATGTACGATATTAAATTAGAGTAGTTGTGAGGCAGGAATAATGAGATTTTACATTAACACATTACAACATCAACATTTTGATATAAATTAAGATCATGAATCCCTAGCTAACTCAATCTTTTACTTAATAGAAGACTCTAGGATTTCGAACCAAAGTTTGCAAGTTTTTTGGCGTCTCGCTAGCACTCGTCAATTGGACAGAGATTTCTTTTGTTGGTAATTAGCTTCATTAAATTTGTGATGTCTAAACTAACACTAAAATTAACAATAAAAGACAAGAGGGTCGTCCATGTGTGGAAGAAAAGGGGTTTGTATATAGGTCATGAATGTGAAGAGTTGGCCCTATAAGAGTTTGCTGGCCTGTCACTCACTCAGTCCACAGAGAGACTTGGAAAAAATGTCCGACGAGAATCACGGAATTTTCTTTGTCTCCATCCAATAAGAGTCCTTATCTTCTTATTTCAACAACTCTATATAATTAGATGTCTCTACATGTGGTCTTTGCATTGTAATTAGGTTACATATATATATGTATATATGCATATGTTAACCTCAGTTCTGATCAATATATATTATACGTCCAGATTAATTAATATATAATTAAGAACCCCACCAAATTGCTAAACCATGCAAAACATGACAGGGTCATGTGTAACACATAATGATCAGTTCTACGTCGGTGGGCCACACCAATAACAAGAGAATGTTGGTGGAATATTTTTGAAGTGTTCGGATTGAAAGTGAAATTCAATTTCACTGTGTACGGCAGTTAACATCGTGGCACAGATGGGTTAGTTTAGTTTCCCCTTGTGTTTCTTTCCAATCTCAAATAAAATAAGGCAAAGATTCTCTAAACTCACTTCCTCTATGACCATTGACTGTTGGGGAAAAGTTCAGGATAAATATGCCATTTAGCCTAGGAGTTAGTTTAGGGGAAGCAAATTAAATCACTATGAAATGATACCCGGTGAAATCATATATACGATTTACATAAACCTATGGGCACATAGACTGAAATTAACTATCACTTGAGGGGGGCCTTTACCGTAATAAAATTACATCTCGATAAATTTCAATAACTAAAAAAAAAAAGGGAAAAAGGGGATCATGGTTTTAACAACTAACTTTCTCGAGATTCAACAATTGTCATCCACATAGTTACGGGTACGTGTTTACTTTGTGACTCTTAATTTATAAAGCGGAGTAGGCGTATAAATTCTGTGCGAGACCTAATACTTGATATTCCATCCTCGCGTTTCCTAACAGCATTTATGAGCTATATTTTGCAAGTCTTTAACTTTGACATACAACCACTAACTGAAGCTTAGGCTTTTCTTTAGCTGAAAACCAGCTTGTTATCACGGGAATCCCTTGAGAGAAAATCAGAAATTCAAAGCCGTCCAAGAAATTAATGCTGCTTTGAAAGGTTCGCATGTAGATGTAGGTACTTGCCTGAATTTGTGGAGCGTGTGGATGACTGCAAATGCTAAGAATGTCTCACCGTACCAAACAAGAATTGGTACATCGTAAGTGCTATTGAAAGTATTATCAAAATCTATATTAAGTCTTGATTTCTTATTTATAATTCAAAACATTTTCCATTCAGTTTTGTTTAAATACGGACCATTCATTATTTGCAGTTTTATATCACAATAAAAGCAAACGAAATCCAAATTAAGTAAATAAATAGTTAAATTTTGGTCTCTTCTTTTTCGCTCGTACTTATCGGAAACACAGAACGGGGTAAGTCCATCCATCACCTAATCAAATATAAGTATTGCCCAACTTGTGGATTTACGTGCACATACAGCATCCTGGAAAGATCTATAGTTAATTTAAAATATCAAGGGTCGATTTTTTGCAATTCGGAGATCATCAGTTCTGAGCAATGGTGGGCTGGTTCCCCTGTGAAGACTATTAAACAAAAGGCGTAGGCTTGAAAGATTCGACCCAACTTGTAAAGTCAACTCTTAACAGGACCTCTGTTTTCTTCGCCTCTACTTTTATAATGTGCATGAGAATACGTGAACCTATTAATGCGGATCTACCGTCCTCCCAGACTGAGGATGTCTGTCCTTTTCTACGCAATAGTTTAACGAATGTTCTACATGTAAATATACATTCATGAACCGACATCGTATGTGATCATGCCATACCATACCATTAATGCATGCTGAGTGGTTAATGATATACCCGTCATCCAAGTTTAATCAGGTTGACGTTTTCAATTTCAAAAGAAGCTTCATCTTCACACAACTGCCCATTTATAGAAAGAGTAAGGATTTAATTTTATTTCACCAGTGTCATATCATGAGTCTTACATATATACATAATTGATCGATGGCTTTACATCATCCCCGCGATCATATAATTAATATCTACCTCTTCGTCATCAGATTTATAAAAGTCAAGGGATCGTTTAGACCCAGAAGCAATCAAGATCAAGTGGCCGATTTAGACCAAGAAGGAAGGTTAATGCACAGTACTGCGTAGCTAGTGTGATCAGGAAAGCAATTAGAAGAAAGAAGAAACATATATTTATTGATGGGTAGCCTTCAAACAGGAAAACGTTTGCATAGACTTGAAATTAATTATTATTCAGTAACATATAGATCGATAGAATGGTAAACCCATCTCAAAGGTATTTTTTGTCTCATTTTCAAGGCATATTTGCTGGCCAGCGACATTGACGTGTTACCTGTCACCAGATGTATTCACCAATTACATACATACAAACATATATATTATATATATATTCTGTGTACATATCATTTTTGGTGAATTGCATGAATTTCATGGTTTGCAATTCTAGGTGATACATATCGATCGATCGTACAAGGCTGATATTATTTAATATGTATATACTCTCCATGTCGCTCTCCAATTCTCTTTCTTTCCTTACCTAACATGAAAAGTTTGAATCCAACTTGCTTTGAATAACTGTTGTTAATATATCATATGTGACCATGTTCATCAAAACCTAAGAATCAAATTAGATGAATCAGAATTTAGCACTATCTCTTAATTTGAGACTTGTACAGAACCTGTTAACGTCACAAACTTCGTCAAACTAATTCATTGGTACAGCCGTGATTTAATTTTCTTTAGATCGAACTCCTGCTGAAAAAACCATTTATCCGTATTGACTTGAATTTTTCATGTTTCCTTTTTTTTTTTTGTTCTTATATTTAAGTGCACAATTAAATACCTCTAAACTTTTGTACGATGTCGCATGTTGCACGGAATTATTGTCTACATTGGACTATTTTTATACATACATAGACATCTATGATCAAGTTATTGCTCGGGCTGTTTATATATATATAGTTATATTATTCATAACATCGGATGGATTGTATCAGCCACACACTACCACTCTTTCAGTACAAAAACGCAAGCTTCTAGATGGCTTCATGCACTGTTGGTGAAGAATTATGAATGGTATTATTCATCATATTCTTAAACATAATGTTATTTACCTATTGTCTTTAGAATAACAAATAACATATTTTAGATCTCTTATTTAAAAATTATCGATAAAAATAATAACCTTCTAAAACTAAATTAACACAAATGAATAAAGAATTAAAAAATCATTACAAACCATTTTTATCATTGATATCAGAGTCAACATATTAGGAAGATTAAATGATCAGGAAATGAATTTATTTTTTAAGAAAATAAGTTTTTCATTGAGGATAAAGAGCCTCCATGTAATTTCTTGTTGAGCAACAAACCTATTAATCAACTTAAGTCCCATAATTGGAGAGAACGAAAATATATTTGTTTATATGAATTAAATAATTCTCAGTCTCAATCTTGGTAATGTTACATTGTTCATAGTAAAGAAATTACAATAGAAAATTTTAAAAAATCTATAAATAATTGTTAAATTCTTAAAATACAAAAGATCAAATGTATAGCTAAATAAAATTTAATTTCCTTCAAAAATCATATTAAACTATTAAAGTTGAAGTAAAATACACTCCCTTTCAAAACATTTTGAAATAATGTATGTTACCAAAAAAATTGTCATCTAGCGACGGAAATTTTCAACGACAAATGGTTAAATTCTGTCGGTAATATAAATTAGCGACGTAATCTACTAACGGACAACGGTATCATTAAAACAGTAGTAGGTAAATTTAACGATAGACACATTTTGGACCCGTCGGCAAATATACCGATGGAAGGATGGTGTGTGAAACGTTGATAAATTTACTTACGGAATAAAATACTCTTCTGTAATAATTTCTAACAGTAATGTTTACTCTGTCGGTGATATACCGATAGTTGTAATTGACCGTCGGTAAACTGTAGTTCAGAAAATCATGACAGTTTGCAATATTACTAACGGAACGAAGAGTAACCGTCAGTAACTATCAATATATTACCGACATTTTATTTTTCCGTCGGTAAAACATTATAGTGTACATAATAAGTATTTGTAATTCAAAGCAAATGACTACAACAATCATAATGTCCCAGTGATCGTGGATGATCTGAAGTGCTACCTATCGCCTTTAACTCATCCACCTCATATCTCAGCTGAGCTATGTAGTCCATCAATGTGTCCACTATAGTCCTAAGATGATTGACTTCATTAGTTTGCGACCATCTATTAGATGTTATTGTACTAGACGTGGAAGATTGCGAATAATATGTGTTCCCAAATGAACCTAACCCGAAGATCCTTCCCCGATGGTCCCTACCACCAACTGCATCAAGATACATCTGACTCTGATCAATAGCTTGTTCGTCACGAGACAGTTGCTGAACGCTTTCTTGTATTTGATCTTATTAGAAGGCAATGTTTTTATTAGTAATTGATAATTATTAAGAATTAATATTAAAGCATAAATTTCACATACATTCAGTTCTCTACATCAGCTGTTGACGAATGTCACACCATCATGCTTTTTAGTGTGAGTGTGCAAAAATAGCTAGGTAGATGTAGGTCTTATGTTCATAGACTTTTCCTGTATATTTAACCTAAAATGTTACATATGAACTAGAATTTATAAAAATTTTGGCAGAATTTTTTTCTATTTTTATGATATTTACCTCCTATTAAACAAATAAAATAACTCAATATAGTCATATATGACACCAGAAATTTATACCATTATCATTATCCATAATATACATATTTTCATTCCAATATTCACTCGTCAATTTAAATTGAGATTCAACCAAATAAAATAATTAGAATATAAGTGTAAAGTTTAGATACTTACAAGTTTCTCTACATGCTCGTGGTGGGTAATTGATCCTCCAATATACTTGGGAAGACTCTCTCCCCCTGGTCCTCTACTTCTGTTGGTTAAGTTATGCTCTGACCTGGATATTGCCTCAGATGATGTACAATACTTCTGCCAATGACTCCATATTTTCTTAGAAATATAAGATAGTCGTACACTAACCTTATGAATCACATCAATAAAGTCGCGATAACGTGTACAAGCTCGCCTTTCTCATACTTTATATATGACCGCGTCGAAATCAGAATCTCAGAAAAATGCTTACTGAAATAAATATGAAAAAATCGATAACTTATAATGTAATAATATTTATCTTATTAATGTATACCAATCAATTAAAAAAGAATAAAAAATTTTATTGTACCTCAAACTCTTGAAAGTAAAATACCTTTGTAGCCTGGGAGATATTCTTTCATGCATAACTCTTAGGATCAATCATCTCCTTAAATTTAGATGACATATTTCTAGAACATGGTCCAGACAGACTCAACCTAATATTAGAATAAATAACTTTACACCATTTGCAAAAATTTAAACTTATAACTTAATTATAAACATATAGTGTTTCATGTGATTTTATTTACAAATTATTGACAATTGTTATGTACGTTTTTTCCATCGAGTCCTTGAGCTCCAGACTGATGGTCGTCTCCTCCATCCAATATAGGGGTAGTGGATGATTTAGGAGTGGTAGATTGTGTAGCATGAGGAGCAGTAGGTGATGCATTATTTGCAACTATAGGCCTTGGAGGGGAAGGAGGTGACGCAGTTGCAGCTGTAGATTGTGATGGTTGACCTTCACAGTAAGTACCTCCAAACATGCGTCTGAACCTAAGTTGCATTACATCACATTGTCTCTTTAGTGACATATTTCTACTTGAAATTCATTGTTTATTGAATTTTCTAGAAATATAAGAATTTGAATTCAATATTTTACACAATATATACAAAAGGAAATAAGGCGATTTGTTGAATATCATATTCAAGTACAAACTTTGAATTAAAAGGTTAACTATAAGAAGATAGAGGCAGCCATGACTAGGAAGAATATAAAGGAAGACTTGGAGACAAGGCTCATTTCATTTATGAACTAAATTTAGAAATTACCAATATTTTTGAGTTATACCATTATATGGAGCTGGATGATGTAGTGCACATGGTTATAAAGGTAGAAAGACAACTAAAAGAAGAACTTTTAACTATTTTAGTGTTTAAAGTGCAAGTTCTTCATTATGGAGTGAGACATATAGTAAAAAGGAAGACAAAGCTTTAAAACCTAAATATAGAGTAACCAATAAGAAAATATTAAGTGTTTTAAGTTATAAAGAAATGGATATCTATAGCTTCACAATATCCTAATAAGAGAGTGATGATTATGAGGAAGGATGGAGTATTTGTTCGAGTAAAGAAGAGGAGAATGATCATATCCCTATCTTAGAAGATGTAAGTGACAATGGTGCCTTAAGAGGCCTAAAGAGGGAAGGATGCTGGACAACAAGAGGGCATTAAACTTACATTTAGGAGAGGAAGATGCAAATGAGTAATGAGAAAATCTCTTTCACACTAGATGTGTCACTAAGGATTGGGTGTTTAATATACCTTAAATGGAAGAAGTTGTGAGAATATAACTAATATAGAGTTGGTAAAGAAGCTAAGGATACCAACTATGAGATACCTTAAACCATATACTTACAATGGTTGAATAAGAGTGGGATGGTTGGGTTAAGAAAGTAACTACTGATTTCTTTCTCAATTGAGAGTTATATAGATGAAAATGTTGCATGATATGGTTCCTATACAAACGAGACATCTTTCTTTTGAGACATCTTAGGAAATTTGTCAGCAGAGTCACGCATGATGAGTATAAAAGTAAATATTCTTTTACCATGAATGAAAAGTCATCCTTACTTTTATTATCATGAAAGAAAGTTTATGAAGATCACTGTAAGATTTTTCAAAGTGAGTAAGAGAAATTAAGGAAAAAAAATAAGAGCAAACACTGGATAAAACTTAAAACACTTTGTCAGAGCAAAAATAAGAGATAAATTCAAGGATAAAGTGTAAATTTAGTAGTCTGAGTAAGGGATGTGAGAGATGCATACTTGGCCAAGCATTATATGATTTTTTCTTATTTACAAAAAAGTCTTTCCTTTCTTATGATATTGATGCTAATGCCACTTTACCTAGTGGTAGAAATTGAGGATCTTTTTCAAGAGGATATATTGAGTAGATTAGCCCTTGTGAGATGGATTGAGTACTAAATTGATTTTACTTCAAAAACTTAAATTTCAAACTTACCAATGTATATAATAAACTTGGTATAGACAAAAGAGATGTATGAGCAAGTAGATGAACTCTTGGAGAATGTGAGAGGAAGCTTAAGCTTATGTTTTGTTCCTGTTTTGTTAGTACCAATGAAGGATGGATAATGGACAATATGTTGGATTATTGCACTATCAACAAAATCGTTGTAAAGTATAGATACCATATTTTTGGATTAGATGATATGCTTGATGAGTTATTTAATATATGTTTATTCTCTAAGATTGATTTAAAATCTAGGTATTATCAAATTAGCATTATAGAAGGAGATGGATGAAAAACTACCTTTAAACCTATACATGAATTGTATGAATGGATAGTAATGTCTTTTGATTTGACTAATACACCTAGCACTTTCATAAGGTCGATGAACTATGTTTAGCATGAGTTTTTAGGTAAATTTGTAGTTATATACTTTGATGATATTCTTATCTATAAAATTAGACCTTAGATGAACATGCTGAGCATTTAAAAAAGGTTTTGTATGTGCTTAAGCAATAAAAGTTGTATGCAAATTTAACGAAGTGTAGTTTTTATAGTAATTAGGTTATATTTCTTAGTTATGTGGTAAGTGAAAACAGAATAAAGGTAGACATGGAGAGAGTGAGAGCTATTAGAGAGTCATCAACACCCAAATTTGTTAGTGATGTTAAGAGTTTCT
This sequence comes from Erythroxylum shatona, assembly GCA_027568895.1. NCBI lineage: Eukaryota > Viridiplantae > Streptophyta > Magnoliopsida > Malpighiales > Erythroxylaceae > Erythroxylum > Erythroxylum shatona. The sequence continues at coordinate 14,253,585 of JAOSBK010000206.1, read as the reverse complement.
ATAGGTTAGCTAGTTTTTATTGGTGATTTGTTAAAGAATTTAGCATAATCAATGCACCTTTAATAGAGATAGTAAAAAAATGTGTAAGATTTAAGTGAAGTAAATATCAAAAGAGAGTCTTTAATCTATTAAATTAAGTCTAACGACTTTGTTTGCTTTATCTAACTTTTTCGACAGCTTTGAGAGAAGTATGATGCTTCAGGTGTAGGAATTTGGTCTATTTTAATAAAATAGAAATTTAATATTATAATTTAGTGAGAAGCTTCATCGAATAACTTTATTGCCTTAACTCAAAATACAAATATGTATACATTGGTGAGAGCCTTAGAGACTTAGCAACATTACTTATGCACTCAGGACTTTTTATACATGGACTATGAGTTATTGAAATATAACCAAGGTCAAATTAAGGTGAGCAAGAAACATACCAACTGTATAAAGTTTATTCATACTTTTCCTTATATGTTAAAAGTAAAAGTAGGTTAAGGAAAATATAGTAGTTAATACATTTTCTAGGATACATGCATTTTGATTATGTCTACTAAATTATGGGTTCCGAGCTTATTAGAGATGTATATACTGATGATTTTGATTTTGATTTTGATAATATGTTTAAAGCATATGTGGATTTTGTATTTGGAAAGTTCTATAAGTATAAAAGGTTCTTATTTATAGAGACTATCCTTAGGTTTTTATCATCTTCCCTTAAATTTGATTGATAGAGACTTTATTATTAAAATCAATTTTCAATCATCGTTGTCATTAAGGTTTAAAGTGAGGAGCAAGGATGGATCATTTTCTAATAAAATGGCTTAAGAAAAAAAATTTATAAAATAATAAAACATAATTGGAATCTAAGAAAGGAGTCAAATTATGATAGGCCACTTAAAATGTATAAAAAATCTCTCAAGCTTTTATCGCCTTTAAAGCATAAAGCCTAAATGTCTAAATTTAGAAAAATTATCATGTCTTGTTCCATATATATGCATGTTTTTGTCTACTAAATATATCAAGTATTTTATCTCTGGTTTCATTTTGTCGTATTGGTTTGTTTTGTGTGAGATTATTTCATTCAAGTTTATTTTTAGTTATCTTTTTAAATTAAACAAAAATGAATTTCATTTATTTTCAAGCATTAGATTATCACTTCATACTTGTTCTTTGTTTTTAAGCTTTATGATACAACTTTAGGTTTCTTTGTCATTTCTTAAAGCCTAATGTAAAATTGAAAAATCTAAGATATTTTTATTTTTAATTTTTAACTTGTAAACACACTTATAATGTCACTTATTTTAAACTCTCAAATTTACAAAAGCTTTAAAAACCTTAGTAACCATTTAAAAGGGTGAAATATAGTGCTTAACATTTTTCTAGCTTATAAACAAGCATCAAATGTTATATAACTAAAAATCTTGAAAAGATAGTAAATTTAAAAAAATAAAGTTCATCTTCACACAAATACATTTTTGCAAACAAGAGGCATTTTATCAAATACTTTATATGCATTAAACAATCATCCTAACATCACAACCAAATTCTCATTTCTACCTTAATGTTCTTATCCATTCATAACACACCAAAACATATGAAACAAATCAAAGGCACAAACAAATCAAATAAACATAAACATCCATGGTGAACATGTATACCTCCACGAAAATGCAACAATGGTCGGAAAAGAGGACGAGCTTTTGACGCAGCATGATTGACCACAACGCTGATGACACATGATGAATGGGAGACCAGAAATCATCGGAGGAGAAGTCATGGTAAGGAGGAAGAAGAAAGAAGGAGTGACATGGGGGGGGGAGGCCTTTCAGGTCTGTTTTAACGTTAACACCAAACGATGTCATTTTCTTTAACTTAAAAACGTTTAAGCGGAAGCAAACGATGACGTATACGTTTAAAATTTACCAACATATTTTTTCGATGGAAATATTCCATCGGCAAACTCAAAACTTTATCATTATGTCAATAATTCCTGTCTTATTTACTGACAAGTATTTTTTTCATCGCTATGTTCCGTTGCAAATTAATTTCCCTCGTATTTAGCAACAAATATTACTACCACCGCTAAATGAAAATTTTCCCGTCAACCTTGCCAAAAAGATCCCTCAGTGATTTACAACAGTTTGTTTTCTATTGTTGATCTTGCGTCTCCAATTCCTTATTTTCTTGTAGTGGCACCTATTGTCACAAAACTCTTTAAACAAAATATAAAGATAAAAATTACAATTATATTCATATATGATTAGCACAAGTTAGAATTAGGGTCGTTCCTAACATTTTATATGCTCGAGACAAAGTAGAAGAGCCCCATTAAATTGACAATATATAAATATGTATCATCTAAAGAAAACACAAAATTCAATATTCTTATAAGCGTTTTTCAATTAAAATTTTCCTTATTTCACTGTCAATATTATTCCAATTTTTAAGATCATAAACATTCAAAAGAGAGATTGGTTGCTCTTCTACCTTTTAATTTTTTAAATGAGATGTATTTAATACATGTTTATACTTACTAAAATTGCTAACATTACCATGAATGTGAACCTTATCACTTAACTTTTCATTAGGTTGTCCAAAAATATCTTCAAATATTTTCTCATAATTCTTATTAGAAGATTCACTTTTTAACAAATTTATCGATAATTTCTTTCTAGGATATTAACTATTTTACTTATTTGTTTTTTTCACTTTTATACAAATGTTTTTTAGGCAACATCATACAAAATAATTATAACATAATTGAACTAGAAAAAAAATACATGTCTTGAACTAAAAAGAAGCAAGTAGGCATAACATAATTACAATAACTTGACCTTTTATCACAAAGATATGTCAATGGTATTATAAATATGCTACAAAGAAAAAAAACAAAGAGCTAAATTTAATATCATATATTAAAAATGAAAAAACCAAGAATAAACTTTTTAAATAAAAGTTGTCATATTTAGAATTCGTTTTGATTTTTATTAAGTAATTCTAAAACGTAAAAATAACATTGATCTACTTTTCACTAAAAAGAATAGAGATTAACAATAATATCAACATTATAGAAATATTAAAATATATTTTATAAAATTTACAAAATTAAATTTATACATATAAAATTAGTCAAACCTGTAAATTAGAAAATGTTAATTATGACTTAATAAGAAAGAGAGATAAATTGCAATTGAAGAAGGAAATAGAGATAAATATTATCAATTATTATGTGAAATGAAAGAGAGAAAAATTACCAGAATAAACTTCAATTCTAATTGAAATTATACTTAGAACTGCAATTGACAAATATCATATATAATCAGATTGAGAAATTTCAATTTATCCGGATAAACTATAATTGACATAGGAAATGAACCTTAAATTTAATCTTTTTCAATTCAAAAATAAAAAATCAACCTAGATTGAAAAAGCTATTATACAAATAATCAAAATTTAAAAATTTACCTAGTTTTCATATCAACAGAGCTACTAAGAAAATCTAAAATTCAAAGAAAAATAAAAAATGAGACTTAAGAGAATAAATGAGACGCATTTCTTACCTAGATGAGAATGATGATAGAGGCAAAGTCAAGTCAAAATTCTTGAATTTAAGACTTTCTCTTACTAAATTTCAATTAGAAAAATGTAAATCTTGACAAGAGCAATTTTATTTTGAAATACCCATTTATATTACTGGTTTACCTCTCAAAAAGAAGTTCTTGTATGCATGATAATTAAATATTTTTTAAAACCAAATGAGATTGTTGTTTGCTCCTTAAATAAACTTCTCTAACAACTCTTTCCATACTTGTTTTGCTCAAATTGATTACTTTTATATTTTGAAATAACTTGTAATTAGTAGGCTTTTAATGAGCATGGGCAAGAAGGATCGATTTTGATTAGAATAAAACCCTTAACAATAGAAAGATTAATCTCATTGATATTATTAGCATAAGAGATAGCAAGTTTTATAATTTCTAAGATAGTCTCCTGTGTTTAATTGAATGTAGTCTTTAAAATCACCTATCCCCTTTGATTGCAATTCAAATATTATAGTCTTCTTTTAAAAATAAAAATATTTTATATGCTTTACTATTACAAATAAAAATTCATAATTCCAAGATGAAGGTAGGATTAAGGATTAAGTACCTCTTGCATTAATTTATAAAATTAATTACAAATCAATGAATACAACCCAAGGCACCACTACATAGTTAAAAAAGGTGAAACTAACAAACAGTTTAAGAAATTTGGCTATTACAATCCTAAGACCTATTGAATATAAATATATAACCCTTCCGGATAAATGGGCACTTAAAAGAACAACAAGATATTTTTCTCGTATGTCTTTGAATCTCAATACACAAATAAAAATAAAATAAATATGGAAAAGTAAATTTTCGTTATTAGAAAATCAAAAAGTTATATGTTTGATGATAATGATTATAGAAGCACAATTGATCTACGTAAAGTCTCATCAATCTCATCTATTATTTATTTTGGATAGACTTGTTGGAAAACTGGGTTGAGATCCGATCCCAACCATAACAGAATAATCACAAAACTTTTTTATGACATTTGATTTTCTAAAAACTAAGATCTATTTAATTCTATAAAATGATTAACATGAATGATAATAAAGAAGAAATTTAATTCGTACCTTATTCTAAAGCTTGATATTTATTTTGTTGTATCCCTCAAACTGTTTTTAAAACTGATATGTCTCAATCATTGTAACCGCACAAGTGCCCGACCTCTAACGGTATCCACAGAACAAGTTGAAATAACTTTATAACTCTTACAGAGAGGGTTAAATATGAAGTGTCTATTTATAATAAGTTTTGAACGTTTTAGTAATTTAATTGAAATTAAATTCTAATATTCAATTAAACTTTAATTATAATTACAAATAATTCTAATTAAATACCAATTATGCCAATATAAAATTCAATATCTTATATTGATCTTTATTAATAAATATCTCATATTGAATCATAAAGTTCTAAAACTTTACAATCAAGTCCAACTTGATTAAATTAATTTTTTTCTCTTCAACTCATTCTATATGTGAGACCCATTAGGTTCTCAAATATGTTGGCAATAATTATAAAATCAAATTTTAATTCGTAACTAAAATTAGATAAACTAAAACTCCATTTAATTTATCTTTAATTATTTAATTAAACAATTTATAATCATAGATCAAGATTGGCGTCTAGCAACACACACCCAAATATTTAGGAATGTCAAAGAGGTTTTGACTAACCTTTTCATGCATAGTTTTTCCATATAATTCAATCCTTTCATTATATAATGTTCCGATTAAGCATAAAGTATGGATTTAATGTCTACTCTATTTAGATTCTAATCATATTAGTTCTCTTATAGCTATTGATTCAATTAATGACATTTGTAAACTATTTACAAAGCATCATTTCACCTTGGCTAAGGATTTCCCGAATCAATACTAATAGAGAACAACATAACATTCTCCCTAATTATTTTAGGGTGATTAATCCTATCTTGATCACTCAACTATCTCCATATAGTTCATGCTAGATCCAATGACTACCGATTATGTGACCCATGATTAAATAGATCATAAGTAGTATCAAAACATAACAATTCTCATTCAAGATAACTTTGATGACCTCAAGTTAAAGGGTTACTTATACAATCATCACAATGAGAATTCCATAGATATACAAGGAATGTTCTAAATGGATTTCTTATATTGGGTCTGTTTAGTGAACTTGTTCTCTAGCAAGCACCCATAAGTTAGTTTAAGTATCTCTATACTTTAGCCTATGAGATCGACTACTTCCTTCATAAGGAAAAAACAAAACGTATGCTAGTTTTTTTACGTTGTATTAATGTCGAATCTTAATAGAACAATGATTAGGAATGTTGGACCCTGAAAATTTTTTCTTTAGGTTAAGCATGATTTAAAAATAATTTTGGAGTTTTGATAGATTTAATTTTAGAGCTATAATTATATAAAGGTTAGTAGGGTTTGTTAAATGGGCAAGTGGAATTAAAGTGTTAATGTAATAAGGTTATTCAAGGACATTTTTGGGAGATCACTTAAGGATGCAACAATATAAGCTTATAAGGAAGGGTAATATGGACTTTTTAGGCTCATTAAGAGTAGAAATAGATAAAGAATATGTTGTTTTGCTTGTTAAGAGGAGAAAAACATGAATTGAGGGGAGGAAAGAGTGAGAAACGAAATTAAGAGAGAAGAGGAGAGGTTTCAGTGAAAGAAGAAAAGAAGAGAAATCAAGTTTGTTAAGGTAGGTTAACCATCTTTTCTTCTTGCTTTATTAAAGAAATGGGTTGTGTTGAGGATGTATAAGTTAGAGAGAGAAAGGGGTTTGTGTAGAGAATGAAAGATTTGTGTTGGAAGAAGATGAATTAGGAGAACCCAATTAATTCTAGGGTTTCTAAACTAGGTCTTAGGTTTTCTAACCTAGATGTACTATGGGTAGCTTAGATTTGAGCAAAAATTATGTTTGTTGCAATTTTTGTGATTTTTGAAGTTTATGAATTTTATTGGAATGTTGTTTTGAATGGAACCTTGGTTGTTTTAGGAAGCCAAGGAAATTCTACCCAAGAGCAAGGGGAAAGGCAAGCTTGACTTGGATTTTTGCAAGCTAATTAGGTGGGTAATGTATTTATAGTTATTGTGTAATTAGAAAAATTCTTGCCTATGTGTGTGTATGTTAATTTAGTTGAAATTTATTTGCGAGAAATTGAAAAAAATTGTGAATGTTTGGAAATGCATGATGCATTGTGATTATGTTATTCCTTAAAAAAGGTTCTAACATTTTGAGTTAGATAAAAAGAAGAAAAGGCATGATAGTATGAGCATGTGATTGAATTGAGCATAAATTGGATGTGATAAGGCAAGAGTGGAACCTATTTCATTAGTCACGTGCACGTTAACCCATAGCCTTCTCCCGGATACCCACTTGAGGCCATGAGATCTTGAGAATTTGGACTCGTTTTGTTCACGGTGTAAACTTCGGTTTCTCCATTTCGTTTCACGGAACTCTCGAGCCATTTGTTTATGCATTGCATCTTTAAATTTTCAAGTATGGTGCATAGTTGAGTGTTTTGTTTATTGGCTGAAGTTTATACTGTGTGTTATTAAGTTTAAGTTAAATTGAGTAAATGTTTAAATTGCTAGAATAAATTGGGAATGCTCGAATTGCTAGATATACATGTACATATGCTTAAATATTGTGATCAATTGCAAATGGCTATATATATATTAGCCACTGAGCTGTGTAGCTCAACCCACTATTTCCTCCTCAGGTGCAGAACAAGAAGGTTAGCAATCCTTACAAGGCATCAAAAACTCCAAGATATCAAAAACTTTTGTAACTAAGTTAGTTTGATCACTTTTGGATAGCTTTATATGCATGTTTAAACATTGAGCATCCTATGTATGTTGCATTAGGTGTTAAGTTTTCAATTATAATGTTAATATGTAATTAAAGTTATGTGTGAATTTCTTTTGATTTGGCAAATGAGTTTAGAACTGAAAAGTTTCAAGGTGTATGTGCATGTTCTTTTGTAGTTGTACATTTCAAAATCCAAATCTTTCCTAGGTATAGAAATTGTGTGCCGACTTCAGGGGAAAATTTGAACTAATTGAGGCTAAATTATTCAAAATTATCTTATAGAAAGTTATAGCTTATCTTTCTAGATTTCCAACGGTATATAGTATGAAATTTTTGGACATAGGAGTCAAAAGTTATGATCTTTATGAGTGGAGATGCTCAAGAGTATACTCTGCTTCGTCTTAGGTTGACATTCTATTTCGTCTTAGGTTAACCTTTTGTTTCATCTTAAGTTGAGTATCTGCTTCATCTTAGGTTGACTTTCTGCTTCATCTTAAGTTGACTCTGCTTCATCTTAGGTTGACCTTCTGCTTCGTCTTAGGTTGACCTTTTGTTTCATCTTAGTTGACCATCTGCTTCATCTTAGGTTGACTTTCTGTTTTGTCTTATATTGATTAGAACATCTTCTGGTCCAAATTTGAACCTTATATGATGGAATCTGTCTTTTAGGTCTTCATGAAAGTTGTAGATCTTGAGTCCTATTTCAAAAAATATAAATAACACCTTAATCTGAGTTCCCTAGAGAAAGTTATGACCATTTTTCCAATTCATCTCACCCTTTGTCCAGGTTCATCTAATCCTATCGTCTAGTCCCACTTTTGACCCTACAGATGATAGAATTTGTCTTCAAAGTCTTCATAAAAGTTTTATATCTTTAAGTCCTATTTCAAATAATCTAAATATAACCTTAATCTAAGTTCTCTAGAGAAATTTATGACCATTTTTCCAATTCATCTCACCATTTGTCTGGATTCATCTAATCCTATCATCTGGTCCCACTTTTGACCTGCAGATGATAGAATTTGTCTTCAAGTCTTTATAAAAGTTGTATATCTTGAAGTCCTCTTTTGATCTGTCCAAAGAACACCTTAATACAATATCTATAGCCAAAGTTATGCTAAGTGTTCCGAAACAGGTTTAGTATGGTTTAGGGCAAGTACTGTTTCCGTTAATGACTCCGAATGTTGGGCTCTGGAAGCGAGGTCTAGCATTGTTTTCTCTGAATGCTGGGGTCTGGAAGTGGGGTCCAGCAATTGGTCTCTCTTACCACACTATCAATTGGCTCCTCATTAGCTTCACTAGGTCCTTCCATTTCTACTACTTATAAGAAAACAGGGACATCTACATTAGGCCAACACTAAAACTAAATCATATCACACATTACTAGAAACTTATTGGTCAGAATCACCTAAACCGTGCTTTGATATCACAAAATTTAACACCCTATATGGAAACCTACAACCACCCATACACATAGCACCCAAAATTCCTATACATACATTCATGAAATACAATTTTATTCAATGTTGTACATGTACATATTACAAAATTTCATATCCCTTAACAATATCATTTAAAATAATATTACATCAATACCTTAATATGGTAATCCAAAAGAGATATTACACACAACTTAAATTCTTAATTACAAACTGTTATAAAACTACAATTTCCTTCATTACATATACAACTATTCTTTAATCAAAAAACACATCCAAAGGTAATTTTACTTCTAGCAATTAGCCTTAGTCCCTACAGATGTTCCATGTACCTTAGTCTATGACCTGGACCTACATGGATTAACACCTATGCTAAGCTTAAAAGCTTATTGGGGAAAACATTTATTTTGGATGACCACTTATAGCAGTCATCCACTAAGCACACACATTTAAAAAAATTACAACTCACATACCATAAATTCACATTCATGAACCATGTAAGTTTTCTTTGGAATGCATTTTGCTCAATCTTGAATTCCAATGTTAAATCACCCAATTCACATAAAATAAGTCCTATTTCATTTATTTCAAGGTTTTTCAAAAGTTTCATACACAATTGAAATGATTCGGATAAAATTCAGTAAAAATCGAAAATGAAAACAAACTCAAAATAGTGTAATTTCCTCCCCGTCGTGTCCCTGCCTAGAATTCATACCTCCAGTTTTTCTATAATGATCATATAGAAAACGTTTGATTTAGGTTTTAAAGTATTCTGGGAATTTGTTTCCCTATGTCTCTAGTTTCCAAAGCATGAAAAATCAAGCCATTGTGACATCTAAATCATTAGATATAGATCAAACATAATAAGATGCTTCAAAACAGGGGCAGCATCAGGTCACCATTTTCAATCTCACTGTTTGATGTTATAAAAATCATAATTAAGTTAGAGCCTCTTCTAAATAATTTTATTTCTCTACCTTATTTTTCATGTGAAATTGAAATCACTCAAGTTAGAGGTTTGTAGGCTGAGTTATGAACCAAAAAATATGATTGGTTCAACAAACCTAGACAGAATTCGACTACACGATATTCTCTTGTCATATTCAACCAATTCTGTGCAAGATAACACCCAAATAACACCAAAGAATCATCCCTGAAACCATTACACATTCAAATGAATCTTTGTATCTATTCAAACATACATAAAAAGAGAAATTAGACTAAGTGTAGTCCCAAACCTTAAAATTGCCAAAGTAGTTCTTCTAACGCCTTTCCTTCCCTTTATCTTTGGCTTTGCTTGACTCACCAACTAGAAACACCACAAATAACCATCTCAATCCCATTTCCAAGCTTATAATTTCAATTATTCATAAGCAAAGCAAGTCAAGGTAAAGGTGAAGAGAAAATCCTTAACTTTTATCTTGATTTCCGTCTAATATTGACTTGATTTCTTACATAAAAAATGACAGGATGAAGAAGGTGAAATGGAGAGGAGAGCAATATGAAATTAAGCCCTCAATGTGACATCCATGTCCCCTCTCCATATGCCTTTTCATGATTTTTCTAGTCTTAGAAACATATCTCAATCCTTTTGGACCATATGTTACAATCCTATTGGACCACATGTTAAAATTATATTGGACCATATGTTACAAATCTACTAGACTATGTGTTACAATTTTATTGGGCCATGTGTTACAATTAAATTGGACCATGTGTTAGAACTCTATTGGACATATACAAGCTTTAATCTTATTAGTCGCACGTGCTTTAATCCAATTGATCCATGTGTTAACTTTAGAAAGATCGCATATGATCCTTCTTCTTCCTTTAATTCCCACGTTGTCCTATAATATTATCAATTAATTTCATTCCCATATACCTTAGTTTTATAATGGCATAAATTTTATGAAATTTGGTTAATTATATTGGGATTTATACTCAAAAAATACAACCTATTTGAAAACAAGGACAACAATCAAAACTCAACTTCAAATCAAAATTCAAAAATCTTAAAGGAATAATAAAATTTGGGTTCCTTCATCAAAGTTTTACACCTACGTCTCTAGTTTAATATCCAACTATAATTATCTAATTTGGAGGTCTATAGGCTAAGATATAGCCAAATTACAAGATATAGCCAAATTACAGAAGTCTATTTAGTGGAACATATCCATCCAGTGAGGTACACATACCAATTCACCAACTTTGGTCTTATCATGCAAAAGCAAATAAAAAACACATCCAATTAACCAAAATCATTCCATAAGCAAATGATATACTTCCTCTAACAATTCCCCTCACATAACATTCATAAAACATTTCAAAAATTCCTATACATATTTCACGTCTAGGTATATAAGTCCATGCCGAAAATAACAAATTACCCATTTACCCATGTCTTTTACATTAAGTACCATTATTTCTCTTACTATACTTAGATGCACTTAATTCATTATATTCACTTCTTAATACACCCTAGACAAACTATAATACTTCCAGAATATATGTTGGGGCCTTACACTTGGCCTGAGCCGGATAAACTGTAACTATGTGAATACTAGGCAACCATTTTGCTAATGTAATATCTTGTTTTTTGGAACATGCTTAGGGTTCAACCCTAGATCAAGCATTGCATATGCATGTATAACATTAACATTCACACATGAATTGATATTTGTACACATTACAAGTAACTATATGCACTCATTTGACATGTCCCAGGGTATGAAAAATGTTAAGTGATCATGATGTGAATTGTGTTTTGGTATTTCTTGAATTTTGGTATGATTGGATTTCAATTAGTAAATTGGAATTAAATGTTATGGATTGGGAAATTGATGGATTAAAATGTACAATGTACATTTGTACTAGGACAAACGCCAAGAGGTAGGATAAATTGATACATGAAAAATTAGGGTGATTAAGCCTAAAACAATTGAGTGGCATTTGGCATAGTTAAATATATGACAAATGGACTAGTAAATAAATGACAAGTGGATCAATTCTTATGTGACATGAGTACCAACCTTGGAGAGATATGTTGACTTATTAAAGGGTGGAAAATGGAAGTATAATGAGTGGATTAGTGGCAGCATAATTGTTGAACAAATGGCTAGCATGATGTAAGACATATGCCTTTGTAAATTAATGACACCTAGCTAGCTTATTGATGTGGCAAATTTTAGCGCCTAAGTTTCTACTTCCTTTCTTGTTTCCTTTACCAAAATTGCTCCAGCTTTTCCTCTAAAATTTTCTTAAACCCTATCCAATTTGTTGAATGAAAACCACACCTAAATCCTTTACCAAATTGCCAAGAAAACTGGTTTAATTTGATTTTCATTTTTACTATCCAAAAATCACCTTGCTTTCACCATAAGTTTGTGTTGATTTTGCTTGTTTGGAGACTAGGTTTAATCTAAAGTTTTTTGTTGAATTGGAAGCCTAATAGGTAAGTAACAATCTGAGTTTTATGGCATGTTAAATGGTATATGAATGATGCTTGAATTGGAATGAAATGCATGAGATATTGGTGATGATATCTGCTGGAAAAAGGATCCTTGTATAATAATTACTAGTTTGGTTTTGTTGCATGGAAGTTATTGACTTGTAAGTTACCTTAGTGAATGATTTTTTGAATTGGTTCTGGACATTAAATTGATGTAGAATTGAGGCATGAATAAGGTGGAATTGAAGGTGAATTGATAAACTATGGTGAAGGCGCGTTGAAGGTGTATGACGTGAGTTAATTGTAGTGGTTTCACTGAATAGACATCGGTATTTTGGCCGTAACTTGACCTGTAGATATCCAAATGGAGTGATTTTAATTGTAGATTAAACTAAATACATGTTTTTACAATTTTTGTGAAGGAATATGATTTTAGTTCTAATTATAAAGGTTTTGAAATTTAGCTTGAATTTGAGTTTTGGATTCTATCACTGTTTGAGAACAGTCTGTAGTATATTTATGATATCTCTAGGAATAATGAACCCAATCACATGAAATTTAGTTTATTTGAAACTTAAGTCAGGGAGGAACATTGTTTTAGAAGAACATATTGCCTACAAACCTCATTTTCTATGTCATAATGGCTATAAGAAATTGACCTGAAATCTATCCTGAGAAAATCTGGAAAAGAAACTAATGAAGGAATTGGATGGGGACTTTTGAATAACACATCCCACGATCGTGGAAATGGCATGGTAGTAAAAAATGTTATTTTTGTGATTTTTGAACCAATTAAGGATAAGGTACCTAACTATGATGCATTTGGACTTGATTAAGTTTTAAAATGGACATAATTTGATGTTGGAAAAGTTGGTTAAATGTGTGACAAGTTTTGATTGATAATTGATGTTATACTTTAAAGAAAAGAATGTTGGATAACAATGCATCTAAGTTTGGAATCAAGGAGTGTTAAAGGAACGAAAATATTCATATGTATGGAAATGTATTCCAAAGGATATTAAAAATGCATAAAGAATGAATGAGTGAGAATTGTGAATTATATGAAATATTTGTATTGCTAGAAAAGAGTTAGTAAATGTATGGTTAATGAATGGCGCATAATCAAGTCTACTTAAGGTATTAGCCTAAATGAAAACAAGACATATCCAAGTGACAATATATGAATGATTATGAATTATCATTAAAGAAACATACCCGAGATAGTCATTAGGCATGCATTGAACATGGCACATGTAAGTATGTGCATAAGTGAATATATATTTGATTGATCGACTTTGTAATGTGAATTCTGTGTGTATTGTATGATGTATGGATGCTAAAATCAAACACCATCGCCAAGACATTGCCGGTCAATCCAGGCAATAGCATATATTGGAGCATACTGTGAGTTGACCTAGTTGTGTAAACTCAAATATTTATACTTCGGTTTGAATTATATATATATTGGGTAACTTAGATGTGAGATTTCGATTGGTAATATGTTTTGCTCAAATTATGTAGATTAAACTTAATTCCTTTATATTGAATTGATATTGATATAATTGTGATATTACTAATTCTGGACAATTGATTGTCCGAGGAGTTCAATATTCGGGGCTGTATTAGAAGTGTTTGTGATTTGAATGTGAATAAGGAAATTGAATGCTCAACTATTTGTTGAATGCTAGACTTAGATCCGATAAACTGTGAAAATTGAATGTGCTCATTGACTGGAAGTGACTGATGATATATATATTAAGTGAACTGTTATACTCCATTATATGATGCATGTTCACATAAAGGGGTTGTGACCGGAGTAGCCAACGTGAAAAGAGCCTTAAGCTTAGTTACATGCATCAGAGCCTCAGGCTTAACGTTTAATTAGTCCAGTATCTACAACATATACGGGGCAGTACTGAAAAGAGCTCGATATCCATAATGGATACGGGAGGGTGAAATAGGCACTCGATCAAAACAAAGTTAAAATGGAATGAGACTCATATGAATCTACATTTGTATATTTATGATTATGAATTATATAATTAAGAATCCATTTCTAAAACTTTGATGATAAAGTGATATACTAAATTTGAGTAATTGATGTTAATGTGATTGATTGGGATATATAAGATCTAAAAGAGTATATGAAATATATGACATTCATTACGTCTTAATGAGATAGGGAATGTTGGGAATTTAGTTATATGTGACATATTTGTGTATTTGATATGAGTGAGACCATCGATAATGGTTAGCTCACTGAGTTCGTAAAAATCATCAAAATTATAATATGGCTTTTCAGGTACGAGAGAGGAGACCTAGTTCCTAAGTTACTCTAGAAGAACAATTTTGGATTAAGAAAAGGTTCAAAGGCCTGTGAGCTGACGTCTAAGGAATAGTAGTATGTTTTTAATAGAATTTTTGTATAAAAGCTTGTAAACTGTCAAATGTTTTGGTAATGTAAATATTTGTTTTAATGACTATAGTGTAAATCATGTTTCCTATGAAATGATGAGTAGTAGTTTTTTTAAGTATTGTGTTATTCTTTATGATGCCATATAAGAGCATAACTACTCTAACATGCCATTATTATAGGATATGTACTTGAATGTCCTCTGGATGTTCTAGTATATACTCTATGGTAGTGGGGCGTTACAACACAAGCTTATGGAGCACAAAATATTTATGAGACAACATAGATGCAGGCAAGGCAAAAGAGGAAGACCAAAAAGTCAATTTACCCCTAGTTAAAATAGTAGCCATCATATCATTTGTCACAACCCAATCATCATCATATACTTGGTCACTAATCAAAGTATCAATCCCTAAAAATGTATTAAACCTATCTGGATCAAATCTAACAATAGTACCCCTCACATACACCATATGATAGCTTAAAGCAAAATCATTCAAGACGTCCTTATCAAGATTACAATAAAATTCTCTAACCAACTCAAAGTCATAATGTTTCGGTAATAACACAGCAGTTAACAAATTCAAATATTGACAATTTCGTTTGGATATTCTCGAACCAATTCAGAGTTATAATGTTTCAAAATTAACACAGCAGTCAAAAAATTCCTTTCAATTAATAGAATATCTAAATGAAATTGTCGATATTCATCTAAATTTCTAGGATGATCAAGAACCAACCTAAGATAATTATTATTATAATAACTAGAATTCAATATTAGCAATAGAGTCCCACCTTTGTTCTGCAATGGGAGAATAAAATTTATAGCACAGCAAATCATCAACTGAAATTCTGAGTGGAGGCTGTCTGCAAAGGAGTTAGAAAGATTTTTGGTGATGCTGTCGCCTGTAACACTTCTGTTAAAACAAATTAATATAGTAGCGGTAAGCGGATATTGTTCCCACGAGGAATTTTTAACGGTGGAGGTTAGCGAATTCAAACGAAACAAATAATAAAAGTAAAAGGGGGTTTTGTGTAATCACGACAATAATAGAAAATAAAAGGGAAAAATCACAAATTGAAAACAATAATTTAATCTGAAAAATCAATGAGAAAATACCTTGGTTTTGGGTTACCGATGCTATCACGCTACTATGGATCCTCGACATAAAATTGCAATCATTAATAAACATTCATTGGGGAAAGTTTCTCTTAAGTGTAATGACTAGAAACATGTATTCTAGCAATCTTATTAAAC
>JAOSBK010000206.1:14217969-14229530 GCA_027568895.1 Erythroxylum shatona | reverse complement strand
AAGACCCAGAGGTAGAGCTTGAGTCTACATTTATATAGATTTTCGGTTGTGTTTGGGCAATAAAAGTGAGTAATATGTAGTTCATGTGTATAACCCTCCAAGAGACGATAAAATAGACTGGGCCTCTAACCAATGAACAAATTGATTAGTAGTCTAAATTTCATATGATACATTCGTTCTACTATGATGGTTAGTTCCATATTCTAATGCTGTTGGGATAATTACAGGAAGACAATCAGTCATATATAGACTGTCAGTCCAAAACTGGCCGGTTTGCGCCGACGTGCTTGAGTCTCATTTGCTTGGAGATTGATAGTTCTCTGTCAAATAAAGTAGAATGGACCACCGTCTTGAAGTTGGGGGTAAGCTGCGGAGCTCACAACCCTATCCGATGTACCCAACACCGCTGGATCTTAGTCCATAGAATTTTACCATATCATAATCTTAGGTAATCACAAGAAATGAGGGAAGGAAAAAGGTGGATTCGATCATACCTCAAGCCTCAATTCCACTTGGTTGTGGCTTCTAAATTGTTCGAGACCAAAAGTTGTCAGCTTGTCTTCAGATCTTCGTGAACCTAGAACTGAGTCCTCAGGACACCCACTAGACCAATAGAACCAGTCCGTCCTGAGGAGGGAGGACTTGAATAGAAAGCTGAGGTATGGACCGTTGAACCGTTTATCATTGAATGGGTCACTGTACGAACTTGGATTATATTTGGGTTCGGGCCACATAGTAGGTTACAAGATGGCCCCCAGACAAATGGTTTTGTGACAAAGCAAGTCAAGGTCCACTGTGGCATTTTCGTGCATACTAATAAAGAACAGAACAAAAGCTCTTTCACTTTTAATCCCATTTAATCCACAGTCCGCTAAACTCTATAAACAGAGGAGAAATGACAAAAGGAAACCGCTTGTAGGTCTATTCTTACTTCTAGTAACACAGAAAATTAAATTGACAAGGGCCAAGAAATCAACTCTGAGGATTTAACAAAAAACCAGCCTACATACCGAACTAGATCTTCATAAAATCAGCTTGATAGTTTAATAAATAACTATAGAACACCGTGAAAGGCAATAACTACGTTGATGATAATAAGCATTTCGTATTCCCTCTAAGTATTAAATTCAAGATCCGATAGTATGGTGGAAAAAAATGTTTCAAAAAAGTTGATAAACTGGGTAGATATGAAATTCAGTACACTTGGAATAAAAAATGATTGCTTTCCGATACTTGAAATTTTCAGGAAACATAGCACTTGCTTACCTCTTCAGAACTGCTGTGTTGGCAGTGTTGCCCAGGTATCATTAACCAATTGAGGTATAAGCGGCCGACTTATTACGATGGAGTAGAAAAGCTGACCCGGAATCCTGATCCCCCTTTGTCATGGTCAAATTTCTTCAGCATATAACAATAGTTCAGCTGGAAAGAAAACCAACTTAATTAGTGTGAACGTGCAAGTCTCGATTAGATAATTGACCAAATAAAAAACAAGATAATTGAGAAATAAACATTTTATGCAAGAACATAAAAGCATTAGGTCCCATGAAGCATTAGCTCCAAGTCCACGTTTAGTTCTAATCAAGGACAAGAAACACTTGCTGCAAGAGAACTACCATTGCCAAAGAGGTTCTTCATCACTTAGTTCCAAATTTGAAATAAAAGAACAGATAACTAACCTCCAGCCGGAACAAACTTGTAGGGACAACAATACCACCTCCAACAGAGCTTCTAAATGAATCTGCAAACTTCTGTAAAGAGAAATTTTTATATGCATTTTCTGTTAATTTATCAACATTTCCAGCTGATGCAAAAAAGTGTCCATGGATTCCTTTAGCTCGGCACCATTTCAGTGGAAAATCAAAAGAAAGATCTGCAAAGGCAGTGGCAGCAATATCTCCTCCAAGATAATCCCTTCCAGGATCGTTAATTTCATCAGATGGATAACATTGCACTTGCCTTCGAGGCTCAGTTGGACCCAGTCCTCTTGTTTTAAAGCCCCACATTGCTGATGGGCCTCCCAATGTACAAATTGGTGATATATTACCACCTAAGAAGAACCTCTCTGGCAATGGAGAAGTCATGCTCAAGAATCCAGCTCCCCATGGAAAAACGACGCCACCAGATATTCCAATGTTGAGAGCAGAACGGTAAAAGCCAAGGGGTACAGCATATCGAAGGTCAAATTCCTGCTTTTAATATGAGAGAATGGAAGTTCAATAACATGGTAAATGCACTATTATTAGTATAACTCATACAAATGCCAGAATGCTGCATTCAAAGAAACCAGTCAGCTGCACATTTAAATGTAAATAAAGGATGGAGTATAAAGATCCTCAATCTTTCAATCTTTCAACCAGGTTCTTACAGAATGAATTAACTGTAACTGTAAATAACCTCTTAACCCACAAGAAAAGCATGATGCAAATGCAGACACAAAACTAGTTAGTGATTATGACTAAAAGAACAACCTAACTCTAACCTGTAAAACTATAATATTACTAGCTTGTTTCATAATCTGGCAGAATTCAGTAGGTTTTGTACCATGATCATAAACAAAAAAGCTTCTGAAATACAGGGAGAGGAACCATATGGATTACGAAAACTCTAGAGCAAGCAAATGCATTCTTTGAAGCAATAGCAAACAAGCTTCAAGCTTCAAGAAAAATCACTAATCACAAGCAAAAGTTTTTGCATGGAATAAATGAACATCAATCCAATTCCATCATAGAGATATATCAAAAGATTAAAGCATATTCTCAGAAGAAAATCAAGAGGCTTGTAACCACAATATAACTGAGACCAAATTTAGAATGTAACAATCCTTGACAAGGTCATAGAACAAGTATACCCACATAAAAAGTTTGAGAAATTTAAACCTGGCGCAAAAAGCGTAAGCTATCAGGTGCAAGACCACCAATTTGTGTCATTGAAACAAATGCATATCCACGCAAAGGCCTTAGAGGTGAACTCCTGCGATCAATCCTAAATGTATATTTCAAAGATGAAAGTAAACCATGACCAAGCTGCCTCCTCACTGAATGGGATGCCATTTGTGATGGATCAGTCAACGTACGCCATGCAAGATTATAAACTAAGTCATGATTCCTGGACGAGAATAAACCAAGAGATAGACCCAATGATCGTGCTTTGAAAGAAGAAAATTTTTGCCAGTCTTGATTTAGCAGGAATGCCCGTGCTGTAACAGGAGTGAATCCCCTGAACCTTGGAAAGTAAACACCAGTGCTCGACTCCACCATGTGGTCTCCACCAAATGCCAAAGACCCGTGCCAAAGATCACCATACCCAAATATGTTTTTTAGCCTCAGGGAACCTTCAATTGTTGAAGACCTAGTCTACAAAAGTATTCCAGTATTACGCTATAGCCATATATATCCCAACGAATTATTTCTGATCACACAGATCATATGTTAATAAGATAACATTGCCAATAAACATCTCCATAGTTGAGCAAATGCATAATTATCTGTCACTAAGGTCGCCGAGGCCAACCTAAAACTAACAAAAGTCTCGCCCTAATTTCTTACACCCGAGTTGCTGAAAATTCCAAATGATTGAAGAACCCAGACAGCCATCACAATATTAATCAAATGTGCTTGCTACAACAAAGAACATTTCTTCAAAATATTCCCTCTCAGCACCCAAAAAACATAAGCGAAATATTGTCAACATAAGCACGCTTAGAGTCGACAATGCTAGTATCATAATTTTGAAGAACAACATAACATCAAAAACAAACCATTTTCAGGCATTTTGTCGTTACCAAAGACAACACTAACAATTCAGCAACCATATCCCCAAGCCCCAGCATACCTCGCCTTTAGTGTAAGCACCAAGTTCACCAGAAAGCGGGCTTCTAGTCTCCACAACTTCAACGATGACACTGGCAGTCCCAGGAAGCTCTGCCGGACCAGCATCGAGCGTAATTCTGACAGAATCAAAGATGTCGAGCGTTTGCAACCTGAAATTCACAACTTTAGAAGCTTCGAGCAAGTCCTGCATAGAAGTAGCATCTTTAAGCAAGGCCGTTTCGGCTTCAAGTAGAGAGTCCTTGGTCTTCTTGTTGCCTCTGATGATCACGTCATGGACGCGAATAGGCACATTTTCGGTCTGAATCCGACGGAAGAGATTGTCCAACTTTGAGCGTTCTGTCGGTTGGGGTACTTTCTGGTCCTCGTCTTCTTCTTCTTCTTCTTCGGCTTCGTCGTCGTCTTCTTCTTCTTCTTCTTCTTCTTCTTCTTCGGTTTCGTTGTCGATGTCTTCTCCGACATGGTTAGGGTTTTGTTGAATCGGATCGGGTTTTACCATTTTTGGGGACGGTATAGCAATAACAAACGAGAGCGGGGCCTGAATTCTTCTTTCTTTGCAACGGAATGGAGTCGTTGTGATTTAAAGGGAAAAGACAAAACTTTAAGAAATCATACAAATCTCCTTAATTTTAAAATTTATAAAAAAATACTTTTTAATTTTCAATTTTTCATAAAACTCTCTTCTTTTAAATTTCGAATAAAAAATAAGAAAAACACATATATTATAAACATTAAATATAATCTAATTAAATAATATTTATATGGCGATTCAACAAAACTCTTAAATTTGAATGGAAATAATTAAATTCAATACAAATAAATAATTTATTATAATTATCATTAATTATTAATTTAAGTCAAATTTAATTCGTTTGAATTCAGTTATCAAATTTAATTTGTTCATATTAAATGTGTTTCATTATTATTTTTATTTTCAATAATTTTAAAGATCGAGAGATTTTTCTAAAATTTCTTAAATTATTGAAAAAATCTATATTTTACCTAATTTAAATAATATATAAATTATTATCCTCAGTGCAAATATTTTTTCATCCCATAGCATTAAGTAATTATGGCATTGTTTGACAATTATTAAATTGCATTAGTTGTTAGTTGATTGATAGTTAACAACGAATTATATCAATTGATTTGACCAACGGATAACATCAACTGTTTATTTAATAATATTTGGTAAAATTAGTTGTTTAATATTAATTGTTTATTTGTAAAATAACTTATGACGACATGGCTCAAAAAAATTAACTTCACAATAAGATTTTAGATTTTAGATATTTAACTTTACAAAATTAACTATATAACTCTAATAAAAAATAAAACAAGAATGTTATATTACTACTACTACTACTACTACTACTACTACTAATATTTTCTTTCTTCATATTAATCAAGTTGAAGTTTGTTTTTCTAGTATATTAACTTATTTATCACTAATTTATGTCTTTTGATAACTTAGTTATAATAATGCTTATTTCCTATATTTTGTTGAACTAATAACTTATTGTTACGGTGAATTTCTAAACACTCAAGCATGTTTTTTAATTGTTTAACTATAATAAGGAAGAGTAGAGGAATGTTTAAATAAAATCATGACCATAAATCAACCAGAAGACATAACAACTTCTAAGCAGACTCCAACTTGGCTATAACCATAATGCTTCAAATTTTGCAAAAAAAGATTTACAATCACAAGTAATGCAAGAGTGCATAACCATTTACGAGTGAAAACAAAATGACTTCAAATCTAACTAGGTAATTTGGTTATTATTTTTGCAAGGCAGACCTGATGCAAATGAAATCCACAGTACTAGGCAAAATCATCATAATATCACAAGCTCATACAAATCAAATTATTATCCAAAAAAAAGAAATAGCAAAAATGAAAATTTTTCTTATGAATCAGATTTAGGAAAAAAAAACCCAATACATCCAAAAATCTAAATAAATACTACCTAACATGTCCAAAAAATTCAGAAAAACATAAACTTAGTATGCTGGTGAGAAGGTGGGAAGGGAGAGGACAAACTTATTTAAAAAAGATGTCACTAGTTAGAATCTGATCGACGTATATTGGTGAGGATAGCCATTGTAACGTTCAACTACTTGAGAGATCAAACTTACATAGCAAGAGCAATGTCTCTAAGCTTTACAAAGGAGGATTGCACCCAATTGCAAATAGTAATTTAAGAATGATGTTCAATTACAAGAGTTTGAACAAAGTTCTATCTCTCTCTCCCTCTCCCTTCCCTCTCTCTTAGTGGCGTATTAATGAAGTTTAACGTACTAGTGTTTGGTAAAGGGAAAGCAATAATAAAAGATGACAATTTGAGTAATTTGCAATAACTTTTGGGCATAATCATCCTTTTTATTCCTTAATTTCCCAGCAACTAGAGCAAAACACTCCTCATAAGAGCATTTTCAGAAACAACGGATTGAGTTCAATCTACTAACCCAATTAGCTAAATATCAAACAAGATTATTAGTTGTTTGACATGTTCAAACGTCCAAATATCTCTCAATCCGTTGAAAATAGCTGATCAGCCATTTACCAAATAAGATCAATGGCCCTATTTGGCAATCAGCAAATTGTATTAGTTGTTAGATGATTCCATCAGTGATTAGCTGACAGGAGATTATATCAGTTGATTTAACTAACGGATAACGTCAACTATTTATTTAAAGATGTTTAGTAAAATTATTTATTTAGTATTAGTTGTTTATGAGTAAAATGACTTATGAAGTCATGACATAAGAAAAAGGATTTATAAGAACATGACTTCAAAAAAACGGACTAGTAGTTTAGAGTACTAGTGTTTGGTGAAGGGAAAGCAATAATAAAAGATGGCAGCTTGAGTAATTTGTAATAATTTTTTAGCACAATCGCCTTTTCGTCTCTTAATTTCTCAGCCGCTGGAGCAAAACATTCCTCATAGAAGCATTTTCAAAAATAATAGATTAGGTTCAATCTGCCAACCTAATCAATTGACTATCAAACACGATTATCAGCAGTTTGATATGGTCAAATAATTAAATATCTCTCAGTCTGTAAAAAATAGTTTATCAGTCATTTACCAAACAAGGCCAATGGCCCTATTTGGCAATTAGTAGATTACATTAGCTATTGGTTGATTTCAATGTTATGAATATTGTATCAGCCCTGGTATCTAATTAGGTACTGGTACGATATTGTTCTGGTACTAGTCAATACCTGTTACTATTTCAAGCAAATTTTAAATTTATGAAATAGTCCCTGAATTTTTACAAAAATTATAAAATAGTCCATTAGTATATTGTACTGTATACTTTATAATTTTACATCAACCATGTCTCAAAAAATCATAATAATAAATAATAACCACAATTAATATGAAAAAAGACAATCATCATACAAATATAAAATTAAGAACAATGTAAAATATTGAAAATATTACAATTTGACCGTATAATAAATAATAATTACATCAACTAAAAAGAACAATAAATATCTTTAACTCTCACTTATTACAATTTCAGATTCATAATGAGGAAACAACCAAATAGTTAAAATAAAAACATTTATAATTACATTGCATATATAGAATTTAATATATACATCAAATACAAGTAAAATTAAAAGAAGAGGAGAAACAAAAACCTGAAACTTCATTCAATCGTCTACGGGAGGACCTGCTATAACTACATTGAACTCAATTATCATTTGATAAAAAATTCTCGTAATTGAGAGGAGCCTCATTATCGTCATTTAAATTTAATGCACCAAAAGACATGTCAATGCTTTCCTATCTAACATTATCTTCCAAGTCATTCACATTTACCAAACCCGATTCTTTCCTAATCCACCAAAAGATCAATATTATCAATGCAAATTAGATCTATTGAACTAATATTACTATTAAGAGTCACAGTAAACAATATGATTTAATTATTAAAAATTCTATGAAATTATATATAAATTAATAATGATAATAACATACCTTTCCTGAAGCTTTAAATTGTAACGAACGAAGACCAAGTCATTCATTCTCTTTTGCTCCAATCTAATCCTTTTCTTGGAATGGATGAATGCAAATGTGTTCCAATTCTTTTCATAACCTATTACACTCACACATTAACTTAAAATTCGAATTACAAACCTTTGTAATTCTGGAACACCAGTTCTGAATTGATCTCACCAAGAAATTATAAGTCGTAAAACAACAAAAGTAGTGTTATAAAAAAATAAACTGATAATTAATTTTAGAAAAGGGAAAAAGCTAAAAATTGGAGAAAATTTTTGCTCTTTGTCAAATAACAATTGACATCCCAAAATCTCCTGAAGACTGCTTATAAAGCTCAATTTGTAAGCTCATGATATCTTGTAGCATGTTATGGGCAACAATTGTCGTAATAGTTAATAGCATTTTCCTATTAACTTCAGCTTCCTTTGTAAAATTGGTCTGAAATAGACACTAAGTTTCAAAAATGCCCTAGCTGTAAACAACGAAGAAGAAAGTTGTCTTTCTTATACGTCATTGATGACTGCAAAATAAGGTGTGTACAAAGAAAGCTTATTTTTCATATTGGCCTTGATTACTTCCTTCGCTCTCTCTATGACATAAAAAAAAACCATTGTTGCCTTTTCATCACTATCAGCCAAACAAAGCACCCTTACTAACGACTCACAAACTCGGATAACAAATTAACATTTAAAAGAAGAAAGGATTTTTTAGTTAGACGCGTGGAATTAGCTAAGCATTTTAGTCGAACAAATATAAAGCCATAATGGATGGTTTTATGTCTATTACCCATTCTTCCTCTCGAGTTTAGACCGATCATTCAGATAGATGGGGAGAAGCTAATGAGTTCAGATATTAATGAACTTTATAGAAGAGTTATATATCAGAATAATATTTTGCTAACGAAGATCTTTTTATTGGAGCTATTTTTCTATTATTTCTTTCTGCCTATCTCTACTAGTGGATTGATTACACCTACAACTGAGACGAAAACCGAGTATTTTGTGGTTCAAAAATTATTCAATATCTTCCAGTATAATTTTAGAAGCCTCTAATCTAGCATTAAACCTAGCATATTGAGATGTAACTCACTTATCACTTGTAAATGTTTGTCTCAACTCTTTCTTGATCATGACAAAATACTAAAGTAATAAGAAATTTGTTGCAAATCTTGTCACGGTAGGAATACAAAAATTTCTACCATTGGTAGAATCCTTTTTCATTAAATTCAACACTCGTGTACGATTACAGATGACCTTGATCACCTTTTTTAGCTTTCTGCACTGTCTCATCAATAATAGGCAAATACCTAGAATCCCTATACTTTCCAGCATTAAGTCAATACAACGTGCAGCACAAAGAATCCAAAAAAAGATTTATACTTATTTTGTATCCTTCTTCCCGCTGCTTTATAAGCAAAATCATTGTCAGTAATGAACTGAACAATATTTTCTAGCCCTACTTCATTCACGACTTCATCAAATATCTTAAATAAAGTATTCCTAACAAGGTTAGATGCATCAATAAACTTCAAAAACAATGACTCGTTTACATAATAAACCAAAACATTAATAATAGACTCATGTCTCCTATTTGGCCAGCTATCATACATGATTGAACACTTATAAGTAGCTCAATCCATTCCTTTTTCTTCCAAATAACTTTTAATTTCAAAAACTAAGTAACTCAAAAGTTTACCTCTGTAGTCATCAATAAAAGAAGCTTTGTATCCCAGACCGTAAGAGGTTATATCATCTACCATAGGCCGATAATAGTAAGATTGGGAAGCATTAAATACTATACCGATATCATACCACCATCTAGCTATTACCATATCTACATTATGAGCCGCACCTCTTAATTACATCAGATCTAGATGTAACATTCACTTTTTATTGGGAAGGAACACTACTACAACTATTACCATCTTCAACATTTCCACTATCATCATGAACATTAGTAAACAAACGTCAACTACTAATTTCATTTTTCAATCTCTCCCTTCTATCTTTCTCGTGTTGATATTCTTGAAGCAAAGTTTTCATTCACTATTTCACATAATGACTTACTTTTTTTTTACAGGATTTCACATCTCCTTTAACCCCAACTAAATGCTTATTTAATCGAGTAATTCCTTCATCTTTCAAATGATTGTTACAAAACAAGCAAATAGTATGGTTTCTCACAACAGGAACCAATGCAGCATGAGCCCAAGCTAGATCATTGTATCTTACCACAATGCAGCATAAGCCCAAGCTAGATCATTGTATCTTCCTGAAGTGGTTTGATCATAAGTACTTGAACTTCCTTCCATTTATTTGTAAAAGTAAATGAAGACATATATCAAAATAAAGAATTTTCATTTTCAACAATTTTCATTTCCAATAATTTCTAACAATTTCGTTTTCAACAATTTCGAACAATTTCAATTCAAAGTTTCAAACATCATAAAACATAAATAAACAATTTGCATTTATAACAATTTCCAACAATTTCTATTTCCAAATTCCAACAATTTCAATTCAACAATTGCAAAATATACATAAACAATTTCCATTTCCAACAATTTCATTTCCAACAATATTAACTATCACAATTCATAATTCACAAAACATAAACAATTTCCATTTTCAATTTTCAACAATTTCTATTTCCAAATTTGAACAATTTCAATTCAAACGTCACAAAAATATACATAATCAATTTCAATTTCCAAAATTTAACAATTTTCAACAATTTCATTTCTAACAATTCCAATTCAACCGACACAAAACATACACAAACAACCAAATATAATATAATTGTTTTTCAAATTTCAAAGCAAAAAATATACCCAAAACATCATAAATCCAATTCAATGTCAAGTCAGGTTGGGTTTGGATTTGGACCTATTTCAGATCTGGTGATTCAGGGTGTGGTGATTGTTTGACTAGTGTAGTGGTGGGCTGATGGTGTCAGACTGTTGTCGTGGTGGGGTGGTCATTATTGGAGATGGAGTGGTGGCAATGGCAAATAAGAAAGAAACTGAGAGTGTGAGAGAGAAAAATAAAAAGGGGGACAAGGAGAGTAGAGAGAGTTATCGTTAGGGGTTTAAAAGTTTGACTTTTGCATATCAATCCTTGCATTTTTAAAATTTTCGATACTGTTCAATATACGGTCGGTATTTTGAATACTACCAGTACCAGTCGGTACCAAGCAAAAAATGCCAATACAGAGCGGTACCAATAGTCGGTACCAGTACACATCCTTTCGTACCATTTTTTGGCACGGTTAGTTGACAGTGGAATTTATCAGTTGATTTGACCTACAAATAATATCAACTGTTTATTTAAAGATGTTTAGTAAAATTAGTTATTTAGTATTAGTTGTCTATATGTAAAATGACTTATGAAGGCGTGACTTAAAAAAAGGGATTTATAAAAAACATGAGTATTATATCTTAGTTTTTTTAATATTCGCTTAAGAATTTAGATTTTAGATATTTAACTTCACAAAATTAAGTTTATAATTCTAATAAAAATCATAGAACAAACAACAATAACAACAACAACAACAACAACAATAATAATAATAACAACAACAACAATAACAATAACAACAACAACAACAACAACAACAACAACAATAACAATAACAATAACAATAACAATAACAATAACAATAATAATAATAATAATAATAATAATAATAATAATAATAATAATAATAATAATAATAA
>JAOSBK010000206.1:14200261-14217869 GCA_027568895.1 Erythroxylum shatona | reverse complement strand
TCCGTTATTTCAGATTCTGCTTTATGTTCTTTTTATTCGCTGCGATTCGCTTGCAATTCCGCTTTTGTTTGGCATTTCGCTTTGTTTTCGTTTCCTTCGCTTTTTGTTTTCCGGTTGGGATCCTGTTCCCGGATCGGGTCCCAACATGTTTACTTCGACTACTACTGTTATTGTTTTTAGCTAGAAAAATAGGAGCTGATTTGTCACAATATATCCTTAATGGCCTAGAAATGGAATCTACAAGTCTAAGCCCATATATGAAACTCTTTAGCTACACACTATGTGATGTAGCCTCAAAACAAGAAACAAGCTTAGCCTCTATGGTGGAAGTAGTAGTCAAAGACTGCTTGGCACTCCTCCAAGATATGGCTCCATTAGCAAACATGAAGATATAACCTGGTATTGATTTCTGTGAATCAACACACCCAGCAAAATTTGAATCTGAGTACCCTATTACCTCTAGATTTTCAGTGCTTTTGTACATAAGCATGTAATTTTTGGTCCCTTGAAAGTACCTCAATACTTTCTTTGCAGTTCTCCAGTAAACTAATCCGGGGTTACTTTGATATCTACCTAACATTCCAACAACAAATGCAATGTCAGGTCTTGTATAAACCTGAGCACACATCAAGCTTTCGACTGTAGAAGCATATGGAATGTTTTTCATTTATTTCCTTTCAAAATCATTTTTAGGGCATTGATGTAAATTCAACCTATCCCTTTTCACAATGGGTGCTACACTAGATGAACAATCTATCGTCTGAAATCTCTCTAAAACTTTATTAATATAGGTTGATTAAGACAAACCTAAAACACCACAGAATCTGTCTCGATATATCTTAATGCCAATGACATAAGATGCATCACCCATATCTTTCATTTCAAAATTTTTAGAGAGAAATGGTTTCATATCATATAACAAACCCCTATAATTGGTTGCAAGTAATATTTCTTCCACATATATAATACAAGAATTTTTTTTACTCCCACTAACCTTCTAGTAGATACACTAATCCATGACATTTTCTTCAAAACCAAATGATGAAATAATATCATGGAATTTTAAATACCACTGGTGGGATGCTTGTTTTAATCCATATATGGATCTTTTAAGTTTGCAAACCAAATGCTCACCATTAGGAGAGGAAAATCCTTCTGGTTGTTTCATGTAAATCTCTTCGTCTAGGTCACTATTCAAGAAAGTCATTTTCATATCCATTTGATGCAATTCTAAATCAAAGTGAGTAACCAATGCTAAAATTATACGAACTGAATCCTTTTTAGAAATAGGAGAAAATGTATCTGTGTGATTGATTACTTCTTTTTGAGTGAATCTTTTAGCAATGAGTCTTGCCTTGTATCTATCAATAATGCCTAATGAGTCTTTCTTTGTCTTAAATAGCCATTTGCCAACTATGGGTTTTGCTCCTTTAGGCAACTCATCAAGATCCCAAACATTGTTATTCTTCATACAATTCATTTCTTCCTTCATACCATTGTACCATAAATTTGATTATTTACAACTCATGGCTTGTGAAAAGGTTCTCCTATATTGTAGTCAGATTCTTGTAGATATTTATATAATCACTAGTTATAATTGATTTTCTTATTCTAGATCTAATGTTGCACCAACATTCCCCTATAAAGTTTGTTGTTGAACTAGTTGCTGAATGTTGTCAGATAATTCCTAAATAACTAGATCTACTAGGTTATCAATAACTTGTGGATTTTTTTTATTGTCATTTATGTTTACAGTAGGCTATTGAATTTCAACAGTTGTTTGTACAATGGCTATTTGAACTTGAGGATCATTGTGAATGACAATCACCTTACTATTTGAGGTGGAAGGTTGAGTATCCATATGATCATTATCAAAGACTGTATCTTGAAATTAATCCATCCCACTAATCAAGTCATTGTCACGAAATTTTGCATTTCTTGATTCCGCAATTCTAGTGTGATGTGATGGATAATATAAATACCCACTTATAATCCTTGGATCTAATTTATTTTCTTGTGGCTTATAAATTCTTACTTCAGATAGACATCTCCAAATATGGGTATGTTGTAAACTTGGTTTTCAACCTTTAAATAACTCAAATAACGTCTTTGGAACAACCACAGTTGGTACCCGATTTAATATATAGATAACCATCTTAAGAGCTTCAGTGCACAAGGACCTGGGAAGTTTGGAGCTACTCTACATGCTTCGTACCATGTCTAACAATGTTCGGTTTCTTGTTTCTACTATACCATTCTAGTCCAGAGATCTAAGCGTAGTGTATTGGGCTACTATCCCATTTTCTTGAAGATTCCTCACAAATGGACTAGGTGCTTGTCCACCTTCAGTATATCTACCATAATATTCCTCACCTTTATCAGATCTTACGATCTTAATTTGCTTACTGCATTGTTTCTCTACTTCTACTTTGAACATTTTAAAAGCATCTAGTGCTTCATTCTTGTTATGAAACAAGTAGAGATACATATATTGTGAACAATCATCTATAAATGAGATGAAGTATTTCTGACCATACGGGTCCATATATAGACTACAAGTATCCGGATGTATGATTTCTAATATGTATGAACTTCTTTTGGCACCTTTCTTTGATTTGTTAGTTTGCTTTCCCTTTATGTAGTCCACACAAATATCAAAAACAACAAAATCCAAAGTACTAAGTACTGTGTCAGTCACCAATCTTTTAATCCTTTTTATGGAGATATGTCCTAATCTTTGATGCCACAACATAGAGGAATTTTCATTCATGACCTAATGTTCATGAACATGTGTTGGATTATAACATGTATTATCTTGTAAATTAAAATAGAAAAGACCATCAAATAATGTACCATTTGCAACAAATTTTGATTTATAATGCAACTTTAAAGATTTGTCTGAAAAATGAAAGGAAAAGCAAAACGGTATAAGTCTTGAAACTGAAATCAATTTCCTAAAGAATATAAAATGTCTTTTCTAGTT
The DNA here is from genome assembly GCA_027568895.1 of Erythroxylum shatona. Classification (NCBI taxonomy): domain Eukaryota; kingdom Viridiplantae; phylum Streptophyta; class Magnoliopsida; order Malpighiales; family Erythroxylaceae; genus Erythroxylum; species Erythroxylum shatona. The sequence continues at coordinate 14,214,886 of JAOSBK010000206.1, read as the reverse complement.
TTAAAATAAAACCAGTACATAAAATTAAATTGCAGTCTTCATTAACCTCTACATGTGAATGTATCTTGTTTCTGGATAAGATATACTGGTCACTTACTACTGGCTTCCTTAGATTTTGCAAATCCTACAACACATTTGTAATACGGATTTTACAACTAGGATCAATCTACCATGTGTCATGACAAACTTCAACCATATTAGATTTAAAATAAACTAGTGAGATTAGATTAGCTTTCTTTTCAAACCATTCCTTACGTTTGACACAATCCCTCTTCATGTGTCCTTTCTTCTTCCAAAAGAAGCACTTGGACTCCTTTTTAATGTTAACTTGGATAGGTATTTGACATTTTCCCTTTAAGTTGGCTGGATTTTTCTTTTCTCCTAGAACAAACATATGTGCAGTATGTGAACTCTCTCCCTATTCCATCGATAATCTCCTTTCCTCTTGGACATATATGGTCATTAATTCATTTATTGACCACTTATCCTTATGTGTATTATAAGAGATTTTAAAGGGTCCGTATGGTGGTGAAAGGGTGTTCAAAATGTAATGCGTGAGGAAATAATCTGACATCTCAACCTCTAGTTTCTTTAACTAAGTCGCAATGTCCCTCATCTTCATGATATACTCACGAACACCTCTAACACCGGTGAGTCTTATAGATGAAAATTTCATAATTAGGGTGCTTGAAAGTCCTTTGTTTGAAGTTTTGAACTACTCATCAACAGCCTTCAGTAAAGCATGAACATTGTCATGTTGTTCTACGAAACCACAAATGCCAGCAAAAATTTTTGTTTTAATGAACATTACATTTAGGCGATTAGATCACTCCGAATGTTCATAAGGCGCAATTCAGTTGTAGTGCTAGCCTCTGTTGCCTTAGATGGTTCGTCCTTTCGAATAATATAATCAATGTTTATCCATCCCAGATGAAGAGGAATTATCTTCTTCTAAATCTTATAGTTTTCACCCTTAATTCGGGAATTTCATAACTTGTATAAAAGAAACTAATAGTTTGAATAACTGCATAAATTAAACATACTTGCTACTTATCAATAAATTAAGGCTAACAAACTATATATATGTATTACCAATCTAAAACATATCTTAAAAGACATAAATCAAATGACATAAAAATTGTCCATGGGCTAAAATTTTAATTCAAACATATTTATGTTAAACTATATGATAAAACCATCAAATTATACACCAATTTCATTTATTATACTAAAAATAATTAATTACATTTAAAAATCTTTAAACTTTATGTGATTAATTACATAAATATATAATTAGGGTTGCTATAGCTAAGCCCTAACTATTAATCACTAAAAATTTTTTTATCTATGATATTATTCACAAGGCACAAAAAATAGATATAATAGTCATGGAATAATCTGTTGCATGATTAACAGTTATTCAATTATAATACCAACGTATAATATATACAAACATAAGCCATTAGTTTAGATGGCTGAGGCTCACCATACCCTCCCATGAGGGCGTTGGCTTGAGCCCCAACCCCAGCCACCGCAATCCAACATCTGATTTTGATTTCAAAACACATATACAAAACAACCAAAAAATACCACAAAAAACACCACAAAACTAAATCACATATTTGATTGTTAACAAAAACGTACTCAACACCAACAGTTAAAACTGACACAGTCCAACATCTGATTTTGATTTCAAAATGACCAAAAAACACCACAAAACCAGATCATGACCCATTAGGTGCTCCATAAAACCACCCAAAAATGCCACAAAAACATTTTTTAATATAGAAGCGCTTGTGAAACACTTAATAGAAGCTTTCTACTTTTAATCTAAAGAAAACATCCAAAAACAACTCTAAATCGAAAATTATCGAATCTGAAAAATTTTATAGAATTTGAACATTCTCCAACAACTTCAACAAAGATGAGATTAACCTAGCTCTGATATCAAATGTAATCAAATTCTAACATATATTCAACAATAATATACATTAGAATATCATATAATAATAAATGCGAAAGAAAAATAAAATACCTCCTATCATTGTTGTTAGTGTTTGAAGAGGTGCGTTTTGAAATTCTTCTAAACTCTTAAATTCCCAATACAATAGTGTATGTCTTTCAAAAGAGAAAAGAAGCTTAGGGGCTCAAAATCTGAGAAAAAAAACCTATACGAATGTGCTTCCATCAAGCACAATATCAACTACCATAAAACCAGGAATTCGTACTTATTAAATTACATAACGTTTTGACCATTTGTGACACAAGCAGAGAAAAAGTTCTCACACTCTCACCACAAAAGCATCGGGAAGATATTTATTCAAGGTAAATGAAATGTTTGGAATGGCATTGGACTTTCAGGAACAGCATTTAAAAAAAAAAAAAACTAGCGAAACTGAAATAGAACCGATGTTATTTTTACTTGAATCAGGCAGGCACATGTACTTGAAGTTTGATGTATGAATGCAAATGGGATCTCAGTGTGATGTACTTAGCATATTCCGGTGGCATCGAACTTCTCTTCACCATGCTTTGGATATAAAGAACAATGCAACCTATTGTATTCAATTTATTCAGAATAGTACCAACAGCCAAAGCAATCTGTCTTAAAAGACAATAAAACAAAACGATGACGAAGATAAAAATCAATGGCATTTAGACGGAAGTTTCAGGAGGGCAAGAAGCTGGTCGGAAAGCCAGGGGGCCTGCAGCATAGATGACTGCTTGGTAGGGAGTTCCGTGCAATATCTTGTTCTGGTAACGAAGTGGAGCACCATCAAGTCCATAGTTAATATTGGTGAGGAGGCTGCAATTGGCAGTATGAGAGGAAACAGGCTTCACGTGGCAGGATTGAAGAGGATGATCCAAAAGGTTATTGTTCATCTTGTACCCATCCAGTTGGGCGTAGAAGTAGCCATTCCCATCAGTTTGGAATGCATTGTAGTAAGTCACTTGTTTCTGGTGATTTTTGCAGATGACACTAACTTTAGCTGATGGGATTGGCTCAGCACGAGTCAAAGACCATGAACCATAATATTTACAGCTCTGGCAATACACCATGCCTTCAACAACAACATCCACTTTATCTGCTGCCGCTGCTTTTGTTGACTCACTCTCGTAGGCAGCTACAGTAAGCAAAACAAGAGAGAATAGCAGGAGAAAGCAGACGGTGAAGTGGTTGTGTGCCATATCTTTTGAAAAAGTAATCAGACGTTGGAGCTTGAGCGCACAGAAGAAACTTATTTATGGTTTTGAAAGCTACTCGATAGAGACCTAATCATGTAAGGCTATTTAGCTGTTTATTAGTGAGGAGCTATTTGCAGTCTTCAGCTTCTGATCGACGTGGGTACTACCAAGTTGATTATCAACTTCAATCATTTACCCACTGTCGTAGTCAAAGCCTACGCGAAGGTAGCCTTCATTATTTTATTCCAAAGAAAATAAAGTCCAAGCGCCTTGCTATTCAACCCTTGGATGTATAGACTTGACTTGTGGACCATGCATAAAGATGTAACGTACTTACAGTACTCACAGCGTAGAAGTTGAGAGTAAGCACCATTTCAATTTTCAAGGAAGGACATTCCCATCCAAATCCGAGTTCCCGTTTAAGTGATGTCTTGAAGCCATTCAAGTCATAACGAAGAGACCCCAATCGAGTATAAAGAACCGCAATGCTGTCTGGTTTGCTTGTATTGCTTTTACTCCTGACAATGGCAACTTACCAAGACCTTTTAGTTCCTTTGGGTCAGGGGATTTGCTAAAACCAGTATTCGACTTGCTGACTGCTGGGTGCATAGGTTAGAGGGTGCGTGGTTATTATACTCCATCATCCATCTTGCAAAGAGAACCAAATTTCTGACGAATGACATATACAGATCGCTTAATGGGCTAATGTTTCCGGGATTTGATTCACATTTCTGCTCATCTTGTATATCGCAAAACTTCAGCCCACAAACTATTTCCTATCTCATTCCCAAGCTATGCAATAATGAGAGCCTTCATAAAAGATGCGCACCATACACTCCCATCGTAGAATAGAAAACTTGAGATGGAAACAGGCCAAAATTTCCATCCCACACCTGAGATTTTATAGTCTTGGTAGATTTTACTGGATTGTTTACTCACTTCTAAGCATCCATCTCTACTTATTGCCCAAAAACAAGCGACAGGTAATCTATTCTGTAGACCATTTTCAAATGCAGCCCGGTTACCACCTGAACAATTTTCCGCTGAGTTCAGCAACTTGAACCAAAACCATCCTCGGTGATTGCAAGCTCTTGATTCACAAAGTTACTCTTAACTACTTAATTAGATTTGAAGCAATCTTATGGATTAATTCACAATTAAGATCTCTCTTTAATTATTTATTAATCTAAGATTTGTACGTCTATTAAGGTATCAACTCTCATTATGTAACTTAACATATAAATTTGATTCAATCTCTCGATTTTTTATTATTAAGTATAAGCATGACAAATGCCACAAAGCAATACTATATTGAATTTAACAAGATAAAATTATACAAAATAATTCAAGAATAAACCATAATATAGATTTCGAAATTTATAATCATGTTCATCATCCTAAAAATCAGAGTTAACATCTAACACAAGAAATAGAATAAGAAAGTAATGAATAAGTTTGAAAACCTTGATATGGAAATTCTAGAAGGGTGGAATTGACTTGCTGTATCCATTATTTGATCTTCTTCTTTATATTGTGTAGAATATTTCTGCATTTTTTCTTTTCCTTTTCAAGTGTCTTTGATGACTCTCATAGCCTCTCTCTGAATTTAGACGCTTCCGAACTCCTCTTTGATGTCACCTTCTTATTATCCTTATATCAATGAACTAGGGTTTGTGGGATATCAAGTAAGTGACCATGTACCTCCAAAAAAACCTTAATTTGTAACTTTACATCGTTACAGAGACTTACAAGGGCAACATGCACGACCATGCATATCAACATACACTAGCATTAACTCTATACAAGCAGGCATTATATCTTTGATGGTCCATACATTTGTAGAGACTTTCACAGTCACTATACATAAAGTGTAGGTCCATAATTGCTCTAATTTTTCATCCTATGCTACGCTTTCGCTCGAATACATCTCCTCTTGCTTTTTGAAGACAATTATTAACTATAAACACGCTTGAAGCAAATTAAATATTATAAAACTCTTAAGTAACAAGCAAAATACATTAAATATAGGTATATAAATATAGATAAAATAATGATCTATCAACATCTGCTTGCTTAAACTTTATCTTGTCCTCAAGTAAATCATAATCTAATTCATCAAACTTTCAACGTTCATCCCTTATTAACCGCAACATGTCCATCTATACTCTTCGTCATCATATCATATCAATCAAATTAATATACATCATATCATATCAATCAAATTAATATACAATTATATTCAAGTCATTATAGAAAAAACCTTCATAAGCCAATATCAAGAGCAATCACATAGATAATCTTTTTGAAATAGAAAGCATAAATTTTTACACTCTCATCAAGAATTCACTCAATGCACTCAAAGTGTTTAGGGTGAAAAATGTAAGAACTCTCAAATCATTGCATAGAAAGACTCTTAACCATAAGCTTACAATAAAATAATATCTCCACCATTATAAGTAAACTAGAAATAAAAATCAAGAGTTCTTATTATAGTGTTTTAATAAGGCTTAGGTTAGGGTATGATAGGGATAAAAAAAGGTGATAAAAATGAAGAAAATTTGTATAAATAAAATTACATGAAACTTAGTTCTTTATAACGTAGTTCCTTCACACCATAATTCCATTAGTACCATAATTTAAAATTTTATTATTTTATGCTCACAACATATATGATTTATATTTTTATTTTTGAGCATTTACCATGTGCCAACAATCCAAGAAGTATTGGACCTTTACAAATTTTTAAGTTCCAAGCAATCAAGTAAATGTAAATAGCCTTTATGGTTCAAAATAAAAAAGGCTTTAAAAAATTAGTAAAAGGCTAAAAATGTGGTTATAATCAATGGAAAAGCTAAGTCTCCAAATTGATTACTCTTAAGGGATAAAATATGGTAGGATAATAACAAGAAAATAGGGTAAACAAAGGTTCAATATAAATGCCTTTATCATTTCAATATTTCTAATTTAACAAATGTGATCTTAATATGAACAATAAAAGCAAGTTCTAGAATTATCCCACTATTCATGATAACATACATGAAAGAATAAAAGAGGTTAAAGAATTATTTATTTTCTTTTAGGCTTAAAAACTCACAAAAATAGTCTTGCGTGCAAATAATATGCAAAATTACTATCTTATTAATTACTAAAAATATAACTTATAAAAGCAAATCTATTCTAACTTTTATCCATTTTCATACTAATCCAATTCAATAATCAACAATGATCTAAATTATTTTGGACAGATTTTAACTAACTTAGGATACCATTTAATGATATGTAATAAATAAGATTATAATAAACTTAAGAAAATCGAATCCCCTTCACCCTTAAATTTGTATATTGTACCTAATGTACACAATCTAAGCACATAAAAATAAAATAAAATAAGAAAAAAATTAAGAAGGGTTTATTGGTACTACCCTGAATAATAATATGTATAGAGTCCAATTTGAGAAGGGTTTATTAGTACTACCCTGAATAAGAATATGTATAGAGTCCTAAAGTGAAGAAGATCCATCCTATGTATATACATGTCCATCCTTACAAAATATAAACAACAAGGATAAAAAGATAAAAGAATAATAATAACAAAAATAACTAAAGGACATGGGAATGAAAATATCATAATATAAATAATATATTATCTATTCAGACAAAATAAAAGAAAATAAAAATCAGACAAAGGATAAGGAAAAGAAAAGAAAATACCTAATATAAACATCCTATAGTCCTATGGTGAATTTGGCATAGCTATCGAAAGAGGGTCCTCAGGTCGTGAAACCTCAAACTGTGGAAAGGTTAAAGACGATGCAACAGCTTCAGATGGTGGAGGTGGGAAAGACATTCCAAGGTGACCGGCCATTTGCATCAGTAAGTCTACCATCCATCTATTATGGTTTGCTCTGCATGTACCTTGAGCTTCAAGTTGCTCTATTTTCTTCACAATCTCTGCATGTTGTACTCATATAGTTCACTGAATGCCCAGGATATGGCCTATATGTTTTTATAGTCAAGCTACCTTTAATTAGTCTGAGTGTTGTGTCAGCATCCTAGGTACTTCGACACTAACCTCCTTATGTGTGACTCCTCCTATCTAGGATGGTAGTGAGCTTAATTACAGTGGCTACTTTGTTATGTGTGGATCCGTATCTCGTCGACTCGTCAAGAACCTAATCAGGTAGTAGATGTCACTCGTAGGTCCCTGTCACCTACATACCATATAAATGTGTTTCATCACATCTAAATTTACCGTCACTATGGTACCAACTATTCTCATTACTGGTAGTCTATTGAAGACCCTCATCCTCTGATATAAGGTCTAACACATATGTCCCGACCTTCTTCTCCTCACTCTGATGCCAAATGAATTGGGCTAATGCATGCCTCATATGTATTGGTGTCCGCTCACTTATGCTTCATAAGTAGAACACATCTAGGTTTTCAACTACTTCAAAGTTGTTGCCCTGCTCGCTTAGTATACGACTCAGCTGGGGTCATAGTCATTGTCCTCGCTAATAATACTCTAAAATTGGCAAGAAGACATTCCATACAAGAAGTCTGTCTATAGGGCTACATAGTCTAGTGTCCCCACAAACTTTTGGTCATACACTCCCATCATGACGAAGAACTCAGAGTACCTTATATGGATCATTTCTTACAGCAATTATAGCAACCTTTCTCTACAAAGAACATGGGGAGCACCTTGAGCATCAACTCCTAGTACGACAACTCCATGGACTTGAAGAATATGGACCATCCTATAATGTTAATAACATGTTGAACCTGTTGGACTGAACTGACCTGCTCCAGCGTCTCCCAGTCAATGCTTCAGTCGGTCTTGAAATTCTTATGGGCTGCAGTATTGAATAATAACAGTGGAGGTCGTCCTGATGGCTAGACTATATTGGTTTGCCTGTAATGTGGGCAAACTCCCCTCGGGTCTCTAGAGGACCCTTCTCCTCGTTGTCTCTTCCTTGGTGCTTCTTTTGTTCATCACAATCCAGTCATTATGCCTGAAACTTTAAATAAATGTGAGAAAATAGCACATAAAGTACAAAAATAACCACTTCCCACACTTTTCTCATGCTCACTTAATTGTTAAAGGGTGAACATGCACAAAAAAAAAAAGAAAATTAAACACATGGAAAAATAAAAAATATAAAATATAAAATAAATAATTACAAATTAAAAATTAATTAATAGCTTACTTAATCATAAAATTGAAATTAAAAGCATTGTAATTCATAAATAAAACTAATCTAATTATTTGATTACAAAATTAAACTTAAAATTGAAATTCTAGAAAATAACTTTATTTAACTATAAAAACAATCAATTAATCCTAATTACATGCAAAATTATCACAATTTAATATTTAGTGAGCCAAAATTGCAAATCCAATTGAAATTTCATCCAATTCGTATACAGTTCATCAAATTGAATAAAATCATATGGGTAAGCATAAAATTCAATTATTAAACCACAATCAAGCATAAAATCAAAAATTTTACACTAAATCACAAACCCTAACCATAGCATTTTGGGGAAAATCTCTAAAATTTCAAAATACCCAAAGATTCATACATAAACAAGTTAAATCAATGAAAATACTTACTTAGGTGTCACAATTCGGTAAGAAAAATGCAAAAATTGGGTTAGAGAGGGAGATTCGGCCGTGTAAGTCCGCGATAACCCTTAAAAAACCCTAAATCTTTTGTCTCTCTCTCTCTCCCAACACACTATCAGTCATGTAGCTGACTATATAAGTCACTAAATTTTAAAATCCACAAGACAAAGGCATGTAAGTTATCGCAAACTTACATGGTCTTAAACATATGTGTGTATCTGACCATGTAAGTCTACACAGGCGTGTTTATACAGGTATATCTAGGAGGCTTATAACTCTCTATGCTAGTGTGTGAAATTTTTTAGAAGATTCAAAGTGTACACTACCATGTGCAAAGACTGTATAAGTCTCTATGACCATGTACAATAAGAAAAATAGTTGGAAAGACTTTAAAAATTTTCACTCAAAATTACAAAATTTTATCACACATACCTTAAAACAAAAAATATGCACAATCTCACTAGGATGCTTGTATCCTAACACTAAAACACATCAAAAATTAATAGAATCTTATACTAAAATCAAGATAAAACAAAATGAAATTAAATTAAAAATAAAACCTATCCTAATTCTTGGTCTACCTCCCAAGTAGTGCTTGTTTAACGTTGTTAGTTCGATGTACCCTGCACATTGACCACTTACTTAGGTTTATAATTAGTGACTTGGTTCCACTCATTTGTCCCCATGGCGGTTTAGTAACCTGTGAATAAGCCACATGTTTTAAGATAATAATAAGGGGGTGTGAAAATCTCTGAAATTGCAAAATAGCCAAAGATTCATGCATAAACAAGCTAAATCAATGAAAATACGTACTTAGGTGTCACAATTTGGCATGAAAAATGGAAAAATTAGGTTAGAGAAGGAGATTTGCCCGTGTAAGTCCGCGATAACCCTTAAAAAACCCTAAATTTTTCGTCTCTCTCTCCCAAGACACTATCGGTCATGTAGCTGACCATATAAGTCACTAAATTTTAAAATCCACAGGACACAGGCATGTAAGTTATCGCAAACTTACATGGTCTTGAACATATGTGTGTATCTAACCATGTAAGTCTACACAGGCATATCTATACACGTGTATCTAAGAGGCTTGTAACTCTCTATGCTAGTGAGTGAATTTTTTTAAAAAGATTCAAAGTGTACACTATCGTGTGCATCGACTATATAAGTCTCTATGACCATGTACAATAAGAAAAATAGTTGGAAAAACTTTAAAAATTTTCACTCAAAGCTATAAAACTTTAACACGCATACCCTAAAACAAAAATATGCACAATCTCACCAGGAAGCTTGTATCCTAACACTAAAACACATCAAAAATTAGTAGAATCTTATACTAAAATCAAGATAGAAACAAAATGAAATGAAACTAAAAATAAAATCTATCCTAATTCTTGGTCTACCTCCCAAGTAGTGCTTGTTTAATGTTGTTAGTTCGATGTACCCTACACATTGACCACTTACTTGGGTTTATAATTAGTGGCTCGCTTCCACTCATTTTGCCTCGTAGTGGTTTAGTAACCAGTGAATAAGCCACATGTTTTAAGATAATAATAATGACATAATTTTTCAAATTAAGATATTCAAGTGATTTTATTAATTCCCTTTTCCATAACAACTATTAATAAAGTAAAGAATGATGAAACTCCTTGAATCTTTAGTTAACTTTAATAGTTTGTCTTCTATGAAAGGTGAGTTACTCCTTTTCTTCCTCAATCATTATCCACTCTTCTATTTTCTCTTCTTGAACAGAGACTGCCTTCTCTTCTTCAACCTCTATTTCCTTTGTCATCTGTTCTTCTTTCTCTTTTTGAATTGCAGCTTCATTCATAAAATTGACCTTTGTCTCCTCTTCACTTTGAGGCATTAATAGGCCACATTAACATGTTGTATCTGGCTTAGTATCTTTAACTGAAGAAAAATTATCTTTGAATACGCGACAGCTAGCCTAACCTTCATCAAGTTCTTCCATTAAAGATTCAATTAGAGCGTATCATTCCATGCATCTTTGTAAGAGTTGCTCCACTTTGAATTATCAGTATGCTTCATATGGTGTATTTTGAGGCTAGTTTCATATGCAATATGGATGCTCCCATATATAATATTGCCCCTGACATTAATGATTGTAATGGTTACCCTTACAAATGTCATAACATAATAAGGATAACAGTTGTGCTTCCATGTTACTTGGAAGATTCCTCATATTCCTTGTTAATAATGCATTAGAAAGTTGCCCAACTTAAAACTCCAAGTTATGAAAGCAAAAGAGTGGTTCTTTATTATTTGATCAAATTTGGCTTCCATCCTCTTCTGAATTTCATCTTGGCTATTGAACTTGGAGCTTAGCACGTCCATTGACTTATCCAACTTTGACTCCAAGGATTAATAGTTGAATCAGTAAAGATAACAATAAAAGTGAAGTTAATCAATAATGGAAACTTAGGAGTTATTATATCCTTGTTTTGTCTTCCCTTTATCTTGTTAATTCAATTATGTTTGATCCTAGATATCCTAAGGTTTAGTTATCCTCTCTCGAGATCTAATCAGGTAATTCCAATTGAAATACATAACAATTAATTGCAACCTTTTAATTCACAAAACTACTCCTAACTACTCAATTGGATTTGAAGCAATCCTGATGATAATTAACTCACAATTAAGTCTCTCTTCAATTGTTTATTAATCTTATAACACCCATTATATGGAACCTGAAACTACCCACAGATATGGCAACCAAATTCCTTTACAAACAGTCGTGGCATACATTTCTATTCATTTATAGGGACTTTCATCACACATCTTTCTATTCAATGCTATACATATACATATTACAAATTTTCACATCACTTAACATTATCATTAAAAAGTACAAATACATTTTTACATTAACATGATAATCCAAAAAGAAAACATACAATTTCCTTTACTCTTTTACATGTACAATCATCTTAAACCAAAACACATTCTAAAGGTACTTTTACTACTATTGGCTTTGGTTCCTGCAAATGTTCCATGCACCTCACTCTTATAACCCGGATCTATACAGATTAATACCTGTATTAAGCTTAAAAGCTTAGTGGGAAAAGCACTTAGTTTGGATGACCACGACTAGTAGTCATCCAAAATATCATAACTCATATATCATAAATTCACATTCATGAACCAAACAGTAATATTTAACGCTCATGTAAATAATGATGACATACTTAAGCAAACTATATAATGCAAATATGCTTTAACATATTATCCATATACTAAAAGTGCACATTTATAAGCCAAATATTGATATATCATAACTCGTATACCATAAATTCACATTCATAAACCAAACTTTAATATTCAACGCTCATGTAAATAATGATGACATACTTAAGGAAAGTATATAACGCAAATATGCTTAAACATATTATCTATATACCAAAAGTGCACATTTATAAGCCAAATATCGATATTTAACACTCATTGATACAAATTATCAAGACAAATGCAAATACTCATCAATACCAATTATTTATGTTGTCAAGTTATATTTCTTATTTATAACTATTTATTTTACTTTCTATGTTAGGCCTGCATATTCCTGTAGGTATGGATAACAGGAGTTATGGATATCTAAAGATATCAGAACTACGGATACTCGTAAGTATCGAATTGTGGATACCCAAAGGCATCAAATTGTGGAGACATCATAGTCTCGAAATGAAGACACCATTGGTGTCAAACTATAGCAGTTACGTTGTATCCCTATAGGCATACCTATCTATCCACTACTAAGATAATAGAGCAGCCACTATAACATTTCTATTAACCATTTTTCAATTTCACAATTCATATATTGATAATTCATATGATATACATTTAAAGTCATAAAATATATATAAGTGTTCATACATGCAAGTCATAACTTATCACCATTAGAAGGGTGTCAAAATCACACTTGTGTAATCATACTATACAATATGAGTAATAAATGTGCATACAAATCATTTATGTACCTGTAAGTTTTCTTTAGCATGCATTATGCTCACTATTAAATTCAAATGTCCAATCACCCAATACACATAAGGTAAGTCCTATTTTATCTATTTCTAGGTGTTTGAAAAGTTTTATATACATTCAAAAAGGTTCATATAAGATATGGTAAAAATTGAAAATAAGAACAAACTCAATATAGTGCAATTTGAGTTAAGCCCACGTTGGATCGAAAAATAGGCAACTAATAATCCAGAAGTAAATCATATGATAGACTCCATTTATTCCTTAATATGCATATAGAAAACGTTCAAATTAGGTTTTAAGGTCTTCTAGACATTTGTTACTCTATGTTTTAGTTTTCATAGAACTAAAAATCAGGCCATTTGGAGTTTCCAATCATAAGATATATACCAAATATCATAAGCTACATAAAACAGGGGTAGCATCATGTCACCATTTTTTATTCAATTTTCCAATATCATAAAGCCATAATAAAGCTAGAGTCTCTTCTATAGATTCTTAGTTCTATATCTTAGGTTTTATAATCAATTGAAATCACTCAATTTAGAGGCCTGTAGGTTTATTTGTGACCCAAACAATGTGACTAGTTCAATATACCTTAGACATAATTCCACTACACGATACTCTCTTGTCATATTCAACCAATTCTGTGCAAGGTAACTCCAAAATAACACCAAAACATCATCCAAACATCCAAATGAATCTTTGTATCCATTAAAACGTACACACAAAGAGAAATTAGACTAAGTGCAGTCCCAAATATTAAAATTGGCAAAGTAGTTCTTCTAATGCCTTTCCTTCCTTCCTCTTTGGCTTTGCTTGGCTCACCGAATGAAAAATGACAGGATGAAGAAGATGAAATGTAGAGGAGAAAAATCTAAAGTTAAAACCCTAAGTGTTTTCTGTCTCCCCTCTCTATATGCCTTTTCATGAATTTTCTAGTCTTTCAATCCCATTGGACCATATGTCACAATCCTATTGGACCACGTGTTACAATTCTATTGGATCATGTGTTACAATTCTATTGAACACACACAAGCTTTAATCTTATTAGTCACACATGTTTTACTCCAATTGGTCCATGTGTTAGCTTTAGAAAAGATTGTTTATTGATCCTTCTTCTTCCTTTAATTCCTAGATTGATATCGGGACCCGATCCGAGAACCGGATCCCAACCGAAAAACGAAAGACGGAGGCAAAAACGAAGCAAGACTAACGAAGAGCGGAACAACCAGAACGAGGATAAAACGAAGCGGAAGGCGAATCTCAAAAGCGAATCGGAGATCGAAAATCGAAGCAAATCGTATGACAAACGGATCGAATCGAATCATACAAAGTGAAGCGAAAAGGACAAACGAATTAATCAAATGGAATCAAACGAACTGAAACATATCCGACATCCGAGAACAAAATACAAGCAAAACCGATCGCGTTGGAAACCTAGACTATCCAAATCCGGTATAAATTTTTTTTTCTTTCTTTTCTTTCCTTTTTCAATTCTTTCATATTTATTCAAACTCATTCAAACAAAACCAAATAATTTCCACTCTTGGAAAACACTTCACACAAATCTCAAATCATAATCATTTTCTTATACATTATCGGAACTCCCATAAATTCATATTATTTCTACCAAAAATTCGGCAGCATAACGGCTGCCTTTCATAAAACCCAAAACCTGCAAGGTTCAAAATACACTTCTAAAATTCCCAATCAAACATACAAACGTCAAAATCCACCGGACCCTCCGTCCGGGATCTCAGCATACACAAACGCAAACCTAATTCTAAAACACTTTCATAATTGTACTTCAA
>JAOSBK010000206.1:14165380-14184231 GCA_027568895.1 Erythroxylum shatona | reverse complement strand
AAGTAAACTTCCTAAAATGCCCTCACACATGTTACCCTTTTAATTCTCACTTAACCACAATTAAACCTTAATTAAACCTCAATTATCCACTAATCCTCCCAATTTAATCAAACTAAAGCATAAAATATAATTATCACAATTCATGCTTAATAACATCATAAAAAAAAATTAGGGGCCTAACAGTCTCAACAAGGATATATTAGTAAATTATTAAAAATATTTAGGGTAGTTTCAATTCAAAACGGGAATAAATTTAGTGAAATGCAATGTCCCAAGAGTGATTTGGAATGAAAGGAAATGGAATATGTTCCCTGTGTATCTGTAGTTGAGAGTTTGATGTATTCAGACTTGTACTCAACCGGATATCAGTTTTGTTGTTGAAATGTTAGGCCGATATCAAAGTAATCTTAGATTGGACCATTGAAAAGCTGCAAAGAAAGTTCTTAGGTATTTACAAGGTACCAAAGATTATATGCTCATATGCAGGAAATCATATCGTTTAGAAGTGATCAGTCATTCAGATTCAGACTATGTTGGTTGTGTAGACTCAAGGAAATCTACCTTTGATTATCTATTCCAACTAGTAAGAGAGGCAATTTCTTGGAAGAGTGGAAAGTAGTATTTCATTGTTACTTCCATTATGAAGGCCAAATTTGTATCATACTTTGAGGCCACTATTTAAGTATTGTGGTTACGAAACTTTATCATAGGGCTAGGTATTGTTGACAATATAGCTAGACTACTAAAAATTATTGTGATAATTCTGCAGTTGTCTTCTTCTACAAAAATGATAAATATGCTAAAGGTGCTAAACACATAGATTTGAAATACTTGTCAGTCAAAGAAAATGTACAAAAATATAAAGTGTCAATTGAGCATATTAGAACGGATTTAATGGTAATGGATCCGTTAACTAAAGGATTGTTGCCTAAAACATTTACTGGCTATATTGAAGGGATGGGCATTATAGATAAGTCCTTGTTAGCATAAGATCATGACTTAGGAATTCAATTAATATTATGTTTTTTTCTATTTGTTAGTTATCACATTATGTTATGTACACGCACTATTTTATTGTGATAACAAACTATGTTTTAGGAAATATTAAAGTAAGAATTACAGTGTTTCTTAATTACAATTATTTTGAATTAAAATGATTATGTGATACATAGAAGGAATCATGTCATTAGATGACTTATGACCGCCATGATCCCATTATTTCAATTCATTCAAGTTTGATGGCTTGACTGATTCAATATATAGTGCACGCTTGTGTTGTTGGATCATCAAGTCGTAACATGGGCCAAGTGAGAGATTGTTTAATTTAATAATCATAAATGTGGCCCATATTACTTTATTTGATTCTAATATTAAGTGACCCCAAAATAATGGTTATTGGGCTTATTAAAGGAAATTAGAGTCATGAGGGTAATTTAATAAAGAAACCCTTCCCTCTTCCTTCGATTTAAGAAACGTTTACATATATCACAGTACATATGTTCTTGCACCGTTGAAAAGAACAAAGAAAAAGGCAGAAGGGGACAGTGGATAAAGTTTTCCGTAAAGAAGGGATTTGCTAATAAGAAGATATTACACGAATATGGATCAAGGTTAGTATTCCCCTCTTTTCTTTATTTAACCGAACCTGAGTCCAGGTTTGGTTTATCAGGTTCAGGTTTTTAACTCGCGGTTCTAGGTTAACCGAACCGAACATGATTTATAGGTTTAGATTTAAACCTTAACCTGAAACACCCAAAAAAACCTATCATATATTTAGATATAATTTAAGAGGATATTAATAATAATAAATTCACTAGTAAACTATATTAATTCTTGAGTAAAAAAAGAAGAAAAGGAAAAAATACTTTAATTCTATGTTATTAAACTTTAATCTTGAACATTGCTATTATAAGTAACAACTAATGCATAACACTCAATACTTCTATTTCAAATAATAATTACTATATGTCAATGTTGTTGATCGAAGTATTAAACTACTAATAGAAAAAATTCATTGACTAAAATAATAATTGTTTAATAACTTATCTCTTTTTTTTTTCTAGTATGGATCTTTTATAAAACATTTTTTAGCTTATTTTTACTTTGCTTGGGTTTAACATAATGGATTAATCTTTGATGGATTTTATATGCATACTTTTATGAAAAATTTATATTTGTTTTCACCAATTAATTTTATAATTTTTTGTAATATATATCGATATAAATAGGTTCTGGTTACTGAGAATCGAATCTAAAAATAAGTAAACCGATCCTATAGGTTTTTTAATTAGGTTCAGGTTCGAGAAATTGTCGAACATAGCATTCAGGTTCAGGTTATTTATGAACGGCTCAGGTTATCCTACCATGAACACCTGAATGAAACTCATTCTTTAATGGTGAGTCTTTTTTAAAAAATATTTTTAATATTAATTAATTAATTACAATTAATTACAATATAATTAATTAATTAATTAAAATATAATTAATTCATTAATTAAAATATTGTAATTCATTAATTTTAAATATAATTAATTAAAATAAATATAATTAATTAGATTTTAATTACAATATAATTCATTCATTAGTTAAATATTGTAATTAATTAATTAACTAATTAAAATATAATTAATTACAATATAATTATTCGTTAATTAAAATATTATAATTAATTAATTAACTAAAACATTATTAATTAATTAAAATATGATTGTTAATTAATTAATTACATTGTAATTAATTAAAATATAATTCATTCATTAATTACAATATTGGAATTAATTAATTAATTAAAATATAATTAATTATATTAAAATTAATTAAAATATTATTATTAATTAAGTAATTAAATTATAATTAATTAATTACAATATAATTAATTAAAATTTGAAAAAAATTTATTTCTCAATATTTTTTATAAACCAACCATTATCAATAGTAACGGTAATCATTCTTTCCTCTTAACTAACCATCATAATTATAATGATAATATTCATTCTCATTTCTTACTTTATTCATTCCTATTCTTATTACCTTTCCCTCATGCAAACCAATCCCCCCCTTAATCTTACAGGTTACAGAAGTCTCTTTAAGAAATATAAATATCAAAATAATTTCTTTAAAACTCAAAAATAAACTTCTTCTCAAGTATGAAAGATTTATATACTAAACACACAACATATAAACTCATAATGTTTGTGTAATATTAAACTCTTAAAACATTAAGATGAATAAGATAAACATTACAAGAAATTTATATTGAAATAGTCTTAATCGTTTTAGTTCTTAAATTATATTTGCTCTTTACTTTACTCATTTTATTCATCCTTTAATTTATTTAATTTATTGAATTGATTTATTTACCAATTTGCTTTTTATTGAAATTTATATTTCACATACTACATAATTTTGTTATAATTAAGCTACCAATATTATCGAAAGTAAATTAGTTAATAATAATAAATTTTATTAACACAAAAATTATAAATTATAAATTATAAATTAGGATGTCACTTGCGGAGGTATATATTTTATAATCTGATAACTAATGATTGGGGTAGAGTAATTATATAAAGAAAGGGGCTTGTAAAATTTTGAGCACTGTCCTGATATAGAGGTGGGCTCTATTTTTATTTAATTTTTTCGGTATATCCAACAATTCAAGGAAAGTAGGCTTTTCGAAGTGACGCAAAGAAATGGGTCACCCAGCCCAAAAGACCGAGAAAGATGCTGCCAGCATGCAGCGTCGTTTTGTTTTTCTTTTTTGAAAAAAAAAAAAGCAAGATTGATACTAAACACAACTTGTAAGTGAAGCCACTGTATATAGTATATACATTATGGAAATGGACAGAAATTAAAGGGATCGACTTACAATGCGAGCCTTAATGTCATAGCGGATGATAGAGACCAACCCGAACAAATCGGGCTACAATGCACGAAGAAAGAAAGCAAAACTTTGGCAACAACAGTACAAAATGGTGATTGGTTTGTGGAGAACGCTACAGTCTAGGATATGCTGTACCAATAGAAAAAATTAGGATGCAAAAAGATCCTCCCTGAAGAGAGACGGGTTATACCCTCAGTCTGAAACTGAATAGCTTCCAACCAGTTTCGGGGGGTTCAATTCCTATTTCTGCTGAAGGAACGTAAGAAGCTGAATCACAGTCTTATACAACGCATGTCTAAATTTCAAGAAACACAAGTAAATATGAATGAAAGCAGATAATATAGAAGTAGAATAGACAAGGCATTTCATCAGTCGAGATGCTGACCTTAATAAAGTATTTCACATCTTTGCTCCTTTTGATATGAGAATCTCTCCATAAGGTATCTTCTGATCAACTTTGAGAAAATCACGAGAAGCCAGTACTGTAGCAACAAATTTATTATGCATTCAATGCCAGATTAAATTGTCTGTAAGGCTTTTTAGTTTTAGAAATAGATATTTGATTTTGGATAATAAAATTCGACAGCGTTGCTGATAAAAGAATAGTGCATTAAATTGTCTGTAAGGCTTTTTAGTTTTAGAAACAAGTGCTAATGATTACCGCAAGTTTGATAAAAAAGTAGTGCAGCTCCTTTTCGGTTCATCCCAGCAGCTAGATTGTTGAGGGACTCTTCCTGAGGGGCTCCAGGAGTTTCAAAATGATTCTTCATCTGGCTGTTGGTATTCAAGTCCGGTTATATGTGATCATTATTAGTATAGAATAAAAACCAAACATGAATCTTTCTCAACGAGCCATACGTTCTGATAGAATCAGTTATCTTGTCAACGGGCTGACTAATTATTGGGTTCTGGGTTTGTGTAGGTCCAGTTTCCATCAGCACTTCTGTGAAAATGCTCAGAAAGCTTATCAGTAAAAGGTACAAATTTACAGCCCAAGCAGCCGCAACTCTGAAACCAAAGTCATGAATAGGTTTCCCATTTACCTATATCAGGTGTTAGGCTCTCAGACAGCCTTGATAACTTGAAATCCGGCTCAGGATGTTTCCCAAAATTTTCTTCGGCTACAGGTTCAAGGCCACTGCCATTATGACTAGAAGCTGAAAAAGGCCTTTTCTTATTGGACCTGTTAAGAAAAAGTAATCCAATTATTAAAACATTTTATACGCATCGTTCCAACACTATATTGCTTTGAAAGGGTAAAAATGAAATGGTCAAATCCAAGCAACATGATTCTCGCATAAATCAAATTGTCAATCCAATTCTTTTTATATGGCCCGTTTCACAAACCGTTCTGAATTGGTTTCCGAACGCTGCGATAGAACACCGTAGCCTGATCCCAAGCTCGGGATAGATCTAACGTCATCTCCTGTGAATTTAAGGGAATTGAACTATTAACAATGTCTTCTTTACCATCTAGTTACCTTAAGATTCTCCACGTACAGTTGAAATACAAAAAGTCATTGGAAACAGATGTAACATACCGGAGTTTCCAGGTGTGACAGAATTCACTTCATTTATCCTCACGCCATTCTTAAAAAGATTGGCTTGTAGTTCCCCCATGAAGATTTCTTCGTCGTTGATAGGATATGGTCGCTGCTTCTCTACGGGGAGTGGAAAGCCCATTGGCTCAGAGCCTAATCCACGACCGAACTGTTCAAAAGCCTTCACATCAAACAACTGATCAGGCTGCATTCATGTAGAATTTCTGCAGCAAAGAAGCTTACTAGTGAATTGACTTCCTTACATTTTCAATTGGATCTAGAACAGGAACTCTCTCTGGTGGTGATAAAGATGATAGTTCTGGGCGTAGATGCGAAGAATTCCTCTCTGCTAAGGGAGTACAAAACAATTAGATAACAGACATCTTTTAAATAACAAATTGTAAGAAACAGTATGCATAATCTTACCAGAAGGCAAGTCGTGAGGAGGCTTTGTACTTTTTATCCAAAGCTCCATAAGAGGTGCTGGGTAATGCACTCCCCAATTTTCCATCGAAGATAAATGATCGATAAGTACAGTAGGGGGCAGGTCCAAAAGTTTAGTGACTGTCATTGTGGACATTATGCCACTACGTGCCTGCAGAAAAATGATACATAAGAACCTTTTCGTCGCCCATCTTTCAGATTCCTTTCTACCAGCATAAGAATATTGAATTTTGACAAAAGTTAATTATGTTCTCTTACAAATCCCGCCACAGCACCTACTTCGAACAACTACGAGCAAGGTGGAGAACTTGTGACATAACAATGACACCCAGTTGAAACGACTTAAATTTGAAGTTTTTTTTCCATGTGTTTAGTTGCATGACTACATCGGAATCTTCAATATGATAGAGATTAGGGACAACCTTTCTCTTTCTGCCTCTTTTTGAGGCAATGTCGGAAGCATCTTGAAGCCATGACTGATAAATGTGGCCTGGGATAATGGTTTGTTCATAATCCATCTTAGGGGCCTCTCTTGTTTTCCTTTTCACAGGCCTTTGCTTCTGTCGGTTCTGTCTCATCCATAGTTTTAGGTTGGTTAAGCTTCATTGATGTATTACCACAACCGTACACAACGTGCTTTATTTAGAGAGGATAAATTACCAAAGCAGCTTCTTTACATTCATCGGACTGTTGATTGACAGCGTTTTCTCCATACTGACCTTCATCAGCTGCAGAAGTGTTTTCTTCATTAGAAATTATCACTAATTCTTTCACCATTTTCTGTTCTGATTTACCTCAATTTCTCAAAATTGGAAAAATAAGTTGATGGGTAGAATAAGATTGGCAAGAAGAAATTTAAGTGTATACACACTAAATCAACTCCTTTGTCATCTTATAAAGTACGCTATGTAGTCATCGTGAGCTATGATTTAGTAATTCAAATTTCCCTCAATTTAGTTGTTTTGAAAAGTTTTTATAACCATCAAATTTCATATTAACAAAGCAGTATTTTAGCCAAAATTAACTGAAATAGAAGTAATGATTTAAAGACTCCTAACCTTAGTTTTTGTTAGAATATGTTTGGATTAATACAAAAATCAACTAAGCTTTTCTTTTCTATTTTTCTTTTCTTAAACCTTTGTTTTTTCCTGTTCTACATTCCAACATTGTTTAAGTGGGATATAATGTTGCTCACCTCTTATAGTTTCATCTTTTGGCGATGGGGATAATACAAGAGTATTTGGGATCTCCACATGATCCCCTGAAGTGAAGTTAATATGCGTCTCTTCTTCACCTTCAATATCAAATCTATTTCAACAAAGAGTGGTGAACAAAAGTTAAAATCCCTTATTCTAAAAAAAAATAAAGTAAGAAAATATTCTTTTAAAAAAAGTTAAAACCCCTTATAAATCTAATATTGAGAGTTCCTTTATTCCTACGCAAGCATATTAGACATCAAAAATCACATTATGCAAACCTTGAATGGGAAACAAGGATCACTTGTACAATCAATTGAGTTGCGCCTTACTCACCGTTCGAAGCGATTGAATATATTAGTGCTGGTCTGATACGACTCAAAACGTTCGAATAAGTTGATGTTCTCCGCATCAGCTGTTTTGAGTCTGAGAGATTAGTCGACATGATTCGAATATCGTTGAAAAGGACATCGAACGAAGAAACAGGACAAACCAAGACCTCGATGAAAATTCTGAGCTAAATCATCATCTGAGAGACCATTATTAATATATGGCTCACCCACACTGTCAAGCCGCTGGACATGCAAAACCATTATGCATGGATCAGCTGAATGAGGTAAATGCGGCTTACATTTTAGCAAATTTCTCCTTAACGATCTTTCGAACTAAAGATTCAGATATAAGATGAAGGGCAATTTTATCTCTGGAAAGTCTCCATCACCCAAGCAGTTAACGAGGAACATATGATGATTGAGGGTGGATGCGTTGACAAACAGGACAAAATTGTGCATTGTATGCTTCATAAGATCAAGATGGCGGAAGTATTTAGAGGATAAATCAACATAAAACCCAAGTGCGCCATTATAGGAGAAGTATTCGTCATGTGCATTTCATGTTATATGACAACATGTTCCGCTTCAAGTTGATTAGAAAAAGTCTAAATATAATATGCAAGCCGTTGCAGATACGATAAGAAGGAGATGCAGAACGCGTTTAGCTATCAATTAAATTGCGCGTATAAATCTTCATGAGCTAATTGATATTAACTTTTAGTCTAGGAAATATTTCTATAAAACACAAAGATTTCTAAACTATTGTACCATGGCAAAATAGGCTGTTTGTTGGAAGCCCATGTTGGCTGTATTTGAGATATTAAGAGACTGTTCAATGTCTCTCACATCTGCCTCAGTTTTCTCTGGCAAGGTTACGGCTTCTTTCCTACAAGCAGAATCAATAACATTGCTCAGAAAAGCATCCACGCTCACTTCACGTTAGAAATGGATACGGTTTTATAAGCTGTCAACCCACACAGATAGAAACGGGGACTAACTTGGCCTGTGATTTTCCTTTGGGAAGAACAGTTGGGTCTGGAGCTGCTTTCACTTTCCAGGCTTCATTTATTTCGACCTTTCATACATTGAGTTACCAAACAATAATCAAACAGATGAAGAAGAATTAGTAGTCAAGTAACCAAAATTGAAAAATAAGATCTCCTCTGCTAATGATTTCTTGGAGATACCAGCAAACGAGTCACATCATCTGCAGAGAAACATGAGTACGTATGAAATATTATAAATACTTGAACCTAGAAAGAAAACTGAAATTTGAAATTTAAGTAGCAGTAAATATAAGGATTGAAAAAATTTACCATAGAACAGTTTCACCTTTCTCTCATAAACTATAACAACACCACCTGAGAAAGGGTAGTAATTGATATCATTAATACTAGAATTCCATAACTGATTAGTAAAAGATAAGAGGACGGAGATGGGGTGGGGGAAGAGAGAAACGTACCCATAAGAATTCCAGAGAGCCTAAGAGCCATCGGGACAGAAGGATTCAGAATTTGTTCGCTACAAAATTAGAGCAGAAAATTTAAATTAACGTACAAGTCATTGGAAAAAAAGAAAAAAAAGTAGAAGTGTAACAATCCCGAAAATGGTTTACCAAACATGGATGATATTGAGCTTGTCAAGCTTTCGTCGATTGATCTTTGCGTGCATAGTTGCAGCCATCCTTGAGTTTAGATAGTAAAATCAACGTATTCAACATAAACAAATTGAATCTAATCATAAACCAAGATTTGCTTGCGAACCCATAGAAAACAAACAACAAAGTGATCGGCATACTTAAAAGACAAGTATAAAAAAGAAGAAGAAGAGAGCGTAATCAAATAAAATGGAAGTGAAAAACGAAAACAGAATAGTAAGTGGTAGATGATCACCAAATCTGTCCGAGAGGGGCTTTACGAGCGAGAAGCTGGTGAGAGTAGAACATTTTGGTAATAGCAGAGAAGAGAAGGGCATTCAAACAAATGAAAGAGAAGGCCTGGAGCTGGAAGACAATATTAATTCGTTTTTAAGTGGAAGCATAGAGCGATAGTATATAATCGATGCCTCTCTGTTAGTTACTCGTTACTCTTAGAACCAACTCAGCGTGCGAAAGAACTACGCCGGTAGCATTTGAAAAAATCCTGCTCACAGTCACACGTATCAAATAAGATTATGAAACGTAGAAGCCTGTTAGTCACCAATTGTTGACCCTATAAAAGCCTGCTGCAACGACTTGCGGTTCGTTATTTTGGTCTCAGCTTGCTTCGCACTCTTCAGTCTTCCCCGTCTTGTTCTTATTCACTCACTCCGTGTCCAAACGGCAGCGTTTGTCCTAAACCTGGTTGGTCTCGCTCGTTCGTTGTCTCTGAATTCATGGTTCTCCAGTCTCCCTTATGGCCATGGGTCCGTTCAAGTTGCTTTTGTTGGTCCTCTCTTCTTGCCCACGCTACCATTAATTGTCAAGAAGTTGTCGTTCAAAAACCGAAGTCAATTGTCGACGAAAGAAGCTGAGTTGCTTGATCGAGTCGCCACGGGTTAACCGACTCGGAGAGCATGGTGATCTACGAAGAGGGTCTAGCCAAAAATTGACGGACGTGTGAGATTAGATGGGTTATAATCATTAGGTGGGACTCAAAATTTAGATTTGGTTAGGAGTGCGAGGCTTGCAATAGATAATAATAATAATAAAGAACGAGAATCGATATAATTATTATAAATGGCTAATTATAATAAAGGAATGATTATTATTATTATTAATATGATTAATTTGTTAAAAATTTAAATTTTAAAAAATAAAAATGTGTTAATTTTTGTTTCATATTAAATTTTAATATATTTAAATTAATTATATTTAATATATGCATCTATTTATAATAACAGAATATTTAAAATCAAGTATGTTAAAGTATTTTCTTTTCAATAACTCTTGAAGAAAAAATTGCTTTAGCATTTGCTTGCATTAACATATCATAAGTTAAATAGTATTTTCAAAATATAATTTAATCATAATTTTGTTTTGCTAAAAAAAGAAGAAAATTTTGTTTACATTAGATTTTAAGTGATTATATTTAATTGCTAGAAAGAGAAAACTATGATTAATTAATTATATTTAATTGCTAAAAAAAGAAGTGTCATAAGTGTAACACTTTTTGTCGCGTCTGTGACACTCTTCTCATTGGTGTGAACTATCTCTCACACCCGTGATACTTGCACTTAACACGGAAATAACTTTCCTTCTTTTCACAATCAGGAAGTGAAAAAAAAAATCGAATAGGTAATAGTTTCGCAAACTTTCTAATTCGTTTCTAGCAAACAAAAAAAATTAAAAAAATAAAAATAAATCAATACCGAAAATTTGGTAACTCAATTCGGCACATCTTGTTTACGTCTGTGGAGCCCTCACTCAGCCTAATAACTTTTACTGAAGTACAATAGATTTATCCAAGACTTTATTAAGCTGACACTGCTCAACCTTTGAGACTATCTCTCAAATTCACTTTTCGTAAAAGAATTTCACACCCAATAGTGTCTATTTGGATGTTCTTATAGAAAGTAATAATGAGATTGCCGTCAAGATGTTGACCGGTGATATCCAAGCAAATTCAAGTTGTTTGTCTCTTGTTGACAAAATCCTAGACCTACTGAAGCGCTTTAATAATGTGAAGCTCACTCACATTTATAGAGAAGGGAACTTTGCTACTGACTCCCTCTCCCACCTTGCTTTTAATTTTCCTCCTGGTTTTCATACTTTGGGACAAGTTTTCCCGAATGTTGGTAGATGAATTGAACATAATTTAATAGAGGTCTCTTATGTTAGATAATTTTTTGCTTTTGTGAGCGTTGCTCACTTTTATCCTTAAAAAAAAGGATTCTAGGAAGTTGCACGCATTGGTTAAGAATCTAGCATTTTTATTTTTCAAAAGAATTGTGTAAGTTAAAGCATCTTTAGACACAGAGAATTGTCACCATAGTAAAATTTTGATTTGCCATGTCACCCAAATATCCAAACTTGCAGTCTATAGTAAAACCTTTCCTGGATCTTTATTTATCTCGGACCAACCATGGACTCAATATCAGCATGATTCATGGACCGCCGTTTCGGATTATGTTTGAGGAGCTGCACAAGCCACGTCCGACAGGGAATCAAGCAGGAGATCAAAGCTTGCGGCCACCCAACTCGTACTATCCATTTATAATGGAAAAGCGTTCCACAACAGACTACTTGTGGGAGCATCGTATGGCTCAAACCGATAATTGTTTTTCTTTTTACCCTATGAACTCCTTATGCTTTTCAACATGTACACTTTAACATGGTGGAAAAAAAAAACGTACCAAAAATTTTCCATAGAGCAAGTCCTGCGTCGTATCGCTTGCACTTGATTAATAACACATAGAAGCATTTAAAATGAATTTAACTGGGACGCCAGAGCCCTTTCGTACCAACGAGAAATTGATCTTGGTAGAGATTTGTTGACCAATGAAGTGATCGCAATATAGGATTAAGCTTGTTTATCATTCCAAGGGTATCCTGAATCAAAATATAGCCACCAGGTCTTAAGATGCGATCCATCTCAACAGCAACGGTCATGATCTCACATCTGAAAGAATGCAAAGCAGCAAACTTAATAACCAAAGGATTTCAAAGTAGACAATTATGTAGGAACCAGAACCGATAGAGATAGTGTTCTATGTCTTAAGTATTGTATGTATTTGATCTTTTATTCAAACCCAGAACACACAAAAAAAAGAAGGTTAGTATTATCTAAATGAACAGAAGCTATCAAGATAAGTTATGGCACTACCTTTCTGACAGCATTTTGAGGAGAAAGCTGGCATGCAACATGTCATATGTTCGAGGGTAGGTGTTGAATGACTCGCACCAATCATGATAAATTCCAATCAACCCTCTGTCAAAAATGATAGGTAGGGTATCTTTTCCATCAATTGGTATAACATTCATCAACCAGTAGGGAAGATCAACAAGTGCAGCTGCAAATCTGCAAAAAGATAAACGTGTTAATTTGCACATTGATTAACCTTGTAGCCAAACGCAGCATAAATCACAACAATAGCCAACAATATGAAACATCACTAAAACCTAACAAATCTTACCCTCCGTAACCAGCATTCATATCCATTATGTTTCGCACAGTTGACCAGTTTATTCCAAGCATTTCCAAATAAACATCAGACACAAGCGCTGCCCACAGTCTGGTGTCTTCATTGTACACTTCCTCAGAACCTGGCTCAGTTGATAGACTTGGAGGCTTACTAGTAAGCCTATCAGGCCATTGGGTCGGCCAGCTCATCAACTTACCCGTATTATCAACTGGTAGTCTGGCAAGACATCTATTCAAGGGTGTGTACCTATCGTACATAAAGAGAAAGCAAATTATTATCAGCTACCATCTCACAATGGGCAGGATCACCGTGTTCATTTTTAAGGACAGAAAGAAAAAGATCAGTATCCCCTTCTCACGGCTATTCTTTGCCTCCTCCCTATTGAAAAAGAAAAAAATCCTGAAACCAATAACGGTTTGAAGCCTTTTCCTGCTGCATTTTAATTAGTATGAACTACTGAGAGAACGAAAGGATTGATAAATGAGTAGACGCTTGCCATCTGATATTCTCAGTCCTCTCTTCCACTCACGCATGCGTGAAGTATCCCTGTAACCGTACAAAAAGTATGCCCGGCTACCAAGACAGCATAAAACAAATGAGCTATAGGAAATGATTCTTCTTTTACAGAGAAATAATACCATGAAACATTTTTCCCATCTTTCTGATCACACATAGGAGGATTCTTTTCTTGGCGTTTTTCATAACAGGATTTTGACGCAGGTTTCTCATATATTACAACACCAACTCCTGAGGGATGAAGTGCCTTAGCCACAACTTTCCAGCACATAGATTGTGTCAACGCCACCATTGCTGCAAAAATGGTAGGGGATTGATAGGGATTTCCAGCAGGGAATGAGAAGCGCAGTTTTGTTAAACACAAACACAAAAACACTCACAATTCCAGACATTGCGGTCTCTGTCATCCTTTCTGTATACTGGTGTAGCAGACCACACAAAGAAACCTCCAGGTCTAAGAATCCTGTTCAGCTCCATTAGTGGTTTCCCACCTTAATTTAGACGGAAAGCATCAGACAGAACAGTGTTAAAACTTTGATAACGGGCTGATAAGAAGTTCAGAACAGTAATAGGGAACAAAAGAGTACCATCTGCATCCCAATGAACCCTGCATCTTGCACAATGTATCAGATCATATGCGTTGTCAGGATATGTTAGCTGTTGTGTTCCAATGACAGAAAGTGTAGCAGGAATTCCTCGCTCCAAAGCAAACTGTATCTGAGCTTCATGTTCATCCTTTGGGGCAAATGACATGGTAATAACATACCTGTCCATCAGATAGCCACCAAAGCTGGCAACACCGCAGCCAACATCTAAAACTACTCTTGTGCGCCGGCCCCACTCTATAGTTGGCAATACCTACATTTGTTGTGACAAAAAGATTAAAATAATGAACAAGTTAGAATCCTGTATCGCACAGTGAAGTAAAAGCATAACAACACAGTGCAATGTGATTGCAAATCATATTTTGTTTCAACAATAGACAGATTATGTAGCATCAGGAAACAGCTTCAATCAATAAAACCGAGCAGGGTGACAAATCCGTTACAGACCATACCGCTTCAATGAATTCAATGTAGTCACTAACTCCATCCTTGAATTGAGTGCCACCACCGGGGAAAACGAGATAATCACCATCCTTGCGCACCCAGTTTTGGTCTTTCTTGTACTCTACAAGCTTAGGATGAGGGACATTATCATACCAAATCTGAGAACAAAAGTATGCATATAGTCATTAGATATTTCTTCACCAGTAGTACAATTAATAGCATGCAGAAACGCGCACGCATCTCATGATAAAGACAATCACATAATTATTTCATCACTATCAGACTCGCTTTATATTTATCTATTGAATTATTTTCTCCTTCTCTCATAAGTCATGACGAGCAATAGCTTCGGTTAATACGCATCGTAAAAACCGATCTAACCATCAGATCTTAGATCTTTTACCTTCTCTAACTCGGTCTCACTAATTACAAACAACATGAACAGAAGTTACCAAAACACTCCGATCAACCATCTCAAAACCCGTTCAAAAAGAAAGAATTAATATACAAAAGCAAATTAATCTTACCAAAAAGTATCAATCAGTAATCTCACCATGTCCCTGCTCTTAGGCCACCGAATGCGGATCTTATACCCTTTCGGAAGCGGCACCAAACAGCTTGGACTAGGCTTAGGGCAATGCCTCTCTCTGTGCTCCATATGCCTCCTTGATTTCAGCTCTTTTATGGCTTTGAAGTTATCCAAACAAGGAATATAATCCACAGCTACAGGCCCTCTGCAAAGGCCCCACGTTATGTTCAAGTCCACGTCAATCAACGCAGTGCCCCCAGCTCGAGTCCATCTGTAGTTCCGATCAGTTATATCTTGCTTAATATCCTTATTACTACTAGTTGTTGGAGAAGGTATGGAGGTGGCTTTGGGGGAATCGTTTGTGATGGGAACGTGGTTAGGGTTCGCAGGAGGAGGAGAGACTGATGGCGGCGGATGAGCAGTGTGCCTCTGGAGATCGGAGAGAGGGAAATAAGGGAGATGAATCTCGTCGGCGTAGAGAAATATGGTGGCGAGAATGAGCAAGAAGAAAACGAATATGAAAGGGAACTTGCGCTCTTTGATCAGATTGGGAACGGAGATAGCCATCGAATCTGTGTTTCCACAAAAACGAGAGCGTTTAGTTATTTTAGTTCAGAGAAAAATGAAAGATTTGACTGGCATGGGATATGATTATAGAGAGAGAGAGAGAGAAGACATGGAGAAAATTTTGAAATTTAGTTAATAGTAGTGGCAGAATTCAGAGGGGAGGAGGAAGCGCGTGCATTACACTGCTTCCTGTTATTTTGGGGCAATCTCTGACCTCACTTTTCGCCGGCAACTCTTTGACCTTTTGACGATTTTGGGCGAGAAATGAATCGACTTACATGCGTTTTAAAAAAAAGGCACCAGATACGACATCGCCTGGAATATTTGTCGACCTCGTAAATTTTTTCTTTAAAAAGCTAGTCGGTGGGATTTATTTTGTTTTTCTGACTCTGATAGCTTTAGCCACTCCTGCTTCCGATAACCACACCCCAGAGGGATTGCTGTGTAGCGAATACTAATTATCAAAATTGGGAGTGGATCTAGTAAATTAGTGATGGTCTACTGTATCTGTGACAATAACAGACAGCGGCAGGGCAAGTCGTCTTGGAAATTCGAAAATACATCGCTTCTCCAGTCCGGAGTCCAGACTGGAATAAAAAAATTCATTGCAATTAATTTTTGGTATTTGTGGAAAATCGGAATCTTTAAAAATTATAATTTAAAAACTTTTGTGTAAAGTTGAATTGTCTGTTTGTTTTCATTTACATCCTATTTGGAACATAGCAAATTGATTTAAATTCACTTGTTTGAAACAAAAAGATTATCACAAATTCAATTCACGTAGGGATTTAAACTCTACTCCTTTTGTAAATTCAATTCACGCTATAATTCATATGAATTGAACTTCAGAAGTTGTTATTCTTCTTTTTTAACATTGAAACTCAATAATACTTAACTTTTAAGGCATTAATCCTATCACAGCCGACCACTCTTCTCCCACGTGCCAGCAGATCAGACGACGCCACTCATCTCCCAACAACAGCCCACTCACCAGCACACCAAATGACGCCACTCTTCCTCAGTCAGTCAGTCCTCTCACACAACACACCACGCCAAGCAGAACAGACTAGAGGAATGAATATTTAAAATTGCGTTGTCTTATCTGGTCTCAGGGATTTGGGAAGAGATAAATCAAAGACCTTTCAGGGAGAAATCCAGAGAGTTAAGAGCTTCAATTAGATCAGGATAGATGTATACTTGCATCGGAGGAATATTGCGACTGACGAAAGAGAGAGAAACGAATGTGGATCTTGGGTTTTTGGTTGTTAAATACGGAAGCTTCTAGATCGACTAAACAAAGACTTATAGTTAGCTCCTGAGTTATGGAAGCTTCTAAATGTCAAATAATACATCATTATGCAAATTACCATTTTTTATTGGTCAAAGGAAAAATAATTACGATAATAAAAAAGAATAAAATCACAATAGTAATTGATTTTTTTCATTCCTTATTAAGGTTAACTCTTTTTAGTTTAATATATTATTTAGAAAATTCAAATGTTCTATGCTATCACGAAAATTACCCAAATTGTGAGTAGAATTAGTAAATTTAATAAAAGTGCATATCTTATTGAATGATATAGGTTGAAGATTAAGCCTCTCGTGTCGTCTTTGTCATCTATTTTTCTTGTGGCTTGATATATAATAACTCTTAGCTCGGTCTAATTTGATATCATTTATAATTAATTTTTTCTTTTTATTTTAATGAAATTTATGTTTATAAGTTGCTTTATGTACGTGTGAATGTTTATTAGTTAATAAGATTATTTTTTAGTCAGGGATAAATGTGTCATATTAAATAATTGAATTCATTTTGATTGTGTTCTAAACGGTGTAATTGAATTTAATTCTAATATTACTGGATTTGTTCCAAACAGTGTAAATTGAATTCAATTCAATCTCATTAATGCAATTGAATTCAATTTGTTAATGAATTTAATTCGAAAATTTCCAAACAGGCTGTTAAAATTTTGGAAAGAGCTTACGAAGGCATCTGGTGAATTGGGAAGGGAGATCTTAACCTTTGCCCACATATAATCACTCGCCGACACTTAGGGGTCAAATACGCTTTGGGTCAGACCTCGACCCCCGAAGGTTTGCGTCCCCACACCCATCGAGATACATGGCTCATCTTAATAAGAATACGGTGTATAATTAAAATTTATTTTCTTTTAAAATTAAAACTAGAAATGTCAAATTTTAATTTAATGTTTATAAAATATCTTATTTTAAAATATAATGATTAATATTTTGTTTAAAATAAAATATTTTTCAATTTAATCTTTTATTTTTATTTAAGTTATAAATTTAAAATTCAATATTTGGCATTACATATATTTTAAAAAAAATCATTACTATACAATAATCCGGTATATAATTCAAACCGTTTTCTACATTACGTAATTCATATATGTTCGTATTGAATGAGCAATATTATGAAATCCTACCAAAGTTGAGGCTAATTTTGAATTAATACAATACAATAACTATACCGGTCAATATATAATAATTTTTTGAATAATTTTTTAAAATTATAAAATAATTTATTAGTTTTTATAAAAGTTAACTAATAGTTAATTGAAGGTTCATAAAAAAAAAAAGTTAATTGAAGGTGACAATAAAATTCAGGCTTTTTTTACCTTTTGAACTTCTAACTAAATGCCTGTTTGGTTGAGCTTTTGAAGGGTCCAAAAGTACTTTTATCTACAGCAAAAGTTATTTTAAAGAAAAAGTAAGTGTTTGGTGGAAAACTTCAAAAGTGCTTTTACAGTAGAAACAACTTTTTTAAAAGCTAAAATACAACTTTTTTAAAAGCGCTAGTTACGTAAATAACATTCACGGCTCTTACGACTCTTTGGTTTCTCTCTTGAACGTCTCTTCTTTTTCTTCTGTTCCTCACCTCCATTCGTTTCTTTGGTTTCTTCTGTTCCTCACCTCTTCTCTACTCACAGGTTAGATTATATTTGCTGTTGGGTGGGTCTGCAAATGTCGCTGCGTCAGCGCAGACGAAGGTCTGCGTAACGTTCGCAGACCTGGTCTGCGTTCGTTACGCAGACGACTACGCAGACAACGTCATCTGCGTTGTTACGCAGACGAAGGTTTGCGTAACAATGCAGACGCACACACATCTGCGTCTGCGTTAGTTATTTGTTCTGTTATTTTTTTGGTAAATTTTATCTTTCTGTCATTTTTAGTTTTAATTCTTGGGTTTTGATCGATGTTACTGTTGCAATGAAAAAATGGATTAACCACTAATGCATACCGATTGCGAAACCTTTGTGGAGTTCTTATGTTCTCTTATGCAAAATGAATAAAGAAATGAAGAGTAAATAAAAGGTGGCAAGTTCAGATTAACAGCAATATGTAAAATTTTTGAACCGAGTTTTCTTTTCTTACCATGGAGCATACGAAACACGAGTTGCCAGTATATGGCACCACTCTTTGTGTGTATACGTGCTTCTGTAGCCATTACTTTCGTCTTTGCAATTGCACATTTTAATTGTAGTCTTTTGGATGTAGCGCTTACTTGTACTTTTTTGGTTATCAATTAACTTTATGTAATAACACTATGATTTCATATTGTCCAGTATCAACATTGAAAGCAGAAAGGGAAAAGGAGAGGTGCTACTTGTTACTGTTGAGGTAAGCTTACTATTTTTTTTGTCTTCTAAAT
>JAOSBK010000206.1:14100139-14149005 GCA_027568895.1 Erythroxylum shatona | reverse complement strand
CGAAAAATCAAGAAAGCAAAATGTTTT
The DNA here is from genome assembly GCA_027568895.1 of Erythroxylum shatona. Taxonomy (NCBI): domain Eukaryota; kingdom Viridiplantae; phylum Streptophyta; class Magnoliopsida; order Malpighiales; family Erythroxylaceae; genus Erythroxylum; species Erythroxylum shatona. The sequence continues at coordinate 14,148,978 of JAOSBK010000206.1, read as the reverse complement.
TAAATTATTGTTTTCGAATGATTAAATTCATTGTTTTTGGAATGATTTTAAGAAATTGTTATTCATTATGTTTGAATTATTTAAGACATTGCTTCAATGGTTAAATTCAGTGTTTTAAAATGATTTCATAAAATTGATACGATTTTCTCATTCATTATGTTTGAATGATTTGATAATTGCTATAAGTGTTGCATTCTTGTGTTTTGAATGATTGATAATTGCTATGTGAATTTATGTGAAATTGTGAATTTCTATATGTAAATGTGTCTGTTATGATATATTATGAGAACTAAGTTTTCGAATTATGCCTTCGGGCAATCTGATTTTCAAGTATGGATTATCTATTATGTGAGTTTGGTTAGGACCCATAAGAGGGTCAAGTGCACTTGTCTAGGCTTCCCCCGCCTGCCTGCTGGTGGCATTGGAGCTCCGTTAAGGACTCCCATAAGTTCACGGCTACACCGGACCGCTATGAGGGAAGGTGTAGTACGTTCTGTTCACGGCTGGAAAGGACCGTTATGAGGGAATGTGCAGTACGTTCTGTTTCTGGACCGACCCAAACCATCTCTGATGTGTTATGTGTTTTTGTTTTTGTTAATAAATGTGATTCATTCATGTTTTTGAATTGTTCAGGAATTCTTTGATAAATTGAGAAATTTTTGAGAAATAAGCATTTGATGAATTTGCTACTGTGAAATTTTTAGAAAATGGCAAAAATTTTGAAAAATGATTTTTGGCTTATTTTTCGATTTATAAACATGTTATCCACGGGCTGTAAAGCTCACCCCCTCTTTCATCCCCATCTCCAAGTTTCGAGCAGGAGATCGGATGAAAGAAAGTCAAGGCATGTGTTTGATTTTTGCATATCTTGTATTTTGTGTAATTTGGATTTTGATATTGGTATTGTATATGGCTTGGAATGCCATTAATGTTATATAAGCATTTATTTCATGATGTAAATGATTTAAGAATTTGTATAAGGACTTGAATTATGGTTTATGCGTATGGATTTGAGATATAAAGTTGTGTATGATTATGGGATATAAATTGTGATTGTATATGAATATGATTGGTTTGGGTTTTGGATTGACTGATGAAATTGTATATTGAATTGAGATATGATTGTGACTTGGATATGGATGATTCTGATTATGATTGAGAATTATTGAAGTGCTAGGTATAGAAATGTGTTTGTTTATGCTGGGTTTCCGGACAGGAGGTCCGATGAATTGTGTGGATTGGTTTGGAATATAGAAGTGAGTTTAAAAACCATTTGCAGGTTTTTGGGATTTTTAAATACAGCCGTTATGCTGCCCAATTTTTGAAAAAGGACAAATAAGATTTTGGTTAAAAGATGAATTATGGGATATGTATGAATGTATAAGAAGAACTTTTGGAATTGAGTTTTGGATTGAGGATAAAATTTTCCAAATGGGAAATTGTTTTGATCAGTATGAGATTGAATAAAGATGAATAATGAATAAGAAAAAGAAAAAAATTACACCAGTTTCGGATTGGTTTAGTCTAAGGTTTCCAACGCGATCGTTTTTCTCTATTATTTGTTTTCGGATGTCGGAGTAAGTTTTTGTTTGTAACCGTTTGTTTGCTTTGATTCCGGGTCAATTCGATTCGTATTCGATTCGCTTTCGATACTTTCGCTTAAGAATTTGTCCATTCTTTCGCATTTGTTTTGGCCCATTTTCGGTTTAGGATCCATTCTTTTGTTTTTCGCTTCTATTTCCGTTTATGATTCCGAGATTTCGTTTCGCCTTCGCTCATTTTGTTTCGCTTTCTGTTTTAGTTTTCCATTTTTCGGTTGAGGTCCGGTTTCCAAAATTGGGTCCCAACATAAAACCTTAATATTGATTGCTTAAATCCCTATATTGACTAGTCAAACTTCTTAAAACAAGTTTATCAATACTTTTCAAGTTATTTCAAATATCAAAACATACTCATTTGAAAAAAAATGATTTAAAATTATTTTAAAAATTCATAATAAATATTTTAAGACATCAAGATAATTTTCTTAAAAACCTTTCTAGATTTTCTTTTGACTATGACAAAAAATATGTCATATGCCAAAAGTATAAATCATCATTAAAATAATTAAAATAAGGTTATAAAAAGAACTACAATGATTTGTTAAATTTTAATGTTCTTGATTCCTCCTTATTTTTGACTCTTTACTTCAATTTTTCTTAAACTTTCTTACGTTGCATATATGGTCTCCTTTTCTCATTCTTTTTATCTTTTGATTGCTTAATGATTTAATTAGCGTATTTGCTTATTTTACTCTTTTATTAACCTTTATCTTTCACATATTAACTTCCTAATATCACTAAGGATAAAAATATTAGTAATAACATATTTTGTTATCATCAAAATTATAGGTTAGAAGCTCACTTGGTCTAATAGTGTCCTAGTTTTTGATGATGACAAAATATCTACTGATATTGTAATAAATAAAAGACATTAAGTAAGCTCTCTTTATAATAAAGCAATATGTGATGCATGCTCCTCCTTAATTTATGCATAATAAATGATTAGCTTTAGTATCACTATTCTCTCCCTTTTTCTTTTTTGACATTAAAAAGATATATAATATACAAACTCATAAGGATCAAAAGAAAAAAATCATTTTCCCTTTTCAAAACCTCTATATATAGTTAAAGAGTATGAGTAAAGTGTTTTCTAAATAAATGAGGATTTTTTAGTAAGTTAATGTACCAATTTAAAGATCAATATAATCTTTCTTTCCTTTATATATATGTAGCAATGATTTCTCCCCCTAAATATGTAGGCCAAATCAATATATTTAAGTGTTACAAATAAGAGAGCAATTATCTACCTCCTTTTATGCAGTATCAATGATTATCTCTTTTTTGTTTCTTAAATATTCAATTATTGGTCCAATTATTAGTCTTTTAATATCAATTTTCTCACTTGACTCATGTGAGGGATTTTGGTGATTTTCCTTTTGAAGTCAATTGCTAGGGATATCATTGTTGTTCTTTATTTGATATCAATGGATTTTGGTAATTTTCTTTTTCAAGTCAATTGTTATAGATATCATTGTTATTCCTTATTTGATATTAATAAAGGTGATACTAATTGTTAGTATTCATTAGATGTCATTTGATATGGACCTATAAGACAAAGAAATCAATATGTTTTAGGTAATCATACAGATTTGGTCCTTGAGAATAAGTTCTAATTAAAATTTTTTCAAGTCATATCAAAGAGTAATTTCTATATATATGTCCATAATCTTTATAGAAGTAATATCTCATATAAGATAATATGAAGGTATGTGAACCATATGAGTGGGATCAATAATAATGTGACATATATACATTTCTAGGTCTTTCTTAGATGTAACAATAATTGGGAAACTCTACTTTATATATGTGAGATAATAAGGCCTAACAAATGATTTAGCATATGACATGCTCTTTTAGTATAAATATGGTCTATAAGAATTATGAACATGTTCTACGTGCTTATATAATAGGTATGAAAATTATGAGCTTATTTTTATGTTAATTTGAAAATAAAGAGACATATACTAAATGCTCTTTTAGTGAGGTCTTGCATAAAATTATACCTACTTTTTCCCTTGTGAAATATGTCTTCTAGGTTTAAAATATGAACCACATACAAATGTAAAGAATTTCTTTTTGGCTTAAGACCTATAAGAAGATGTATGAGCATTAAAGTTTTTATGTCTAGAATTGGATGTTATATGCTTATGGATGATTTAGGCAAATGCTAATCATATAATTTTTTGTCCCACATAAAAATTATCTTGGTATTAGATAATGCACTTTTATAAGTGAAACCAATTCCATACTTATCATTAGAAATCTTTTAGTCTCCAATTCAAACTTTCATTTACTTAAGTGAAACTTAGTCAATGAATATTTGAGAAAATTGATTCTTTTTCAATGTCTCTTCTCATATTAAATTATTTTCATTGTCAGTAGCTACAATCACACATTTAGATTCTATCATGTCATGCACATCCAATTTCATGTTTCATTTTCAATCATTTACCGTATCTATTAGTTTGTGAAGTTCTTTATAATTTCATATTTTTCAAGCTTATTATTTCCATACATTCAACAAATTAGGTATAAGACAAATCATTATCATCAAAATGATTATCATTAAGAGTGTTTGACCTAGAGGGTACCTTATGGTGGCTTCACCCACTCCTCCGGAAGGGAGGTTCACCCCCCCCCCCAACAGGGTGGACGATGTAGCTCCTTCTTCATAAGAGCACTTTCCTATCCTCTCCCATGAAGCCTTTCGTAGGTCTTTGAGTGGTTCGTCTTCAATAGCTCTAGTCACTAAGGAAGGGGCTCCTCTTGCTCCTTGGTCCACTGCTGGTCCTTGAGGCAAAGCTCTCCATAAGCAACATAACAAAGGTTACTTACAACATTTTCAAGATGTGTTGAAAGAGGGGGTTCTTTCTCCTCCCATTGATGTGCTGAAAGTTGGAGAGGTGCTTGGTCGTCAACTCTCGTGGGCTTCTTCTAGTCTAAGCAGCCAACGTTTCCAATAGTTAATGCTTGGGCAAAGGCGAGATGGACTAAGAAAGGACTCCAGAAAATTATGCTTCGTGAGGATAGTACCTTCTTGTTCAAATTTTCTACTTATTCTAATATGTCTGAAATTGTTAAGCTTGGTCTATGACATTTTGGTGATCAACTATTGTTTCTTGAGCAATGGAGACTGAGATTAAACTTGGATCAAAGTCTTACAGATGTTATTCCCATGTGGGTTCAATTCCACAACCTACTGTTGAAATATTGGACCATTTCTGGCTTGAGCTATGTGGCAAGTGCTCTTGGACGTCCTATATGTATGGACTCTCAGACAACTTTGATGGAGCGTATTGGATATGTGAAAATGTGTAACGAAATCCCTAAAATAGCTATATTGCCTAACAGTCTCCCTATCCTTTGGTTGGATGATAAAGGTGGAGTGAAAAAAAAATGGTTATCCCTATTAACTACCCTTGGAAACTCAATGTTACAACTAGGTAATGGGTTCCTACTGGTCGTATACTATTATTTGGTTGGCATTTTGATATTAGTTTTAAGGTTAAATATATGTCAGATACTGGTGCCCAGCACGTTAAAGATGGGGCTGATGTTGAGTTGGAAGGCCAGCCTGTATGTAGTCCCCAAGAGCATATGGTTTGTGTTGACCTTGTGGAGAGCCTTGGCCTAAGGTTCCTAAGGCAATCACTGGGGGTATTGAGGCTTCAACCCATCTTCATGACTCCACAATTGACTTAGAGGTTTGTGATAGTATGGTGGACGTTCTTGGTAACACGGTGGGCGATGATGGGAGGTCTATTTTGCAGGGCATTGCATTACCACCAGTAAATCCTTCTAATGTTTCGTATGCTGAACCCTAGACTATTGCCTCTGCTGTTAATCCACACATTTATGGTATGAACTCTGTCCCTTTGGCTCCTTGTTTGGTACCTGAAGTTGGTTTGTTTTTCGTTGAAGGCCCTCGTCCCTCTCTTAAGCTGGAATGCAATTCATTGACAGAGGTGGATAATTTCCCAACTATACCTGGGGATTTTAGTGTGTAACAGTGACAGTTGGGCAGAAGACATAAGAAAATAGAAAATATGGGGTTTCCTCTCCCCAATCATGACTGTTCTTATCTGGAATATTCATGGGTTAAATGATAATGTGAAAAAAGTTTTGGTCCAAGAACACAAGCTGCAGTTGATAGGGATATTGGAAACTAAAATAAATGACCCTCCTCTTTATTCGGGGGGGAATTTTTGGGAACTAATTGAAAGATCATCTCCAACCACTTTTCTTATTATAGTGGCCGAATAGCTTGTTTATATAACTATGTTCTTCTGGCAGTTCAAGTTTTGGACTCTTCTAACCAACTTATACATCTTCACTGTCATTTGAGGTGTTAGGATAAGAGGTTTTTTCTTACTATCATTTATGCCTCTAATTTTAGGTTTCAATGATTGAAACTATGGTCGAACCTTAGACGAATACAAAATACCATAGATAAACCTTGGTTGGTTGTCGGAGACTTTAACTGTTCTCTCTCTAATTGAAATTGAAGTGGGGAGATTACTTAATAATGGGTTAACAAAAGAACTCTCCTCTTTCCTTTCTACGATGGATTTGGTGGATTTGAAGGCCTCGGGTTAGAAGCTAACTTGGTTTAATAACTAACAGGGAGATTTTCTCATTCGAAAAAAACTGGATTGAGCTCTTGTTAGTTTGACTCGGTTGGGTCATTTCTCCCACTCATATGTGTATTTTGGGGATAATCTCCTCTCTAATCACTCCTTCATGATGATCTAGAGATTGGAAGACAGCCCTAGACTTGCTACCCCATTTCAGTTCTTTAATAAGCTCATTAAGATGGAGGGATTTAGTGACTTGGTGGATAGGTGTTGATCAATTGATGTGGTTGGTTACAAATCCTTTCAATTAATGTAGAAATTGAAGAAGGTGAAGGTTAAACTGAAAGGTTTCCTATCTCAGCAGTATCTAGATATAACTAACTTAGCAGAGAGGCTCTTAATAGCTTAAGATGTTTGCTACCATGATCCCTATAACATTTTCCTCTATACTACATAAAGCTACTACCTCTGTAATTACATAGAAACCTTATAGCTTCAAAAATGCATTCTTCACCGAAAGGGACAGTTAAACTGGCTCAAGGAAGGGAATACCAATTCTAAGTTTTTTAATGCTTCCTTACTGGCTTGTCGGAATACCAATACAATATCAATCTTTAGGGATAATAGATACCACACTTACTCTTCTCAATCCCAATTGCAGGAGTTAGCTCGGACACATTTTGCAGAATTGATGGGTAAGGATTCCTCTTCCTTGCCAAGTCTTAATATGATCACTTTAATGGAGGCTTTGGTTGAACCTAACATCTTGGAACAGCTAATACGACCTGTTACTCTTAAGGATGTCAAACAAGTCTTTTTCAGTATGAAACCCTCTAAAACACTCGATCCTGACGGTTTTACTACTTTATTCTTCCAAAGGACTTGGGATATCACAGGTGAGTTGGTTTTTTTCTGTGGTGTTGGAATTCTTTAAATCTGGGAAGATGCTTAAAGAGTTAAACCATACATATATTTGCTTAGTTCCTAAAAAGCAACACCCTCAAACTATGGCTGATTTCAGATCGATTTCCTGTTGTAATACCATATATAAAATCATTTTTAAGATCTTAGTAGAGAGGATAAAAGTGGCCATCGCCGACGTCATCAATCCAACGCAAGGGGCTTTCATCCCGGGGAGGAACATTAGTGATAACATCCTCCTCTTATAGGAGTTATTAAAAGTGTATAACTCGAGCAAACATCTCCAAAGTTGTTTAATTAAGGTCAACTTCTTCAAGGATTTTGATACGATTAGTTGGCAATTCATTCACTTATGCCTTGAAGCTATTAAGCTACCGCCTCGGTTCATTGATTAGATTATGGCTTGTATCCGAACTCCTTCTTTGAATATTCTTGTCAATGGGTTCCTATCCAAACCAATCCATATAGCTAAGGGTATTCGACAAAGGGACCCTCTATTTCCTTATGTTTTATCTCTGGTTATAGAAGGGGGTTGATCACTAACTTAACTGAATGCAACAATAGGTTCTTATATCACTTCAAATGTGACACCCTCGGGCTTACTCATCTTATTTATGCTGATGATCTCTTCCTTCTCAGTGTCACTGACACTTACTCTCTTTCTATAATTAAGCATGCCTTGATGTTATTTATGGATTGGTATGGGCTCCATCTTAACTTGGAAAAAAGTGGTTTGCAAATCTCAACTGATGTGCGTAATCCGGACCTTATTGGTCAGACTGTAGCATTAAATTCTCACCCTGGCACATGCTATTATTTGAGTGTCACCATCTCCTCTTCTAAACCATCTCGATTAGATTGTCTACCTCAGCTAAAAAAAGTTACAAAATGGGTGCAAGCTTGGCAAAACAGGTTCCTATCTTATGCTGCTAGATTTACTATGATTATTTCTATCTTGAGTAGCTTGCATTTATATTGGGTAACCTATATAGCTTTACCTAAGGGAGTTCTAAAAGACATAGGCAGAATCCTAAAAGTCTTTTTTGGGTTTGGGAGTTCCGACAAAGCTACAAATGCTAAAGTTAAATGGAGTGAGGTGGTAACCCCTAAGGTGTTCGGAGGTTTGGATATTAAGTCTATTGACTCCACTCAAAAAGTCTTAATGTATAAGAGATACTGGAGGTTGTATACTAATCATAATGCATTATGGTTTAAATGGCTTCATAAGCACCACTTCCACAATGGTAACTTCTGGCAGGTTGGCATTAGGAACGAATTTTCTTAGATTCTGATCCAAATGATGCGTATGTGTGATATAATTTATCCTTGCATTAAGCACCAAGTCGATAATGGAAATCAGACCTGGTTTTGGTATGACAATTAGGTAGACTATAGTCCATTTATTTCGCATCATTATATTCGGCATTTAAGTAATAGAATTCCTCTAAATCTGAGGGTCTCTTCCGTTCTTCGTAATGGCCTGGCAGGGTACTTTCAGAGGATTCAATACTCTGGCTCCCATTTTACCTTATATTCCTGAGGTGCTACGGGATGATGCCATCTTGTGGAAGTTGGAAATTAGTAGGCCGTTCACAAACAAGTCTTGTCATCTATTACATACTCTGGGATTAAGCTCTCCTTACTCTTGGGACCACGTTTTTGCTTGGGCTATTAGATACTCCCGAAAGGGTTATCCTAATGCTATTAACTATCAAGGTGCCTTTCTTTCTACCATCTACGACCTTTGGAAGGAGCGTAACTCGTGATTATTTGCTCATAACGAAACTGGGGCCTATAGGGTTGCGGGGAACATAATTAATTGGATTCGATCTTCATTAATAGCAAAAAATCTGTACACTAACTTATCTGATGACATAAAGTATAGTTGATACCTTTAGCTTGGTTATGTAAATAAGTTGTGTTAGATTTGCCTTTTATTGTTATGTATAGTCTTGAACTCATTGTAATGTTGATTTAGATGTATATTTTCCTTTTCTTTTTCAAAAAACATGTTAAATAATATTATGTAGTATTGAAGTCCTTAAATAATTTTAAAAATTTTAAAACTTACAAGAAAAATGCATATCTAGTAAATTATTTTCTTGAAAAAAAATTTAAGAGTAAAAAAAGTGAAATCATTTATTAAAAATATTATTTTAATTATTTTAAAATATTTTATAATTTTAGTTTTTAAACAATATTTTTTATTGTTGTCCTATCACATGGCTATATGTTCTCTATATATTGGTTCCCTAATTTGATCATATTTTAATATAACTCGGCTTTAACTCACTCACCTTATATAATAAAAAATTTTAAAATAATTTGATAGAAACATTTTTTAATAAGATAATTGGATTATAGTTAGGTTGATTTGTGATATAATCAAATCTAAAAGCTACATAAAAATGTCATATATTAGTTATATAATTTAAAATAATAATAAAATTTTAAAATAATTGAAATTATGAAAAGAGTTTGCATCTAATATATTAATACCAAACTTACATTTTTAGAATATTTTATACATATCATATTTTTATTTTCCTTATAGGTAGTTAAAAAAAAAGCAAATTTATTACAAAAGTTACTTGTATCCTACATTATCCCAAAATAAATTGTAATCCGTTTATTTTATTTTCTCAAACTCACATAATGATATCATACAATCCACATCAACACATACTTGTAGTCAATTGTAAAAGACAAGGGTAAATCTCCAATGCTAACTAAACTTTGAGATGAATGCATCTATGAATAATCTCGAAACTTGTAAATTGTTGTACGACTGTTATGTTTAATGGCTAAATGCTAAAACTTATGCAAACTAAGAGCTCGAGTACAGATTCATGACATGCTAACAATTGTAAAGTATCATAAATGTTTGTTTGTCTCTTTAAATTAGGATTTAAGCATGTAATAGAGACTATTAGCACGTCAATGTAGTTTAGAGAAAGTTCAAGTACTAGTTGTTGATTTACATAGAGTAGTTATGCTTTCTGGTAACAAAAGGCACAGTTTTTGGGTTGAATTATAAAGTTTGATAAATATTAGAACTTAAATTTACCCGATGTAGTATCAGTAGTTAGAAACTTAGTTGCTTCTTCTGCAGGGATTGACAAATTTCTTCTCTAGTTTTGTAGGCTGTAGCTCACTTTGGTCTAAATCAATCCCAATTACATGTCCAAGTTGCCTTAGAATCTTGCAGGCACGACACGTCCTGGACCTTGAGATTACCAAATGTTAAAAAAATCAACATTACAGTCACAAACAATATGATGATGATAGATGATAGAAAACTATGCATCTCGAAAATGAATCTTTATAGCCACGATCGATGCTCGCATTAAATGCTTTGCATTGGAGCTCTCACGTTTTTTCCTTTTGAGGTGGTGAAGATGTCTGTTTTTTCCTTCTAATTTATTTGTGTCCTCAGACCCCGTAATTAAATCCCACAGAATCAAAACAAAATGGTTCTTAGTTATTAGACCCAACATATTAATTAGCATGGTCGTCTTGCTTTCGTATCCTATTCCTATAGTTGCTTAGGGTTCTGAAACTCTGAATCTAAAACAAATACAGATATATTTATAGGGGCACTCGTTCTTATCCCTTGTCTGCTTCCTTTGCAGATTTACCCATCAAAGGGCTTTGTCTTAAAGTGAGCTTGAATTGAAAACGGCTTCACAAATAGATTAAGTCATCAAATAAAGCTTAAAATGGAAAGTTGCAGAAAAAAATGTATTACACAGGTATACAGGCAAGTAAACTTACAATCATTAATTAGTGTTCTTTTTAACTTGTAAAAGGAACTTCTCATCGTATTTGACTGGTTTGTTATAGTTCAAAACCATGTTCGTAGAGGAGAAATTAGTCCTTGCATCTGGAGGGAAGAAGAGTGCCCAAATTACTCTTTAACAAAAAGATTCTGAGATTGTGTTGAAAATCCACAAGGAGAAGGCTCTATACATAGATTATTAGAGAGACCAACATACAATGAAAAGAGTGCTGTTTTATTTTGGAAGACAGGAAAAGAAGCGTGGAATCATGTGAGGAACATTAAATGCTCCAATAGAACATAGGGGTTCTACAACTCCTACAAGTCTCAATATTAATCTCTCTCGAACTCGGTTTCGCTTTAATAAATCCTATACAAAATGAGTCTCATGTCAGGGTCATTAATGTCCTGGTGGAGTATCCTGTGCTGTCTTTTGTTTTCATTTATCACCTCTCAATATATTCAAGTTCCAGCTTACACTAAGCTTCGCTTAACATCTATTAATGGTTGTTAACTAATCCAGCTAATTAATAAAGAAACGTCATGTGAGGATGAGTACCAAGCATGGCTCCATATGTATAACTCCTGTATAGGATCCTGACGAGAATGTACTATATGGATACAGGAATCACCACAACGCCCTGTTATTGTTTACAACTGTTTAAATTTCTTGTCGGAGCAATCACAGCGAATCCTAGGTTATAATCATACAAATTAACACCGACGTGAAACTCATCATGATTTTCGCGTTGTCATAATATAAGTCCACAAAGTGATATGCAGTTTGAATGCAAGTGTTGCAGAAAGTTTCGTTCTTTGACATGTGAAAAATCGTACGTTTAGACATGATTCTTAGCTTCTCATTATGGATATTGACTATCAACTCAAGGCAACTCTTGGCCAACTATCAGAACTCTAAAGGAGACAACTCATGATGAGAAAAATCTCGGCATGGGTTGGTCTGATTGTTTCCCCCTAATTATATAACAAGAAACACGAGCTTGGCGAAACTGTTAGAGAATGTAGGGTATGAAAAGAATGTTACGAACTATCAATTACAATAATTAAAAAATAAGTTCAAAAATAACAAATACATTTGATGACAGGCAGCTAGAGTTTTATTTAACTGTGAATTATTTTCGGACATAAGTACAGCCAAAAAAATATAAAAGATATAACATAGTATGTTACTAGAAAAATTGAACATATTTACAGTCAGTTGGATCTGCAATCCTGAATTTGGTGTAAATTTTAAAATATATTATTAGGCTCCATCTGTCAATAAAGAATAATCGTACAATACGTAACATGGTGATAACGAGTCTAGGTTCTCTGTCTAATTTTTATGGTATCTTATTGTGTTCAGTGAATCTCAACCATTTATTTATGCGAGTTTCATGTTTATTTATGTAGAGCCTATATGGGACCTATATAAATGAATGACTGAGATTTACTGAATACAATAAGACACCATAAACTGGTCTTGTTCAGGTGATAACACGCCCCACCTCAACTTTTGACATGATTGAACTCTTAAAAGTCTAGTTCGTCGACTGAGGGCAAGTCGAAGCCAAAGTTTCTTGTGTGTCTCTGTGCGCTTTCACGCGGATGTTTATTGAATTAATTTCTCGCTATACTAGCAAGCATTCACACATAAGAGTTTCTTTGGCCTTGGGCTAGCTAGGGTTTCAAATACAATGAACGTACTAAATCTAGTATGTGCAACCCTAATCCTAATAACTTCAACATACCTCGTTAGACGCCCACACATATGCGCACAATCACAGTTCCATTATCAGTCTGCAGATTACGAAAGGTAAAAGAAGAACGTGGAAGCCTTACGTAGATGGAACACGGTTAACATGAAGTTGCAAGCTTTTCAGATAAATACAAGTTTGACAAGCTTTCCTTCCTAGGTCAAAACCCTGTCGTTGATAGGCTTTCTAATTGCTCGTTGCCTTGGATGAAGTTTGATTTAAAATAAAAAAAAGAAAGGGGTTAACTTATATTAAGAAGTAGTCACTTTTCCTAGAAATCGATCGAGATTACAATTGATTGCAATTTGGCGTAATTTTATAAAAATACAATTTTAAGAAGTAAAAGTACTGAAGTTCGTAGCCATATTATGAAAGTAGAACACCGACTTGACCATTTGTATTTTAGAATGGAAAATGAGTAATACATTCAACATGTTATAGTGGACTTGGGTTTCGTCGACTGCCAAGAACACTTCCAAATGATATAACAAGTGTGTGTGCTCGACTCACCTGTTGGCAAGTCCATTTTTAAATGATTATTATCCTTGAACAGTTTACACACTTGATCTATTGCAAACGTTCATGTCCATTATAAATAAGGGCATTCCCATCTCTTTCTCTCCCAGAGTTTTTATTACTCATCTTCTTTACTACCTTTCTTCCCTAACAAACTTCCCCTCCACTCTGCAACACAAAAACCTAACATGGGTGGAAATTCACCATGCGCTTCCTGCAAGTTGCTTAGACGTCGATGCGCTAAGGACTGTATTTTTGCTCCATACTTCCCTTCCGATGATCCCCACAAATTTGCCATTGTCCACAAGGTCTTTGGTGCTAGCAATGTCAGCAAAATGTTGCAGGTCTCTACTCGTCTATACATCCTTCGACGTCTATGCACTCGCAAACATATTTTTCATTCAGTTCCGTGTGTTTCAATATTTGATATGCTCACTTTTGATGCTTAAACAGGAGCTCCCAGTTCATCAGAGAGCAGATGCAGTGAGTAGTTTAGTGTACGAAGCAAACGCAAGAGTGAGAGACCCGGTATATGGGTGTGTTGGAGCCATATCTTACCTGCAAAACCAGGTCTCTCAGCTGCAAATGCAACTAGCTGTGGCTCAGGCAGAAATACTGTGCATTCAGATGCAAAATGAACCAGTGATGCCAACCCCACAGATGGATCCAGATGACACGACGTTTCTTCTCCAAAACACCCTTCCTCAATACCTTAGTTTTGCCTCTCCTAGTAATGTAATCCAGGACTCTCGCAAGAGAGAGAGCATCTTCGGTGACATAATTTCTTAATTACAGAACTTTCAAGCTAGTATATGATTAATCAATTATCACTTCGTTTACGATTTTAATTTAGAGTTGTCGTTTTCAGGCGTTAGTTAATCATAGACTCTTAATTACTACTACGATTATTATTATGATAATTATATAAATAAATAAAAAACATCTGAGACTGCGAGTCTTAAAAGTCTGGTAACTTAATTGAAGAGGTCAACTCTAGCATGTGACTAACGAAGTAAACTCGAAATTTCCCTTGCAAGTATAAGTATTCCACTAAACCAATTAAAGAGGTGTCCCTCTCCGTGGCCTTCCCATCAATCTGAAAACTCTCGTAGGTAATTAGTTTACTCTGATCTTCAAAAGAGAAGCTACATTTGCTTCTTTGATGAATCTGCATCTGAGGGAATCTCCCAGTTCTTCATGAATCACCATCTCGAGTATGAGTACCAAAAGCAAAAACTTAGAAGATTTGGTCAAAAATAATTATTAAAAAAAAATTTGTCCTCGAGGAAAAGGCTTTTAGGTACGTCTTAAGGTAATAAATACGTAGAAGCTAGGTTATTTATATACATAGATAAAATTGTTTATGCCTTAACAATATCAAAGTTTTAACTTTCTAGGAAAGGTAAAAAAGGTTCTTTATTGGTTAGCACTTGTGGAGTGCCTCTTCTCCATAACAAGGCATAAAGCTAGCAGTTTATTAGTAAGGGAATGACACTAATTTATGTTATTGCTTTCAGTTTCAGAGTCGAAGTGCATTATTACAGTTTACCTGGTAATATCTTATAGTGTAGAAAGGACAAGATTAAACGCCTACTGCTGTGTTAGTCTGGTCACAGATTCTTCTAGTTGGTTCACGTGCAAGGAAGTGCTCAGTTCATGGGAAGTATACAAAGGAAATTCCACTTTTTTATTTAAATTTTCATGTCTTCTAAAGCCATCTCGATACAATTATATGTCGAATCAGAGCAATATTTTTAGACTATGAAGAATAAGACAAAAGGCAACAACTGACCGAAAAGATTCCTCGATAACTTTTGTTTATTGTGGGAAGCATTTTGCAAGTCAAAAATGAAACCCCACCCATTAAATCGCAGCCCTTTAATTTGTAGCAACTTCTAGCTGTAGCCTCTGATAATTCCTATGGTATATATAGTTTAATGTATGACAACAGTAAAGTGTTTCTAATTTGTCATTTGTTTGAATGCGTTTCAAAAGCTTCTACTTGGATCGTGTCCACCTGGTTTTCAGGTTTATAATCACTTGCGACTCGTCTTTTGGCTTCAAGTGTATGTAACTATCGTTTCTATATATATATATTTGTTACAATATGGCCTCCATAAATATCTGTTCCTTACATGCACCAAGAGAAAAACAACTATACGCACGATGATCCCCTGATATTTTTGTTGTCCCTAATAAATGCACCGAGAAAAATCAACTATGCTGTGATTTGGCAAACAGGCCAAGACAATGATAACCGAAGGTACGATCAAGAAACAAGAAGCTACAAACTTTACAACTTCAATTCCAGAAGTCTGGTCTTCTTGTTATTTATGCAAGTCGCGAACAAATATATACACATCTTCATAATCTGCAATTTCTGGAGTAATTATACCTTATGAATTGTTGTCATTGACAAGGACTGGTTTCTCATTGTCTAGAGCAGCCAATAGTTGTGGGGTCTAAGATTTTTTGTCCTACTTAGCTCAAGTGCAATAAGCTAGCGATGCCTTCGCTTCACGTGACCAACATCTTTTCGTGTAGCTCTTTTGTCCTTTTAAACCCAAAATTTGAAGTTGTAGAATGGAACAGATGAATGGTAGCATTTGAAGCAGAAATCTAGGAACATCCAAACTGGGCTCATTTTCTTGTAGCTAGAAGATACCAAAAGCATCGTCCCACTACTTTCCATCAGTGATGGTTATTGTTCGATAAAATGGCATAACCTTTTTACTCTTGTGGGTAAGTTTGAATATGTAAACATCCACTACCATGAGATGATTCCTCAGTCAAGCGACTAATTAACTCCAATTACTTTTGCGTTTCTTATATTGCAGGAAAGTGCCCCACGATAAAAGGACAAAAGAACTGGTGAAATCAGAAAGAACAATATAGAAGCATGATAACTGAAATATGGAATGATATCTGGAATCCAAACCCACTTAGGCTTTGTAAATATTATATCCTCGAGCCCTCAAAAGATATGAAGGGATTCTCCCACCAGCCTTTCATGTCTCCATAAAGAAGCAATGTTCGAGGTTGATTGGTAACGGAGATATGCCTCTTGTCTTTTCATATTAACTTCCTCTTTAGCTTATCTCGCCTTTCCTATTTTCAACATCATTTGACCGTGTCTCTTCCCACCAGTTAAGTTGCATGTACTAAACCTTAAAGTGTCAAATCTTGTACCTGTATTTGGCCTGGAATGGGCATTTTCAATCATTGGTTCTCGGAAATTCCATCATAACTAGCAATGAGAACATTCGACCACCTTTCTATCATCATCATCACCACTCAACTTCTGGCTTGTTCATTCTAATTGCAATAGAATTATATCCAAATTTGACATCGTACCACTTTCCACATCTACCTCATACTTGAAATTCAGACATCAGGCACACCCTCTTATGTGTACGAGCAAGGATGCCCGACGTTGAAAATCCTCGTACTTAAAGCCAAGGTACAGGGGGGCTTGTTGCGTAGCATTCCACTTTTAACTGTCTTGTCTTTAGGTAAAATAGGATTACGTAATCAGGATTTAAGTAATAGCAAAAGGCGGTTATCACTAGTGAATTGCATGCGAACATGAGTTGCTATCACAGTGGTACCGGTTATGTATCTTGGCCAGGATTCAGAGTGTGCGTCTGTAATCACATCATAAACTTAACTAGATCATGCTACGTAGACATCTTGTTGTTGTGCTTAAATAGTAAGCAAAAGCAGAGCATAAAAGGTCATATCAGTAAATATGAAAATAATCACAAGTACATCTGTTTTAATGTATGTTAACAAGTAGTGCAACTTGACATGTTAAGAATGTGGATCACAAATTAATCTCGTGATACCTTGTCATCATTACTCAAAACTTTACTGACCTTCAAGATCCACTTTAAGAAAAGGAGAATCACTCAACTTCTGGCGTGCTCCATCAATGCCACATACTTGAACAATGAATATGATACTAGAAGTATCGGAAGGAACACGAAGATCAGAAATATAAAAAGCTTCAACATGTGCCAACCCGAGATACTTCAAATTGCAATGTAGTCTCCCACCTAGGTCTCCGTTTTTCTGTTTCGTTAGCTTTTCAAAATAGACATTGTACATGGAGAACCTACAGTCAATTCCCACTTTTAGTTTCCAAATAATTTTCACACTAATAGTCTTGAATCCCTGAGAAACATAGCTGCATTTCAGGTGTTGACACTCAACAAGCCATGAATCTGAAGGCGGCAAATTTGAGTTCTTTACTGAACTTCTGATAGTAATATTACCAAGCAATGCAAAGAACTCGGGACTACTAGCCAATGTTTTTTGATTTTCTGCTTCATTCTCTGACACCTTTTCACTCTCTTCAAACTTTGGCCGATAACATACAGCATTGATATCGGTTAACATTTGTCCATCCATCAGGACAGCACCCTCATATATTACCCATCGTGGGGTATTTTCTAGATTTCTAACTTGATGCGGCTCGATCACTTTATGGAATTTACTAAAGAGTCGACTATGCCCCCTAGCAGCAATAAGTACTGATGTCCTCTCATTTACGGCTGAAGTAAACTCAAGAGACACGCCCAAAAAAGAATCTCCTTCTGACTTCACCTGCACATCACATAGTTTGCCACACATAAATTTGTCGAAAGTAGAAGATTCAATTATCTTTCATCTTTTTATCTTTTTTCACAATAATTGTGAGTAAAAGATACTTTCTTCTCCCCTATACACTTTTGTAAATTCACCATTTTTACCAAAAGGTAATCAAATACCAAACAGTGGTAAAAGCAGCATTCATTGAGGAGATGGAATGCAACAGGTAATTTGATCATTTAAGAGAAACAGGGTGAGATCAATTGTACTGGGTACTGCCTTTTCATTTATTTCAAGCCACAGAAGAGATGGCTTACAGAATATGTAATAAGTAGAGGCGGACCATCCAAAACAACCTCTCCCTGAAAGAGCTTTGTTATGAAGCAAGCATCATCGTGAAGAGTTCCCTTAAATTTAATGTTTCCTCCCCCACAGTAAGATACTTCATTGCAGCTGGCATTGATAAAAATTGCTCACATTAGGGCAGTACATAATGAGGCAGGAAGAAGCCTGCACCCAAACCCCCAAAAGATGGTGGCATCTTGGAATATGTACACTATGCTTGATTATCAGGAAGATAAAAAGAGAAAAATTCAATGACTCATTAATGCATTAAGCCTTAGGAAGCCATCCACCAAAAGTAACATTTATGAAATTTTACTATTAGGTTCATTGAACAGTAGAAGAGCAGCAAAAAAATGGTCTTAAAATTCAGCTGTGACAGTAAGTGGACACGTTCAGATCAGCCTTTTTGTCCTGTTAACATGTTTGTGCCACATTACATTTGCTAAACTATTGCAATTTGTTATGATAAAAGTTTGTGGGACATTGTATAATATGGAAACAATAAGGCAAGTATTGATCTAAAGGATGGCACAAACAACCACAGGAACAAAAACTTACTCGACAAGGACTTGAATGGTATCTTTAGTTGGGAAGAGAGAAGCTGTGGCCTGTTTGGAAATTGGCTTATAGCTAAAGCTACGTGACTAAAACAAATAAACTTACCAAGCCTAAATGCAATAAGATAATATATCAAAATGCTAAATATAATTGGTTCTTTTGTTTCTTCCTTGCCAATAGTTTAGTAGAGTTACAAAACTATTACTTGTTGACAGTTTCTGAAAATGCATGCTTGCATTTCCAACATAGGATTCAACGAAGGAAAAAGAATACACAATTGTGATCATAAGAAATAAGAAACTTGTAGGATTATCGTGGCACTAGACCACCTTAAACAATTTTGGATACTACATGTCTGACAACTGGGAAATTTATCAATTTCTGGCATATCTCTCCCTTTTATTTTTTTAATTTGCTCTATTTTTTTGTACACAAATTCTCATCTTGCTAATGATCTAGATTCAGATTAGGATTTTTAAGTATAAAGTCTAAGAAAAAGAATAAAGAATAAAGAATAATGAATAATGTAAGAATAATGTAAAGAAAAAAAAAAGAATCTTTTTTTCATTAAAAGATTGATTATCAATCAATTTTGATTTGAAATAACGAAAAACTGACTCATAATCCGCGCGGTTATCACTAAAGTGTATACCCATGTGGATATCACATGCATGTCTCTGGTACAAGGTGTCGATCCGAATCTAAAATAGAAATAGAATGAAAAATGTAAATATTGCGAATGACAGTGCAAGTTTCAAGAAGCTATCAGTTTGATAATAATCATATAATAATTAATGGGACTAAGAATAATTTTCACAGAACTCCAAATTTAAATTAATATAAGTTGGAAAAGGATCGTATCAAATTATCATCTCATAGTAAAAGTACAATATTTTATTTTTCACCTGAAAGCCTTGGCAAGATAAGTTGTTCCAAGGGGCATTCTTTACAAGTCTTCCCTCAACTGAAATATGATATCCAAAACCCTAACAATGTGAAAAATTGTCAGCGTAGAAAAAGTCTTAACACAGCATATGGTAGCTATCCAGGACCCCATAATTATTGGTTGCCAATGTCAGGGTGAAGGATTAAAAAAAAAAGAGAGAGGAGAGAATTAAGCAACTTCCACACAACATTCAAGGACAAATTATGTTGAATCTTGGTGGGTATCAGGCAATTTTTTTCATAGGCTCGTTTGAATTTCTCAAATTCCCAGATCACAACCAACTCCACCAACGGAATAACATAAAGTAGTACCATGTATTTTCTATTTGGATGTTTATATATTAGCAATGTTTGCTGTTTTAATTTGTCTCTCCTTCATGCTCACTATTGGTCTCTCTTCCCTGAAGCTTGACTCTGGTTTCTCACATCTTTCAAACTTCATCATGTGGCAGGGTCAGGGTCGAATAACGAAAAAGGGGTGAAAATGGTCATAAAAGGAATGAATAGAGTCACTACCTGATCAAAATTTGAGTGGAAGGGAAGTCCTTTAGGATAGCTGTTTACTCTTCCCCATGATTTTTCCACGAGTTTCCACCAACTGGAAAAGAAAGTCCTGGATGGTGAATCTCACAAAATAATAGCCTGGAATAGGTTGTAGGTGACTGAAATTTTATCTTCTAAGCTCTGTACAACTAAAATTCACATCCTTGGAAACCAACCAAAATAAGCAATCAAAATCACTGTAGAATCAATCAATGAACTTGTGCAAGCCAATGAAGGTTTTGGATTGTGCAGAAGAGCAATGAAATTGAAGTCCAGAAATAAGAAAGGAAAATCTATCTACTTCCGAAGATGTTACAGGAAGAGAACTGAATTACTGATTTTGAGAAGTTCGAAAATCAGGCGGTTGCTCGGTCTCATAAACCCATGCTGGGGCAAATATAGCTGCAGACACATTGTCCTCCTTTATCACATCGAGTGCTATATTTGTCTGGCATTCCAAAAATTAGTGCAGTTTGTCAAGAAAAAGGTACCATGGCACTATTCAATCGCATTTAAATATGCACCATAAGACCAAGGAATTTGTACTGTTTTAACTTCAGAATTCTTTCATTCAATCAATATGATAATTAAAAACCTGTTAAACAAGAAGTAATACTTCATGAAAAGAAAACATATTCTACCCAAACATTAATAACTTCATCATTTTAAAGACAAAACATTTAAACACCACAAGCACAGTATAGGATATAAATTATCTTTGAATCTAAAATTAGTTAGTCTACCTTTATAAGCATTTTCAGACAATATTACTAAGCCTAATTTTTGTTGCAAAATAAATCCTGTGCTTTGATTAGACATAATACCCAAATGCTTAATTACCTCTATTGTAAAAGACAGACTGGACACTAGGTCATCCATATTACAAATGCAACATGATTGAAGTAACACTTACATTCCATTTTCCACCACCATAAGTGTTCCTGCCATGTACGTCTATTCCTATATAGACATCAAACTTCCTAACACCAGCTTCAGCGGCCGAAAGTTGTGGATAATGTTTCTGCATATATAAAATTTAAGCCCAGAAAGAAACATCAAACTGAATGAGAAATGGAAGAAACTAGAGAAGCCAATACCTTCCACGTGTAGTTAACAAAAATCCCATCACACAAATTAAAGAAAGATTTATTCTTCTCATTCAGTTGATCTTGCCATTCGAGATCTCCATAGATTGTCACACAGTCATACCTGCATAACCAAATCATCCAAATATCAATTGGATAAAGTGTTATTGGCATCAATTATCCCTCTCCATACAACAAAAGATCCAAGCGCTTGATTAACGCATACTGGGTCAAATGGGTAAAAGCCTTTGATATTATGGGTTTGATCCAAACTCGAATTAATCATTTAGGGTGCATTGTCACTGGAATGCAAACGGCTTACCATATAACTAAAGATCCAGGTAAAGAGGAATGCATAGTCTGGGTCAGATGGCTAACAAACTCTTTCAGATTAGGAATTTGATCCACGCTTAATTTGATCTCCATATTAATCTGCAAATGCCCAATCCTCAATCATCATCAGCACATTTTAACAGTCTATGAACTGATGCATTTAAACTGCAATTCTTCTAGTAGCAATCCTGTCAGGCTTGGAACAAGAGTTGGTCAAGTCAAAAAATTTCAACCGTAATACGCCTATTGCCACCCTTTCCTTGGGGTGATTTGATCGCCGTAAGCCTAACTTCAAATTGACAAGTGCAAAATCAGTTGAACTTGTAACTATATTAAGAATGAGTATGAACGTATGAATTGAACGCCTTCGTTGTAGACATGGCCATGAGTTAGAAATGACGCTGAGATAATAGATGCACTAAAATATTTGACAATTAGAACGCCAGAAAAATTAAGTCTTGAAACAGCAGTCACCAGCCATCCATCGAAGCCTAAAGCAACAGCTAGTTCTGCCAACCGCTCAGCGTACATATGAGCAGACTCCCTTGTCTTAAGCAATTCATTGCAAATAAGTCGCCCTTCGTGCCACTCTGTGATGAAAGTTCCCAACACCTTAGATGCCATTTACAGTTACAGCAGCGTCAGATTCATTAATTCCTTGTTCATGGAGCTTGACAAAAATATGAAATATCATGAACCAAGGCAAAAAGAAAAAACTGAAGAACAGGCAAAGGAACCAGAAGTACCTTGGTACCATGCCTATGAGCAGTATTTGTCCAGCAAGGAGGAGGTAAAGAAACCAAAGAGTGGGAAAAGTAAACAAAAATATCAATCAAATACCAATGCCAAATAGAGTAAGCATCAGGATTAGTGCCCCCTTGAACCCATTTATCATCCAAGTAACCTCCCTTCATGTCATGGCAAACAAGCAGTCGGGGCCTGTTGGGCAACGAAAGAGGGCCTTGAAGGGGAACAGATGCTTTGTTAAATGGATAGTGAAAGGAGTTGAAATAAACGCGAGATTCAAGTTCTTCCAGGGTTTTGATCGGATAAGAGACCGGAACTGAGGGCTGAGTTGGATCAAATGAAGAAGATTCTTCTTCATGTGGTTGCTGATCGGAATCGCTAGAGTAGGACATGGTTAGAAACGTAAACAAGGATTGGATAATATTGTGAACTAGTTTGAAAAGATTGTAGAGAGACCCAAGTGTGTGGCGGTTTAGGTATGAGAGAATCAGACCCATAAACACAGAATTGGTTTTTGACTTTTTGCCCTGTGGTTTCTTGGACGGGTGTTTTGGGGAAAAAAAAAAAAAAACTTGGCACTTTACTTTAAATTGACAAGTGACTGAGTGAGGTGCAGGTTAGTACTGTATCTTTTTTTTTATTTTTATATTAGATATCTCAACTTAATTGGACTAATTCTAAGCTCTTAAAACCTCACCTTAAGAATTTTAGAGGAGGTAAATTTTGGAACCCCAAGATCCCTCAGATTCCTATGTACTCTGTGTATTTCTGCGTATAAGGAGTCCTCACATACTTGGTTGTTCAACTGATGATTGATCATTGACCCTGTTAAGCATCAGGTTCTCATCAGCTCCAGGTTCCCTAGTAGTTCCAACTCCCACACTGCTATTGGAAACTAGACGTCCGTAATTGATCCGATCCAGGAGCTTTGCTCATTTCTCCTCCTTAAACGTGACTAGAACTCAAGACTTCCTGGTAGGGAGAGTCTTAAGTGAAGAGTTGAGACCATTTAGACTACTCATATTTTTCTAGTACTGTATCCTTCTTGATGATATTAATATAACGTGTACATACAAAGATGGCCAATGATGCGTTATTGTGATGACAAAGCAATCGAACTCAACTTAAAAAAGGAATTAGATTTTTAGTTCGGTGTTCCGGTCCATTAAATTTAATTGTTATTGTAATCGGAATAGAAGATTTTACGTGAGAGGAGAGAAAGAAGCTCATGTTAATTTTTTTTAAAGGGAAAACAACAGAAAATATTACATGGTAATTCTTAGGTGACAAACCCCCGACGCATCCTCTAGGATAAGTATGCATCCGCTAGGTGGGTGCTTAAGATTGGTGATCCCGAAGGAGAACTGTGCTGCAGAATGTGCAAGTCAGTCCTCACAACGATTGCCCTCCTGGTAAATATGCTGAATTATTACAACCCAGTTTCGGGAGAGTACGACATGTATGCCCAACACTAAAGGGTGGGGAGAGACAGCCCGTGCTTGCGAACAAGAGAGCATGTCGGTCACTGTGCTTGAATCCACCTCTAAAACGATATGCTGGTATCCCAAAGACTATGCTAACTTGAGACCCGACAGAACCCCCCAATGTTCTGCCATTAATGGGGAGCACCTGCCAATGTTCTGGACGAAGTCTTCCAACCAAGTGCCTGAACTGTTACGCAGCAGTCCACCTGCTGAAGCCGAAGTGGTGGAGCCGTTGGAAGCGCCATGTGTATTGAGCTTCACCCAGCCCTGGGTAGGCTTGCTCCATCCTACAAAGAGTGTCCAGCACGTGGCAATGCTCAACTGTGCTCTTTGCTGCCAGACTGCTGCCAGATGAATGTGTGTAACATATTCCAGTACTGGCTGTTCTGGAAAAATCGTCCAGGAGAATAGTTCTTCAAAGAGGGCCCTGTTTCTCCAAGGCCAGAGGAACCAGCATGCGGTCCCAAAGAGAATCGCCCAGTCGAAACCCCCAACCTCCCTGTGTGTGCGGAAGTTATTGATGAGCGATTCAGTGTGATCCATAGTAAAGAACTCGATGGTGATAACCTGCGGGGGAAACCTTGCCCATAAGGTTTTGACTCTAAGGCAGTCCCATACCACATGGAGAGAGGATTCCTCGAGATGGCAATGGTAGCAGGTCGCATCTACTGTGAGGCGTCTGTGTACATGTTGTTGATTAGTGAGGAGCTTATCATGCAAGAGGAGCCAAAGAAATGCACGGATTCTTTGAGGCCCCTGCCACTTCCAAATAGTCCTCCAGTAATCATAGTTCCTAGTGTCATCTTGGTGCAATATCATGGAGTATGCCGAGGTCGTCGTGAAATGGCCATGCTCTGTGCGATCCCAAGTAAGCTTGTCCGGCCCGAGGGACGTCGTGGGAGGATGGATACCTGCAATAGCCAAACAGATCGTCTGAGGGAGAAAGTGATGAATAATGGCCCAATTCCAGTTACCAGTAATGTCAGTGAATTGATCCACTCTATGTTCCATAATTTCGGGGGGAATCGGTGCCATTGCATGATACAGAAGAGGACTCCAATCCTCAACCCATAGATCGAGCTAGAATCTCGTCCTGGAACCGTCTCCTATCATCCAGTGCAGTCCCTATAGCACGTGATGCCAAGTCGCTTTGATGCTTCTCCAGATCATCGAGCCACCTGAAACATAAAGGAAAACAGGAAAATTATTAGCATCAAATCTATACTTATCGAATAGCACTCGTACCCACAGAGTGTCCGGCTTAGAAACCATAGTCCAACCAAGTTTGGTGAGTAGGGCGTCATTGGTTTCCCTGATTTTACGGAGACCTAGGCCCCCTATCTCCTTAGGCATGCACACGGTGTGCCAATTAATCAAACTAATCTTCTGCGTATCCAGTGTCGTGCCCCATAAAAATCGGCGCATGATTCGCTCTAACTCGTCACAAAGTTGCTGCGGCAGTCTGATCATCTGCATCGTGTAGATGGGAATCGCAACAATAACGGATTGAGTCAGAGTGATACAGCCTGCAAGCAATAAAAGGTTAGAAGCCCATCCCAAGAGGCAGTGTTGGACCGTGTCCAAAATGTACTGGTAAGTTTTTTTGTTAACCCATTCATGTAAAAGAGGCACATCGAGGTACTGCCCTAAGTTGTTCGTCAACTTGAAACCTAGGGTCTCGTTGAGGGAATGGGCCAGGGGGAAAGGAATATTTCTCAAAAAGAAGCAGCGAGACTTATCTTGACTGACCCATTGACCAAAAGAATTGCAGAAGGTGCCAAGCATTTCGCGTATTTCCCGTATTTGGTTCAGGGAGGCTTCGGTGAAAAGGACAAGATCATTGGCAAAGAATAAATGAGAAAGGGGAAGGCCATTACGGCTTAACCGAATCGGTTTCCAACGTCCTGTGACTACAGACTCATTAATTAAATTTTCAACTCGTTCCATGCAGAGAACGAAAAGGTAAGGAGATAACAGGTCGCCCTGATGAATACATCTGGTAGGGTAGAGCAGGTCACTAAGTTCTCCATTCCAGTGCACTTGCATTGCTACCGAAGAGAGGCATTTCATTATCAAATTGATCAACGAGTCCGGAATACCAATCTGAAAGAGGGTGTCAAGGATAAAATCCCAAGAGAGCCGATCATAGGCTTTTTCCAAGTCCACCTTGACCGCAATGAACCCTTTTTTTTATTTTCTTTTCATAGAGTGGAGCACTTCTTGAAAAATGATGATATTGTCCGTGATTTGACGCCCTGGGACAAAGTTGCATTGAGTCGGCGCGATCAGGACGTCCAGATGCGATTTCAAGCGGGACACGATGAGTTTTGTAATGGCTTTGTACACCACAGTACAAACCGCTATGAGCCTAAATTGGGCAATAGATGTGGTCTTGGGGGACTTAGGAATGAGTACCATGATGGTACAATTGAGTTATGTGTCTCAGACTTCATGCCGAAAAATTTGTCGAATAAACGAAGTCAGGGACGGACCGACAGTGGCCCACTGAGATTGGTAAAAGAAAGCCATAAATCCATCAACGCCAGGCGCTTTGTTCGGGGCCATAGTAAAGAATGCAGTCTTGATTTCCTCCGGGCTGGGAGCCAATTGCAAGTCGTTAAGAGCCTGGGTTGAGAGATGGGGGAACGTAGCAGGAAGGTGAGAAACCCTAGGGGTCAGGTTGTCTTGATGATAAAGATGAGCAAGGAAGGTCCGAGCAATTAGTAAAATGCTCGCCGTGTCAGATTGCATGAGGCCCTGCTCATCTTGAATGGTGATGTACCGAGAATTACACTGCCGGTTCTTGGTAATGGTGTGATAGTACTGCATATTACGGTCTTCCTGGCTTATCCACTGGCATCGGGATCGTTGATGCCAGTAGAGTTCTTCCTGATAGAGAACCCTAACCAACTCAGTTCTGAGATGCTCGTCGAGGTCTTGAAGGGACTGCGAGTCTTGGGTTTCTAGAGTTGTTTGGATTCCTTGAATGCGGGCCATAAGCCTCTTCTTCCGATGAAAGATGTTCCCGAAGGTGTGAGAGTTCCAATCCTGTAAGGAACTGAAAAGCTTGGATAAGGTCCAAACTACAGTCAACTCCTTTCTAGTGTCCTTGATCCTTTTCTTGGTTGATATTTTAATGGTAGAGGATATGCTTTTGAGACTAT
The DNA here is from genome assembly GCA_027568895.1 of Erythroxylum shatona. Classification (NCBI taxonomy): domain Eukaryota; kingdom Viridiplantae; phylum Streptophyta; class Magnoliopsida; order Malpighiales; family Erythroxylaceae; genus Erythroxylum; species Erythroxylum shatona. The sequence continues at coordinate 14,122,037 of JAOSBK010000206.1, read as the reverse complement.
TGCTTTAGAGACTAGTTGAGCAAAATTGGACAAGAAAGTCCAAATGAAGAAAAGAGTTAGATTATGTCTTATATTTTATCAATTGGTTGTAGTTTAGTAATATAATTTCTTAAAGACATTCTTTATCTTATACATATTTAGATGTATATGATAAATTCCATAAGATAAATGTATTATAAATAAAGTTATAATGAGATCATACTTATGAGATTTATATTGCATTTACATATTATTTTTTAATTATTTCTAGTCATTATTCTATTCGATTGGACATTAATAGAGGGTAAAAAGAGTAGCATATATTTTATTTCTTCCTTACGAGGGAATTAATCGATCTCATAGAGTAAAGTATAAAGATATTTAAATAAACATGTGTGTACTTGTTAGAGAAAAAGTTCATTTAATTGAACTTATATAAGAATTTCATTTAGAATGTTACTTGTACATCTATGAGAATTCTCAATTTGATGATTGTATGAATAATCATTTGACTTAAGATGTCTAAAATATCTCATATAGAGAATGCTTTATTTTAATGTTATTTATGGCCTATTAAAGTCAGGGGTAGTTTAATTGGTAGTTATTGAATATAACATAAATTATATGAAAGAAATTGAGTGATCAATATATGATCCATCACCCTTAATAATTAGTGAGAATGTTCCATTGTTTTTTATGAGTATTGATTCGGTAAATCTTTGGATAAGATACAATAACACTTTATAAAATAGTTTGCAAATGTCATTAATAGAATTACTTACTAATAATATAAAATTAATATGATTAGACTCAAATAGAGTAAACTTTAATTTCATACTTTATGTCTAATCAAAATATTGTATAATGAAATGATTGAATTATATTAAAAAATCCACAAAAAGATTAATAAAAAATTACTTTGACATTTTTAAATATTTGGGTGATTATAATGCATTATTAGACACAAATCTTGATCTAAAGATATAAATTGTTTATTTAAAGAACTAAAAATGAGTTAAAGGAGTTTACTTTATCTAATTATAAATATGATTTATGGTTGTAATTTATATTCATTGTCAATATATTTACGAACCTGATGCGTCAGACACAAAGAACAGATCGAAGAAAGATAAGGTATTTTAGTCAAATTAGATTTGATTGTAAAGTTTGAAAAATTTTATAATTAAATATCATATATTTAATAAATAATGACTAATATGAGATATTATATATGAATTGGGTCTAGTTAGTATCTAATTAAAATTAATTGTAATTTTAATTAAAATTAGAATTTTGTTTTAATTACATTAGTAAAGGGTCTAAAACATATTATCAATGAACTTAGACCCTAAAGGAGTTAGTACTTCTTGTCTAACCCTTTTTATACCAATTGTGGATACCATTGGAAGACAGATACATGTACAACTACGATAGTTGAAATGAGTCAGTTTAAGAAACGATTGGAAGGAAATGAAAAGAAAAAGATTTAAGTATCATAATAAAATATGAATCATGATTCATACTTTATTATATTTTATGCATTAATTTTGTTATAAATTTTGAAGTAATCTTGACTTTCGAGAAATCAAATGAAAATGTTTAGTTCTTATTCCACTCAACTCAAGACCAAATTTTGTCTCAGTTTTCTAATAAAAATATTTTTGTGTCAAATAACTGGTCCAATAAGAGCTTATCTGTTATGTGTTTATCAGCTTAAAAATCTGAGCTAGAATGTGGTTAAGTACCAAAGTTATGAATTTCATATCATCCAAAAAATGGTATAAATCATGTTCTTTAAAAAACAAAATTGTATACCATTTTTTGACCGTTACGATATCTTTCATCTTGTACCAATCTGTATAGTACGAAACAAAATTTCATACTATTTTTTGGCCAACACGGTACGTTCTAGCTGGTATTGACTGGCACGATACAAAGTCTATAACTTTGGTAAAAAAAGCAAAATAATAATTAGTAATTAGAGAAGACTAATACCTTATGCACATAAAAATAAAATAATAATTAGTAATCGATAATATTCATCTTAGAGGATGAAATTAATATTGAAAATAAAGACACGTTCAATTTACAAATAAAATAATTTATTCAGTAGATAACTTTCAAATAATTATAAGTGAAAATGATTGTACGTCCCACAATCCCAAGGTGAGATTCGGAGACGAAGCCTGAGCAATCTTTTCAACACGAAGCCAATTACTGTACGGAAACTGTTTGTGTCACCAACTGAAGCTAGTGATTGGTGATAAGCAAAAGGCCAATCAATCCTTCAGGTCTGCTCTCCTCTGCCTGTAGCGTTTCTCTAATTTGTTGTTAGGCTTTACTACAAAGATACACACACCCATCATCAGCTTGTATTTAGTAGGCCCCCTTTTTCATTGCACATGTACTGTCCCCTCTTTTCACGTTTGTTTCTGTTTAGGCCAATTTGAGCAGACTAACCCATTCTCATTCGGCTGCCATTTGAGGTTTGGTTTGTGAATCCAATGTCATGTCCTCCCTTTTATTATTCAGTTTTGTTGAATCAGAATCGCACGGCGGCTGACATCGTAGGACTAATTTGGAGGGGGAGGGGGAGGGGGAGGGGTGTGTTAGATAAAAGGGATGAATCCAGTTTCGAAGTAGTGGGTTGTGAATAAATTGGGTGGGAGAGGCAGTGACAGTGGCAGTGGCAGTGGTTGTGTTTATGTGGTTGTAAAAATCCTAGAAATACTGTTGTATACTAACAAAGGTGAGGTAGTACTGTAAGCGTGAAATGGAAATCCAATTCACATCCAATTTCTTCGTAAACTCAACTGTCCTTTCCTTTGGCTTACAGGACAGTGCTGTCTGTCTCTCGTGGACATGTGCATGGGCATGGTCTTGTTTCATCAAACTCTTTTCTGTTGTCCTTTCTCCCACCCCACTTCTCTGTCAGTACTTTCTCCAGTTTTTCTTTTTCCAACCATTCTTTTCAATTTCAAGTTTTAATATTTGATGTTGCCACACCAGAATCACATGGGATGTGGACCGTGGAGTTACTTCTGGCACCTCAGAACAAACCCCATTGCAAGAAAATCCAAGAGGAAGGTGAAGCATGCAAGTTCACGCAAAAGTCCAAAGTTTTACTATCTCTTTTCTTCACCTCTTTTCACTTTACTTTGGATACTAACATCTTCCTGAACTATCAAACTCTGACGTTTTTTTGCACCAAATGTTGCTTTCCCTCTTTGTGTAAATAATATAGTAAAATTTACAGTGTTTTTGCACAGTACCACTTTATGCTTTTTCTAGTCATGTCTTTAAAGCAGCTATCAGATCAACCTGAAGCTCTTCCAAGGGACTATGGACCACAGAACCCAAAGGGCCACCTTCCTTCCATCAGTGCATGAGACCTTATAAATGAATCTTTGTGACCATGAGATGTCAATTGAGAAAGGCGCAAGTCCTCCAACGAAAGTGACTGTTGTTTAATTTCCTCGGTCTTTGAGATTCTTTTGCATAGTGTAATAAAACACTTTCGTCTCAATAAGATATAAGCAAACAGTTGATGCGTTCTTCCTTCAAGTTCAATCCCCATTTTGCCTTAAACATACATGAATACAACGACCACAGATATATCAACATTCACAAGAAAAGAGACCGAGAGCTTTGGATTATCAAAAAGGTACGTCTCAAAGGTAATTGGTCTGATAGGGCTTTAGAGTAGTGCAACAAATATTGACAAATCAAACTGAGGTGCACGCTGCTGTTGACAGATGAGACAGACGCGTATGGATCAGCATATAAATATACCTAACACGAGTTATAACCCTTAAGAAGTCATACTGTCATTGATTATGTCAGATAGGATTAATGATTTCTCCGAAGAAACACCAGAAAAGAAGTATCAGTGGACTAAAGATTAATTAAGAAAGAATACAATTGCATATGCTACAAGTAGCAGTTGGCATTGACAACAAGAACACAGAACAGGAAGAGTGAGGGGCTGGTGGCCTTCAGATTTCTCAACCAAAGATCCTTTCTTGCTGTTGCTGGTGCCGCAGACACCGACCCCAACTCCAACCTTGATATCATGAACTTCAGATGGACTCAAACATAGGCCTGGATTACCGCTTAAGTCCAAATTCCCACCAAGCCTCCTCATGAAACTTGTATCAAAAGGCACAACTCCACCCAACAAATTCCTGCTAAGATTCAGGTGATACATGTGAGACAGGCTGCCAAAGCCTGCTGGGATCTCTCCTGTCAATCTGTTGTTTTGAAGTGACAAAGTGCTCAAGTTGACTAGTTGCGAAAATGTAGGTGGTATAGTGCCTGAGTAACCTGAATTCGAGAGCCTGAGCTCTTGTAGTTTTACTAGCTTGCCAAATTCTACTGGTAATGGTACGTATATGGGATTGTCATCCATTATGAAGTACTGCAAATTTTGCAACTTTGCCAATCCTTTTGGAAAATTCCCACTTAAATTGTTGTTACTCAAAGCCATGAACGACAATAACTCCAGCTTTTCTACGCCATCAGGAATGGGGCCAGTCAATGAATTTGAACTCAGATCAAGTTTTCGAAGCACACCCAGTTGGCCAATTGTGTCTGGAATGGGGCCAGTGAGCGAATTGTAGCTAAAGTCGAGCCCTTCAAGGATATTCAGATTGGCTAATTGAAGTGGTATGGTGCCAGTGAGCACATTGTAGCTCAAATCAAGGTGAAGTAAAGAGGTCAAGCTAAAAATCTCAACTGGAATGTGCCCGGTGAGGCGATTCTGTGACAATGTGAGAACTTTTAAGGACTTGAGAAGGGAAATTTGAGGAGGGATTGGACCAACAAGTGCAGGGTTTGATCTGAGACTAAGTTGTTGAAGTGAAGAGTGGGAGAGTCCTTTTCTGGAAACAGAGAGGACGGTTTTGGTGTGAGTGAAGCAGTGAAAAAAGAAAATAGACTCGAGATGAGGAAGATCAAAGATTTGAGATGGAAATGTGGCAGTATTCTTGCATGTTGGATTTGGGTGAGTACCAAAGTCAAGCCTGGAGACATGAAGATGATTATCCAGTCCCAGCTTGCACTCAATTCCAGGCCAGATAGAGCCAGACTCACAAGGGTTGGAGTAGGAGACTCTCCAGGTTTGATCAGATGACATGGAGTCCATGATCTTGAAAAGGGTTTCAGCCTCAGATAAGGGCATTGAGTAGTTGGTGGATGATAATGCATTCTTGTTGTCGGATGGTGAGTGTGTGAGTTTGTTTGCATGGATGGAGGAGACAGAAGAGAAAGATAGAAGAAGCAAAAGAAGCAGACTGGGGAGAGGAAGTGAGAGAGAAAGGGAGGAATTGGAGCACATTTTGGAGAAAGGAGAGAGAGAAGGTATGGCGAAGGCCCGACGCTGAGTACCACTTGTAGCAGCTGTGTATGAATGATAAGCTTCATTTGATGTCTGAGGAAGACAGAACCATGGGGGGACAGAGAGAGAGATGCTGTGGCGAAGTGCGTGTGTGTTGGGAAGGGACTTGATTGACATGATGTGTAGGATGGTGAATATCATATAAAGAAGTGGGTCATGACTCATAACTCTTTAAGACGTTTGAGTGTGAATTTGAAACTAACGATAAGAGTCAACAAAATCAGTGATATCAATTTTGCATGCTCGTTGGACTCACGGACTGAGGAAAGGGCTAGGGAAGAGTAACTTGCTAAGCCTGAGTGGTCACTTTCATAGACACCACATCAGTGCATGAAATTAAGGTAACTCAGTATCGTCATTAAAGGACTAGAATGCCAAAGCTCGTCAATTTTATATTACATTTGTCAGGTGTATATGTATTCCCTCTTCCCAATTGTTTTTGCTTACCAGAAGACAATACCCTCAGAAAGTAAATGTAAAATATTATATTGTAATACATTTATGCCAATCAAATATGGCTTTGGAACTACAACAAAAAGGTAACAGAAACATGTCTACTCAATTTCAGCTGAAGTAATTTATGAATGTAAAGTAATTCAATAACGTAAAGACTTAACATAAACAAAGTAATCTTTTTTCGTTTTATAATTATTAACCAAGCAATAAGGAAAAAAGGAAGAGGAAGTCGTTAGTGATGATACAATATCATTGAGCTCGAGGGAGTGAACATAAGAGAACCACGAGTTGAGTAAATGTTTGAGGTCACGCCTTTAAAATCGAAAATGTCTTTGACAAAGGGTATGTCTGCCGGTAACCAGCGTGTGCCAAAAACAGCCCGTCGGTTCTCTTCTTTCTCTTCACTAATTGATGGTTTTGTCTGCTGCAGGATGGTCCGCCTCCTTTTTTTCTTTTTATCTTTCTGCTCCATGTTAGAGCATAATATTCTACTAGGAAGTTGTTAGTAAAAAACCAGAAATGGGAAAACAAATTCAATGCTGAAAAAGTCGATGGTCCTAACTATCTTGGTCCTTAACGTAAGCCAGGCTATGTTCAAATACTATAAATTTGCACAACACTAGCTAAATATCAAATATCCTTACTTAAATACTTGCTCAAAAGAATTTGCATGTTCGACTTATCATGGAGAAAAGGGAAACATATGAGCTGATCTGGGTTCCATGAGACCTGGTTGGAGAAGGCAAATAATCTTGAAGCTACATGTCTTCTGCAAGTTGATACTAGGTTAAGAGTATAAACAAGGCAACAACTCGTACATCAAAAGGCAGCTGCACAAATATGCCGATCACTTGATAGCAGCATCGTCATGCATTTATAATTATTAACCTCTCTGTTCCAGGTATCACTCTTAACAAGTACTTGCCATGTTCTGCAAGTACTCCAGAAGGGGAATCAACTGCTTTCTGTAACTAAACTAGCTACTGGCAACATACGATTAACAGAAAATAAGTGTGTGCCGGACAACAGAATGAGAATACTTCCTCACGTGAGTTGTATGATTGTTGCATAATACCATGAAAATAGAGCTGTTGATAAGATAATCAGAATGCACAGCTATTCAGTCCTTGCCAGATTATCAAAGGAGATTTAACATGAGAGATGACTTCTGTGCCATAGAACATGACTTCAGTCTATTCCACTGACATCTCGTTGGGGCTCAAAATCAAATTAACTATCGTAACTGTCAGTTAAGAATTAGCTGAACTCTCAACTCTCTTCAACCACAACATTTTTACCAAACATACAAGAAGAAAAATCTACAAGTCACAACATGGTAGCTGTTAGTAAAGAGTTAGCACTATTCACAACTCTTATGCAAATGTTCATGTCATACAAACAGCTGTACCTAATCAAAATATCTAATAAAATAAAATGATTATATGAAAGCGAAAAAGGCCAAAACTTTGGCAGTAGAAACCACAATGGTAGAGAGAACTAGGGAAGACAGCAAACCTTGAGTATCAGATGCATTTAGGAAAAATTAAGATTCTTTTGCATTCCCTGGCACAACAAAACGAAAATTTCAGGCAACATAATGTAAATACTTCCAGAATTTTTTGCCACAAATCAGGTTCGGCAGTAAAATGAAGAGAGTGGCAAAAACAAAAGACTTAATCCAGTAGAAATAGATGACAGTACCTTCTACAACCACATCAATTTGCTGTGCAACTGATAAAACAGTTTGCAAAGATGTCTCTTGAAAAACTTCTACAGCTGTTTTAGCTGTTTGTGCACCACACTCACCAAAAGCGGGAGAAATCTTCAAATCATCTACCTCATGAGTTCTAAGGCTAAGCTTTGAGTCATCTAAATTTTGTACTGGGTGACTAGCCTCTGATTTTCCACCTTCATGAGCTACATGATGGGACTCCACCATTTCAAGGACAACAGAACATTCTGTTTTTCCACATTCACCAGCTGAATGGCGTGTCTCTGGTTTTTCACTTTGACTAGCTGCATCATATGATCCTGTCTTTTCAATTTGAGCAGCTGCATAGCATGCCTCTGATTTTTTACTTTCAGAGGCTTCATGACTTGACTCAGTTGATTTGTTTTCCGCAGCTATATAAAACAGATTCCCTTTTCCATCTTCATCATCTTCATGAAATGGCTGAGAATGATCAACTCGAATATTAGCATCATATGTTTGAGCAATCTCACCTTCAGGTGCTGCATAATACAACTGAGTATCCTTGCAATCAGTGTGAGATGAAAGGATGAGATCATCCTTGATGGTTGCATTGCAGAATTCAGAAAGCAATTCATCGCTATCTGCATCGCATTGTACTGCACTGTCCTTCCATCTCCGCTTTTGGTCTGTCTTCCTTTTTTCTCTTTCTTTTCTCCGCACCCTCTTCCCCAAATTAGCATGTGGTTGATGAATTACTGGCTCATTAGATTCAACCTTACTGTGACACAACTGCATGTTACCAGACCCAACATAACCCTCTGTTTCATCACCGTCTCCAATTGTTTGAAGTTGATTTAAAGCATCCCGATTATGTTTTTCATTAGTGTTCCTTCTAACACGCTCCTTCTCCCTGATTCTTTTTCCCTGATAAGTTTGTGACGAGGTTGACGGTAGGCACGCAATCTCAACTTGGTCCCCTAAACAATTATGGGCAATGGCCCTGATCCTTGATATTGACTCTATCTGTTGGGCATCCAACCCATTTATCAGGAATGTATCAGCTATATGTGCTATATCTCTTAAGCCAGCATTCTACAATTTGTTATCAAGGAAAAAAAGAAAAACTGATTGTTAGTTATTATTGCAAGTATACATCAATCGACTAAACAGAGATTTACCATTCTCTTCTTTTTGGTTCTGAACTTTATTGTTCTCTGGATGTGAGGCAAGGGAGACACTGGCCTTCCCACAAACTTACGTGTGATTCTCAAATACCAGTACATGTATTCACTTTCATCAACACCACTACCACCCTGGAGAATATGAAGCCTACGAGCAGACCATTCATTAAGCTCTGATACCATCTTTTCAGACAAATCAATACCACTGTCAACTCCACGACTCTTTCTCTCCCATTGTTGCACATCTTCTGGGATTCCTTGAAGCATATTTTGTTGACGTAGGCAACGATCTGGAAGGTGCCTTTCTGCCTTGTCAAAGCAGATTAACATCGTCTGTGACCTCCCCAAAATCAGGCTATTTCTTACACTTTCTGGTAATAATGTACCATTCAAATTCTGATAAGGGAGCCACTCCACCTATAAGGAAAATCGTGTTAGCACAAAAACCAACAATCAGATGTATCATACATTATTCTTCCATACAGAAAGAAATCAAATTGAACATGTTTTGAACTCACATCGTACGGCTCTAGCAAGTCCAATGCCTTGCGATAAAAAATTAAGTCCCGTTTCACTGTTGAAGCACTCTGTTTCCCCTTCCACCTAAGTACAAACGGGAAACAGTCATGGAGTGGCTCTTGATAAAACTTTGGTCGACCAATATTAAGGTGAAAATAACTCCAGCACTGCAAAGGAAAATGAATGATCAGCCTCATCACGATAACTCTTAATACAGGAAGCTGCAGTGTCATGTTTGACAATTCAATCATTCCAACACAACCCGAAAACAAGGAAAGAAAAGAAAACTCAGATATAGCTTACCTGTAATAAAGTCAAGCAACCGCTAATGGTACTCTGAGATTTAAGAGATGCTTTCCCTAGTGATCTATACAAAAAGGCCAATGCTGCTGCACCCCATGCATACTTTCCAGCTTTCTCGAAATCCTCAAACAGAGGTAGGTACATAACAGGGACCTTGTTCCCAGTAGTAGTTGAAAATATTGTACTTCCTACAAGGTAGAGAAGGTAAGCACGTGTGTAATGCTCAACCTCTTCTAATGGTGCATCTTCAGGACACTGGGAAAAGTACTCCTTCAGCCAGCTGAGTTTTACCATGCCACCACTCTTGTACCCAGCCTCTGGTACTCTTCCTAGATATCTTTCACAAACTGATTTGCATGAAGTATATGTAATGCCCAGAACAGGTAAACCATCAATCGGCAAACCAAGTAGCAACGCAACATCTTTGAGGGTTATGGTCATTTCTCCAACCGTCGAGTGAAAGGTATTTGTTTCTTTCCGCCACCTCTCAACAAGTGCAGAAATGAGTGGATTGTCCAGACTGATGGAAGGAAGCAGTCTTAGATAACCAAACCCTGCCTTCTCCACCAATTCAATCTGCATTTGCGTGAGCCTCCATTCCCCAAGCTTTGAAGTGTGTTCATGGCATCTAAGCACACCACGCTCCTAAACACAATGTAATGGGCATGAATGATCAGTCAGCAAGGTAACGAGGTCTGGAAGTTACTTTGATGGTAAAATTTAATTTACCTGCCCCTCCCAAATAGCCGAGGAGACATGGTTATCTTGATCGTAGAGTACAGAAGGATCAATAGGGCCAGGACTGGTTGCATCAGTATCCATTACAGGAAGAACACCATTGGTTGGTCCACAGCAGGTTTCAAAAATCTCCATTTGAAATGCTGCTAAACCAAGCCTAAACTAACACAATCCATCCAAGCAATACAGAAATTATAAGCTCTAATTAACACAAAGAAACATCATTGTAACGCACTATATATATATAAGAAATCTTTCTTTCGAAAACTTCAAAGCACAGTGACTGACACCTATGTAATTGTTGAGATGTTTAGTTCGGCATTGCATCGGATCAAAGAAACAAGCAAAGGCATGGTTAAATGTTTTTAAAAGATTTTCATCGAAGGGCACTCGCGTTTGTGCTATGTAATGAGAACAAGTGCAAAGAACAAAGCCAGAACCCAACCGCATTTAACAAGCTTGCTTTTGAAAAAACCTAAATCGCAAGAAACAATTTTCAACATCTCAACACATTATGCTCAATTATTTAGAACGAAACAAAATAGGCAAAATAGATTGAAAAAACGAAGAGAGGTTAGTCAGTGTGTATGAAGCGTTGATAAGTGGTGGTGACGACGACGACATAAACATAAAAATAAAAATAAAATTCATGAGATAAATTTTTTTAAAAAAAAGAGAGAAGACACTGATAGTATACTGCTAACTTTGCTTGTAAAAACGACGACTCGCACTCACCCAAACCCAATTCCATCGATTTGGCTGAATTGAATTCGAAGTCACTCTCACTGGCCTCTCTCTCTCTCTCTCTCTCAAAACGACTATGTCGTTGCCACTTCCGACTTGAGTCGAATCGACGCCCCTCTATTTTTATTTTCACTTCAATAATCTAACGCCCAGCCCTAGGCAGGGAGTAAGTGTTAAGCATCAGTCATTGTTGGGTTGGATCATTTTATTTTTACTTCATTTAATCCATGCCACATGCTACACTTTTACTTTCTTATGCATCCCAAGTGAGAGATTTATTTTTATGGCTGAAGTGCCTACTGATCAGCTTTTACTCTTTTTTTTCTCTCATTATATATCATTGGACAGCAGCAATTAGACATTATTTTTAATTTTTTACTAAACATTTACCCAAAAACGAATCCCTTCATTTGTTTATTTCCAAAATGAACATGCGTGAAACGAAATTAGATGGAATCTAGGATCAGGAGCTATGCATGAGAAAGATTTAACATAAACCAAAACGTTTGAAACAAGAAGAAAATGGTAATACTTAAATAACCACATAGAAAAGGTTTTTGTACATTTTACAAAGGCACCAACTTTCGTGCCACTCTCCCTTTAAACTGGGACTAGAGCGGATAAAATGACGGGAGACGCTATCAAAATGGTAAAAAAGCAGAGCAGAAGTTAAAAAACAAAATATCACAACTTCAGGAAGCTGAATGATCTAAACATGAACCAACGCATCTCCGTTGCCTTGCAAAGCAGTAGTATGTGAAGAATGATACAAGCTTAGCCTGGCCCTTCCACTTAGGTCTATAAACTATGAGAACATACGAAGGAAGTTGTTTGCATATGCCATTGGCTTCACGTCGGGGTGAGGCTGCAAGTTCAAAGAAACCAATATTCAACATCCACAACATAAAACCCTACCTCTATCATCAAACTATATATATATATTAAAACAAAGCAACTGACCACTGCAGAAAACGTAACAATATCTGGCTTCAAATCAGGGGCTTCAAATCGAATAAAAGCACCCTTATTGCCCATCTGCATAATTCAATAAACAAGCACTTCTCAACAAACCATGCATCATTACCAAAGGTTTATGTAATTTACACACTTCTAAATAAGATACTCAAGTAATAACAACAAATTATGTGCCGATCAGTCACAGCCAAAAAAAAAAAAAACATAGTTAAGGAGAAGCTATGAAAGAGACTGGACAATTTTGTATCTGAATAAAAGAATTTGCCAGTCTCCCCACCCCCCATGTATTGTACAACTCGAAGACACCACAATTCTGCGACTCTTACAATGTGCTGGTATCACAAAGAAGTTATAGAGGTTGACAATGGCAATAAGCATTAGACAGAAGATAGGAGTAAACGTCTTAACTAATGAATCATACAATCTGAACATATAGAGAGACATGGCAAGTTCTATGCCAGATCTTCCTTTTGAGGGTGCCTATCCCATTCTTTTTGACCTAATTTACTGAGCAGTCACACAGTGTTATTGACCTTATTTACCAAGCAATCTGCTAACAATCATTCATCTGCATCAAAGTTTCCAGAAATATTGAGGAAAAATGTTGGGTTCAAGAGTTAGATGTGAGCGGGAGATGAACATTGTGTATGGAGACAACCAATTAAAAGTGTGCGAAAATCAGTTATTACATAATGAAAAAAGTCGATGACCTGAAGTCACACAAAACCAAAAGCTTAGTTCAGAAAAGAGTAGTCCCCATAACTTACCCGTTAAACATTTTCTGCAGCTAACTTGCTCTTATAACTTAATCAAGTTCAAAGAAGAAAAAGAACAAAGGAAATTGCCAGATCTCTACCTAACAAATTTAGCAGTACTTAGTAAGTTACCTGATCACAATAATTTGGTGCAGAAAACACAGTTATAAGTTTTCCGTCATGCTCAATTTCATAGCCTTCATCCTTTACCTCATGAGATCGCACAACTAACTCTGTCAATTGACAAATGTATCAGAACCAAGTGGAGCACAAAAAGGTCATCTTAAAAATATTTTCCTGCCTATCTTATCAGACAAACGTACCTAGATTATTTTCTTGTAAAAACTTCTTTGTCACATCTCCTCCAAATGAGAGGCCTACACCTCGCTTGCTAGGACCCCTTCCGGGTAAAGGTTGTGGATCACTCCAGAGCAATTCACACATTAACCCTGATAATAGGTGAATGAACACGGGAAATAATGTATACATATTCCAGATAACTAACCGTTGCATGTTACGATTGATAACTAAATTCCACACTGCCACATTGTCTAAATAAAACACATTTGTATACTTATGCTCAACCTGAAATGGATAAATCAACTGCCATAATACAACTGAATAGGACAGTTTATACAGGTTGAAATTCAAAAAACAAAAAAAGAGAGAGGGTGAAAAAAGAAGATATAGAAGGAATAATAATTTGATCTTGAAGGTAACATTCATGGATTAGTTGTTAAAATAACTGTAGTATCTGAGGAAGCATCATAGGTTATTTTTAACTGTCAACTTAAGCTAAGTGAATTAAAGAAGAATATCATGATACAAAACAGTTCTCTTATCAATCACAAAGAGTTATTGCAACCAAGAAACAGGAAAATAGATTGTGCAATTCTTTGAACATATACAGAATAAAATTGATTTAGATATTAAGTCACTGATATCTACAGAAGGTTTATGTTTGTACTCCTATATTAATTTGTAGCTCACGTCAACCATCCTCCTCTCTAGACTTCAAGAACCAGCCTCAATCCAACCCCCCTTCCACCTCACCGAACCAGGACCCATGACATGTCTAAATAATTAGAAAGCAGCAGCAACGACTAAAGAATAAATGAGAACAAATGGTTTGTTGTCGAATTCAACCTTTGGATCAATGACGTGAAATTCTACCAAAGAGAGGAAAAAGAAAAGGAAAAGGAAAAGGAAAGATGGCATGCAAATTACCTTCCTCTGGGGGTTCTCGGAAGCGATCAATGGCTTTGATGTCTTCTAGCTTCACACCATCAACACTAAAAAGACCTCCATGAACAACAAATATCTTCCTATTTAGGACATGTGCCAAAGGTAAGCAACAGAAGACTTCTGCAAAGAGTTCCACAAATGTCTCGCTCAACTTGGATTTGACCTCACCCTCAAAACCATATATCTTGTTCATGCTCTTGCTTTCATGGTTTCCTCTGGAAAGGTATATAGCTGAAAATTTTACAAATGAGTAAATGCATCTTGTGATGTTTCAAAATTATTCACAAGAAAGGCCAGAGTGAAACAAGCAGCATAAAGAACATGTTCTGAACATGAAGAAAGGAACGGAATTATTTTTCTTCAGAGAATTTTAAATAACTTCTGAAAAATCCGCAAACAAAGAGGATTCACCTGTTGGACACATGCACTTAAATGCAAACAATGTAAGGATGACCTCCAAAGAAAATGATCCCCTATCAACAAAGTCACCATTGAATAGGTACGGGTTCTCTTCTGATGGAAGCCCATTAAGCTCAAAAATATTTAGCAGGTCATAGAACTGCAACAATGGTACAACAATACGAAACATCTTCAATAAAATATTACAAAAGAACACTCATGAACCTAGAGTAGATGACATCATCTCATGCAACTAACAACAACTCGGTATTATACTTCCTGAGAAGTAGAATATTAGAATGTGAAAGGAAAAACGAATAAGAAACTGCTCCTTCAATAGCATACAACTGGTCAAGCGTAACAGTGAAAGTCTACGCTCAGCTAGCCTATAATATTTACTTGTAACAACAAAAATGTAGATGGTTGAAACCATAGAAATTAAACATAAGAAAAATTAACCTTGTGGTGCAGGACAACTTGGGATAGAATTCTCAGGCAGATGCAACAATGTAAAAGTATATTAAGATTACAAGTTAAAAAATGAGGAATAGCAGTTTTATGGCAGTTAGGCTCATAGTTATACACAAATTACTCATAGACGGTAACCATGAACCATGTAACCAGGTTATTCACAAAACAACTCCATCCATGAGCTATATTCTGAAAGTACACAATACTCCTTCGCATCAAAGGGAGTATTATAACAAGAAGGTATCATCTAGTGCATAGTAAAAACTTCTGGTACTTTCAAATTGCACTGGCAATATAATTACCTGACCATGTACATCACCACAAACAGTGAAATGTTTGCCATCAGGGATATTTATATCAACAAGAGAAGGCAGCGCTTGCAACATCTCTCTAGTTTGTAAGACGATTTGGAATGCATATCTACAACATTTTCGAGAAGTGTTCAAAATGGAATCTTTAAGCATTGTAAAATAAATAAATTCATGATTAATCCCTAGTAGCTGTACCGTTTGTGTAAACACTTCTGATTCTTGAAGTCATCCATCATTCTTTTCACAAAATCCAAGGTAACGTTATCACCCTCAATCCTTGCACCAGAA
Organism: Erythroxylum shatona; assembly: GCA_027568895.1. Lineage (NCBI taxonomy): Eukaryota > Viridiplantae > Streptophyta > Magnoliopsida > Malpighiales > Erythroxylaceae > Erythroxylum > Erythroxylum shatona. Next base: position 14,106,585 of record JAOSBK010000206.1, on the reverse strand, counting down.
TATTGTGGCTCCACATCTGGAATGACAACAGATTTGTTACGTCATAAACAGACAAGAAGCTTTTACTCATCCAGTCAGACAATCATACAAGCAGCAAAAGGGAAGAAACAGAGAGTTGGATGCAAGAATGCCATTCCTGGATGATAAGGCTCGGACCACAATACAAAGGCACAGACTTCAATTTTCCAATAGCTCTTATGAGACATCTTTTTATTTTCTATCTGTATTTATTTCCTGACCTGCATTATACTGTAGACTACTTGCATGTACATGGAGCTGTCAGAAACTTCAATGCAGTACAAAGTTGACTTCAAGGAAAAAAAAAAGTATTTCCATACTTTCCTAGTCAATTCCGATTAGTCAATGAAAATATATATATTTTTCCCTTCTTGTTCTTTTTCAACATTTTACGCTAGGAATTGAGTAAGAGATAAAAAGCCCTCCTATTGTGTTCCCTTAAGACTAATAGAAATTTAGGACGAAATATCTTTAACCCTATCCATACAAGAGTTAAACTCTGTAGGTAGCTTCTCCATCAACCAAGCTTGATATAGCCCAAAAAATCTGACAAATCTGAAATAAATGCACTTGTTCCCACAGCTCTAAGGTCCAAGAGTGCAGAATACCTTCTGCATGAAAAAGTTAACATCAAAAGTCTTTTTCCACATTTTGAAGGTTAGATTAGTAAGAAATTCTTCCCAACCAGCCTACTTTAAAGCTGAAGGATCCTTACAGGGTGCACCTGTTGATCAAACAGACACGAAATATTGCTTTTTTTTTTCCCCACAAAGAAACAATGACTCAACTAAAATATAAGACTTTTTGAAATATCAACTTATGGCATTCTATTTTCAGTCCCTTCCATAGAACTCGGTCTCTTCTCATTGAGCTTCAGTATAAAAATTCAGTGGTAAAACCAAGCAAAGAAAATCATGAACTGTGAAGTACTTAATATTATAAAATGGTGCTTGGTACTATCCACACAAAAAAAAAAAAAATCAAAGTCTTACTTCCTTATTGCACTCCTATCCTTTGACATCACTAAAAACGTCAATCAGTTGTTTATAACATGATAATCCATTTCTAGGACCCAAAGGTTTAGGAAACCTTTTGAAAAGGGAGAAGCAAACGAAGAATTCACAAAAATATTATAAGCAAATTAACCATTATGGAATTAGAAATTATTCAAACAGGTTGCAACTGTAGTATTTATTAACCACGAACCCAAACCTAGATTAAGTACTCGTCTCTTGTTAAAGAAACCAGTCAAACCACTACCCCTGCAGCAAACCCACCAATATCCACCTACGACCGCCAGTATCACCATCAGTACTACCACCACCACTGGAACTCTTGCTATTCCAACCAACATCATTGCAGCGGCCACAACTGCTACTGCTACTGGCGCTATGACCAATTGGGTGGGCACAGATGATGAACTGGGGCCAGTGCCTATGATGAGATATATAGTGAACATAATGAAATTAAATTTAGTAGGAGATACAAAAACAATATAATCACAAATTTCAAGCTGTTCAAGCTTAGAGAACAAATTAAGTTGATAAAGCTAATACCTAAAGGTCTCATTTCACCAAATAAAAACATAAAAGACCTGTTCCAACTTACTAAACTAGCTGATGGTAAATCCCACTAATAAGAAGTAAAATCAAAATCTTTTGAGGAATTGCATGCCATATAATGGGGAAAACTTTTCAAAAATTCCAAGTTCCAAATTGGAGTAATAGAGATACTTCATACCACTAACCCAATAACTCACCTATTACCAAAAATCAGCCAACCAAACTCTACTGAGTCACAAATGGATTAGCGCAAATCACAAGTACAATGGGGATATGTCAAGAATGCATAAATCTACCTCCCTCCATACAGCCTTCAAGTTTCATTTACTTGCAAGGCCCATTATACATTGCCAGCAGAAACAAGAGTTGGCCACTAATACTGGCAAATCCATAATTCCCATTTTAATAGCTTAGATTAGTCATTTACTAATAAAATTTGGGCATGATCTTGAACATCTATTACAACAGCTTAGCTTCACCAAGTTAATTCTTATATATTATCCCTCTTCTTAAAGGCCAGGAAAGTATAGTCACTTTTGAAAGAATCAAAATGCCCATTTTGTAACTCAAACCTTACTTGCTCTATTCAAATCAGGAAAATCTTTGTCCATAGCACCATTATTGCTTTTTCACATTCAAAGTAAACACAATATGTTTCACAGGAAATTTTTGAAAAAAAAAATGTTTCACAGGATTGCAAGCTAATTTCAAGCCTGCTACACTAAAAAATGATAGTTGTAGATGATGATGGTGACTCTGATAATGATAGTGGTGTAATAGGGATGGAATGAAAGAAAACTCTGCACAAACAGAAGTAAAAAATGATGGCTAGTTACGGGGCTAGTAATCAATTAAATATCTGACCTGTAGTGCACATGAATTAAATCCAGTTTTTCACTTTCTTTCTTTGGAAAATCATTGATAAGAAGTCAGCACACTGCAAGATGATTTATGAAAAGCATTTTTGAAGAAGGAAACTGTCCAACAGCTACTTTCAAGTTTTTATTCAAAATCAAAGTATGGTTCATAATTCTCAGAAACCCTCTCTATCAACTCGATTGGCAAGAAGTTTCAACTCAAAATGTCACAAAGAAATCCTGTCTGAACATTCTATATGTCAAAGTCTCAAAGAAGATAAGAATAAACCAGCCCTCAATAACATTTCTATCCCAGAGAACCACATGAACTGGCAAAACCTCAATTTACCAAACTTTCCAAAGAAAGAGAAAACAAGGTCTACTTTTATTAGCAAGCCAAAATCAGATCATAATTTCTGCTCTGGATGTTGAACATTTCAACTTGACACTCTCAACTAAGGCACAAATAACTGTCCCAGAATGAGACAATTATCAAAAGAAAAAAGGAAAAAACCAAGTTCAAAAAAGATCAGTACCTATAGAGTGAAAATCAATAGAATCAGCTATTGAGCGTCTTTCAGACTCGGGTACAGAAATTGCTTCTTCAAACTTAAGTTTCATAACAGCCTTTTCGCATTCCTTTAGTTTCTTGGCGGCATCAGGGTCATTTGGACAGAGTTTCTTCACCTAAATTTAATACATTTCAATGAGCACCACGTATCAGGATTGCATGAAGAAACAACATTTCATCAGGCATTTCCTCAACTCTCACAAAAAAAAAAAAAAACCCAAATATCTTATGAAGTACCAGGAAAGTCAAAGACAAGATGTGAAATTGGAAAAGAATCTAAAAAGAGCCATCAAAAGTCTTTCAAGTTCCTTAAAAATGATAAGGTCTCCCATGTCAGAAATACAATACGCCCTCTTGTACACTTAGGAATCCTTTATAGCAAACCTTCTAGTACATTCCTTGTTAATGCCCTAACTTCAAATATCCTTCCACCAGTTAAAAATCCTCAGTATCTCCACATTCTGCTAAGCAGTAACTTTTCTAGCTTTCCTTTTCTTTTTTTTATTTATGAAATTTCGAAAGATGATGAAGCCTCTCATGGGTTTGGGATATGTTTTCATCTCATGAGGAGGTAAGAGTTATTACACACTGTAGGATGGAGTTATTTTTCATAAAAGTCCAACTGGCTTTTCCAATCGGGAATACCCGCCAGATTTCCTTGTCTTAAAGGACAGGGGTGCATCGAAGCCAATATCATAAAAACAGATTAAAAAAAGAGTGAAAGATATACCTGTTGGAAATCCTTCAGTGCGTCTTTAAATTTTCCCATTGCAAGAAAAGCAGCACCTCGCCTATAATAACCCTGTAAATTGTACTATCATCAAATCAAATGTGTTGACATTCTAATCCTCGTATACCACCATACTCATCATAGAATCCTTGCCTTAGAGTACTTTGGATCGACTTCAATAGCCTTTGAAGCATCCTGTATTGCACTTCCATACTCCTCCAGTTTAGTGTGGGCCAATGCACGATTAGCCCAGTAGACAGCATTGTGTTCATTTATTTCAATTGCTTTTGAATATAGATCAATAGCCTGAGCATACTTGTGAGCTGGAAGTGAACTTACAGTAATTAGCAAGGTTGAAAAGCATGCATAAATCAATTGTCCATTAGAATTTGAACGCCAACCACACTACTCTTGAGAATTATGCTTAACACACTATTGTTTCCACTGAGATGAAAACATTACAAAGTAATTCACTGACATTCAAGATTTTGAAGAATGCATCAGAAACAATTGCATAAGAATGGATTATTACCCTTAAATGCTTCATTAGCCAGAACTTTGATTTCTTCAGCTCGTGATACGGAAGAATTTTCAATTTCCATAGCAGGCATAACCGTACTTCTCTATCTGAATTTTGGGTTGAATATTAGTGTATAGAGAATTTCATATACACTCTATTTCCTTCTATTATGCTTCAGATCTGTGGTTAAAGAACACAAAAATAGAATTAATCAATTTAAAATAAATTAATCAAACGAGAACTCTCAATTAGCAGTGAAGTTCATCAGAATGTCAATCTCCACATGCCAGTCGATTACCACAGAGAGAAAGAGGGGCAGTGAAGAAATTCTGCAGTAACTGGTACATATATCTGAACCTAAGAAATTAGCCAACCCAATGGAACACTTAGCAGAGGACTACAAAGGACTGATGGATTTTCATCTTATGTAATTCCCAGCCTAAAACAAAATTTCAACTTTTACTTCATACACTTGACTAGGGTCTAAGAAAAGGACAAAATGGCTATTCTTATAAGCTTAAAGTTATGAACGAACCAGTATTTTCCGAGAATTAGACTGCAAGTCGTTGCTTTAAGATTTTGTTACCCTGGTGGCAACTACTTAATAACTTAGAAGCAACTAGATAAACCCAAATACAGAAAACAGAAGACAATCCAAGGTGTTAGTAGAAACATAACTAATATAAGTTTTGTTCTTCGCAAGCAGTGGATAAAACAGTATCATCAGTTAACACTTTACATGCTCAGTACTGGTTTATTAACTAGAGTTTTTTCAAAACTCATCTACATAGAGAACTCCAAATCTAGACTCAGTTAGTGATTGAAATAGTGAACTTTCCAACTCCCTCTCACATCTACCCAAGTCAGACCTTACAGTTTCCAAATATTGATATCGATCAAACAAAAACAAATCCAAAATAATGAAGCTTTAAGTCTGATAAGTAATAACCATGAATCCCTTTTTAAGTTCTTATATCACGTTTTGATACACCCAAGCGGAAAAGCGTAACAAAGTAGATGGTAGTAAATGCAAAGACAAAAGGGGAAGCAGTCGACAATGTTGACAAATGCATAAACCAGAACTTCTTAAAAAAAAAAACTTGATGGATCTACGAGAAGAAAAGAAAGGGAGGTAGAGTAGCTATGTCTGTAGTAGCAGCGTACCTGAAGAAACAGAAAGGAATCTGTAAGTATCAGCTCAGTGGCACTTCTAGAGAGAGAAACCCTAGACCGACCTAATTTTTCTCAACTGTCTGTTATTTCTTATTAATTTTGGTTATATACGATTTATGACAGATGGCTTTCATGTAGAAAAGTGTAGACAACAAATGGCTTTCATGTAGACGACACTCAAGTACGAGTAATGTATGTGTAATGCCTCGGTTAGACGGGACAAGATTTTCTGTACCTTTATATTTATACTAATTCTGTTTTATACGATTTTATCTACAATTTAGATAAATATACAAATAAGATTATATGGAATAGAATTGATACAGAGTTATGAGTATAGAGGATTTAATCTTGGGATTATATAGAATAGAATTGATACAGAGTAATGTAATGGGTAGAGTATCATCCTAGACAGATGCCAGCTACTACATACTAACACAATCGTTTAGTAAATTCAACGTCATTCGAGTGAGGATTTGGGACAGTCCATTCTATACTGGATTGGTAGAGGAACTAAGTTTTTGTTGTGGAATTTGTTTTTTTGAAGAAATCAATGGTATTTCTTAGATGAGTCATTTCGTGGGTAGTTTTCTGTACATGTTCCTGTAATTTCTGAATTTGTTCTTGTAATTCAGTAAATTCCTTTTCTTTACTTCGTAATGCATCTTCCATACTGCTCAAAGTTGTTTCCATTCTCGTGTCAAAATGTCTGCAAGAAAATTGTCAGAAGAATTTATGTATTTAATAATATATTGATATTAACTTAGTTCCAACTACTAACGGACAAATCGTCCTTGATTATAATTGTTGGACCAATGGTGGTTGACAAATTAAATCACACTTATGTTTTGATAATAATAAAATGTATAGAATTAGTTAAGAAATTATTTCAGGTGATTTAGATTGAAATAAATCAAGATTGCATCAATCTTAAGTGTGCAAGACATAAATCATGGTGAAATCAAGAAGGAAATAATCTTCAACATGCTAGAGACATTAAACATGAAGATTATGG
>JAOSBK010000206.1:14007773-14021125 GCA_027568895.1 Erythroxylum shatona | reverse complement strand
TTAAATTGTTTTTGTGTGAATTAACTTCTGATTTTATTGTAGAATTTTACGAAAAGCTTTAAAGATCTATTCAACCCTCCTTCTAGATCGTTTACAAGGGTGAAGGAAGCAATCAAAGCTAATGTAAAAATAGGCATTCTTTGTACACACCTTAACTTATAGTCATCAATGAGAGATGGAAAAGAGAACTTTACTCTTCGTTGTTTACAACTAGGGCATTTTTTAATCTTAATGTCTATTTCAAATTAGGTTTTAAAAAAAAAGATGTAATTAATAAGGGGAATGTTATTAACTACTACAATAGTTGTTGCTCATGAGATAATGTATGATCTCCTAAGCTCACAAATGGAGATTTATAAGAAGGCTTCTGGGAATTTGGGAATGACAATTGTTATTCGTCAAAGAGCAAAACTTAATCTAGGTATAATTTTTTTCACAAATGTTACTTATTGAAAATTAATCATCACTTTATTTTGTGTATAACTTTACTTTTGTTATCTTATGACTTATAGTTTCTTGATGAGACCAATTGAGAAGTGGTGTTGTAGAATTGCAAAAATTTGCAATTCAAATTCTAAGTCAATGTGTGAGTGCAACAGGTTGTGAAAGAAATTGGAACACATTTGAATTCTCCAACTCGAAAAGAAGGAATAGATTGAAGCATAAATGATTGAATGACTTGATCTTTGTTTGGCACAATTTAAAGCTTTGAAAAAGATATATTATTATCATTAATATGTTAGATATAATATCTTATAATTTTTAATAATTTAATTTTATTATTTATTAGAACTTTTAATAGAATAAGTATTTCAGTAGATCTAATTTGTATTGATAATATCGATCTTTTGGCAAATTAGGTTTATGAAGAATCAGGTTTGATAGATGGAAATGACTTGGAAGATAATCTTGAATGGTAAAGTATTAACACGTCATTTGGTGTAATGAATTTAAATAATGGTAACGATGAGGCTCTTCTCAATAATGAAGATTTTGTACCAAATAAAAATTGGAATCAATGCAATTATAGTAGGTATCTCGTATTTGGTTGAATGAAGTTCTAAGTTTTTTTTTTCCTCCTCTTCTTTTAATTTTATTTATATTTGATTTATATGTTCAATTCTTATATGCAATATAATTATAAATATTTTTATTTCGTACTTCACTTCTAGTTGATTCTTCAGTTCTTCACTCTTGTTCTAAATTATATTGTTAGAGAATAAAAGATATTTTTATTTTTTATTTTATTTTTGATGAAATTATTATTTAATAGATAAACAAGTGTGATTATTATTTATATATGAAAATTAATGTTAATAAAATAAATATTATTTTAAATTTCTATTATTATAATTTTTAAAAACATGAATGATGTAAAATTACAAAATGTACAATATAATATATTAATAGACTATTTTACAATTTAAAAAAATTCAAAAATTATTTCATAAATTTAAAAAATTACTTGAAACGATATCCAATATTAACCAATACTAGTACAATACCGTACCAAAACCAAATCTGATACCTATACTGGTACCGGTACCAATACCGTCACGGTATTCATAATATTTGGTCTCTACATAGGCCTAGTGAATCCGCTCAATCAAAACTGTAACAAAAAATGCGTAATTTTACAGCATGCAAACACGCCAATCGGTCCAATTAAAAATGAACACTTTAACGGGGAATGTGCTTCGACCTCCACTTTGCCCCTAAAATCTGTGGTTCAGACTGGTTCCTCCACTTGTGAAGTGACTTCTTGATGATGTTAATCGCAAATTCTATAGATTCACGAAACCGCTGCATTGACAGGAGATCGAGCAGCAAAGTATTTGAGGAATGACCAGCTTAAAGCAACTCTTCAGTTCCTGTTAACTTAGCATATTCATTTTCATCAATGGCACCCTTCTTTAGCTTTTTCAGTAAACGATATTCACGAGCCATGTCTTCTTCATCTTCAATTGTTTGGGCAGCTCGTCTCTGTTTGGCCGTTTTCTTCTTTTTTGCAGGTGCAGATACAAAGGTCTTCTTCAGTTGTTGCTGTTGTTGTGCTTCTTTCTTTGCTTGCAAATTCTTCCTCCTTTGTTTCTCACGAGATTTATCCTTATATTTGATATCCTCCAAATTGATGTCTTCAACTAGAACAAAACCTTCGGTGGAAAGAGAGTGGTGCTTCACCTCAGGCATTGCCGGGAGCTGCAACAAGCCATATCCCATTCCCAACTTCCCAATTTCAAGTTCTTTCCACCTGAAAATATACAAACAATGGTGCTCTTTGTAAGCACGAACAAATGAAACAAATGCCCTAAGTCCTTTCTCCATGACATCACGGTCCTTCTTGGCAGCAGACCGTATCTGAGGAACAACATCAGGAGCATCATCTGCACGTTTCCACTGTTGAAGAGGAACTCTTCTAATGCGCAGAAATTCGACATATTCTTCCTCCTTTGGCAACAGGAAAACAATTGCACTTCCTTGTTTACCCAATCGAGCAGTTCGGCCCACTCTGTGAATAAAAACATTCGGATCTTGTGGGGGATCATATTGCACTACATAATCAACTCCTGGGATATCAAGTCCACGAGCTGCAACATCAGTACATAAAAGGACACCACTAGCAATAGATGTAAATGTAGCTAGCGCTTTCTCCCTCACACTCTGTCAGGAACAAGCATATCTAGATATCAGAATACACTTATTGCTTCTTATGCTCCACATCAACCAGATATATATACATCAATTACCTGCTTCATCTTCCCATGAAGAGGGATCAAAGACAAGCCCTTCAAAACGGGAAGATGTGGGAGGACAACGCCCCAGTAATCAACACAAGCACAAGTCATAAAGTATCTGCAAATTTAGAGAAATTAATGGAATTACAAAATTTCTGTACCCCGTCCCTGTCAAATTATTTAACCATCCTTGAAAAAGAACAAAATAACTTACACTATAAACTTTTTAGACTTGTTCTTTATAAGGATATCCACAAGCTGTGATGGCTTTTTATCTGCTTCACACTCCAAATACTGCAGAAATTTTATTGGCAAAGGGATTCATCTCCCAAAAAGTGGAGTGCAAATGATACAGTTTAACAAACTCATAAAAGAGTGCAACAGCAATATATGTGATTCATATTTAAGAATTTCCCCTTAACAAAAGGATGTGTATATATCTAATAACATGGAATGCATAACTATGAATGAAAGCAAGAAAGGATCTAAAATGATACAAGCATACGAGAAGTAACTCCTCAAAAATGCCAGACACATGCTTATAACCAGCAAAGAGAGCATCATCCTACAACTGCAAAGTACCCAACTTAGAGACAGCACACCTTTATAGAAGCCAAATGAAATTCTACCAATTGCATGACTTGCTAAATAGAATCCAGAAATGGAAGCGGTGACACACATAACGTTACTGACAGACTCTTCAGAGTATGCCTCGAGGTGAAGGCCAGATGGCGTTTTTGAAGATGCTACTTGTGTAGATGCTGAGTCATTCTTTGATTTAGTTTCTGCACGCACTTCAACCCTAACAGGATTCCTCAGTCCAGCTTTGGACAATTCTTCAACAGCTTCTGTTTGAGTTGCCGAGAAAAGACCAGTTCTACGAAGTTTAGGCAAGCGAGATATGATGGCAGTAATCTGCTTTTGGAACCCCATATCCAAAAGCCTATCAGCTTCATCTAGAATCAGTACCTGTCCAACCGAAGATCACAATTATCAAAAACCTGCAATCTAGGGCATAAGTATTATCAAATATATTAAAATTTTGACCATGTTAAGATGAAAATATGTGTCAATGTTGACGGGTTTTGAAAGGGCCTGGAGAGAATAACTGGTTCTAAGTGAGTCTATATATAACCAGAACATTGTATCTCAACCCAAAATACAACAGAACATCATATTCTACCTAAAATCTTAAAGCAATGAGTTGGATTACTCAACTTGTGAATTTCCAACAAATTCTCCTTTTATAAGCTAATCAAACAAACAACCAACATATTGAATTAAAATCGTCACTACCTCAAAGTTCCGAAAGTCCAACACGTCCACGCGCTCCATGATGTCCCAGAGTCTTCCCGGAGTACCAATCAACAGATTAGCTCCCTCTTCCTCTATTTTCTTCACATCAGTTTTTACATCAACACCGCCAACAAGAAGCATTGACTTGTAATTTTGAAGAGTTGCAAAGAAAGTCTGAGCAACGTTGCATATTTGTGTAGATAGCTCCCTTGTAGGAGAAATTATTAGCCCCATCACCTATTAAACAAACAAACAAAAAACACAGTAACGACATGAACTAAACACAAATACCAACTAAGCTTATCAAACAAAGGATAAAGAGAAGCTATAAAGATTATAACAGAATATAATGAACCTGATGGGGCTTAGGTGCAGAACAGGATAGACGAAGAATCTCAACGAGTGGCACCACGAAAGCTAGGGTTTTCCCAGAGCCGGTGGCGGCGTCGACGGCTACATCCTTGTAGCTGCATAGTAAAGGAATAGTTGCGGCCTGAACCGGAGTGCAGTGCTCGAACCCGCCTTCGCTTAAGGCCTGGAGTACCGGTTCAGTGAGAGGTGGTTCCAAGTCGGAGAAGCGCGTGTTCGTCAACGCCGCATTCGTGTTCAGTGTTTCGATTGATTCCATTAAGCGTCTAGCAGACCTGGCGCCTTGCGAAGTATGATAGTACGATTTCCGCCTTAGAAAGAAGTTTAACCGTTCGAGTCTGGTATAAAACGACACCGTGCTTCTGTTCCTAAGGTCAACAAGAAACAATCCGTGGCGTTGATAAATGACCGATCAACTACTTTTTGACAGAGTAAAAAATATTTGGCAATTTGAATATGTTAATTTGTTGATAATTATATTTTAGTAATTAGTTGACTGGATTGATAGATTGAATCTAATTTGTTGTTTTTGAAAATATTCTTACGAGGAGTGTTTTATTTCAGATAGATTGAATCTAATTTGTTGTTTTTGAAAATATTCTTACGAGGAGTGTTTTATTTCAGCAGTAAAAAAATTAAGAGAAAAAAAATTGTGCCTAAAAATAATTGTAAATTACTTATATTGTCATATTTTATTCTTATTTTTTATTCACCAAATACTGATACTCTAAACTTTGTTGATGCATTGCAATTGGGCACTATTCTCATATTTTTGTTTGCAATTAAGCACAATCCTCTTCTATATTTTAATAACTCTTGTTGTTAAAAAATGATTAATTAATTAATTAATTAATTTTTATAAATTAATAAATTTTTATAAACAAATATAAATCAATTAATTTTTATTTACCAATCTCTTTCAATTATATTTCAAATTGTTTAATTTTATTCAATCTTTAATTAATTTTATGACGATCCAATATTATTTGAACCTTTAAAACTTTAAAATTTTGATCTTATCAATTTAACTTTTGGTTTGATTTAACATTAGGCCATCATTTATTGACAACTTTCCTAAAATCCACCCAACCATTTCATGTTGATTTCTCAGCTCCAAGAGCAAGCAACATGATTGATTAGAGAACGGAACAAAAATTGTCTCATAAACTTGAACTTCTGAGCAGCTTACCATTTGACTCGCAATGAACTACTGAGAAAATAGAAGGAAATTAAATGCATAAAATGCTAGGAAAAAACATGTTGAACTGTTTTATTACGATATTGCTACTATGTGTTATGTAGATTTTGTGGGTCAATGGAGTCTGCGAAATAAGTTTTTAATATGGTGTCAAGCTTTCTAATTACCTTCACGACAAAGTTGGCGAAGATGGGTACTCTTCTTTTTCCTTTTTTCTTCATGTCTGCTTCCTATATGGCTTTTCTCGCAGTGCCATTAAGTAATCGTGATTAAATAGTTTTGATTTGTTGAGATTTTAGTTCAAGTTGGTAATGCAAATCCTTAAAGTATAGGAGTCAACGACAGTTCTTTCGAAGTAGATTCTTAGATTAATAGAGTTGTATACCCGTGCATAACCTTTGTAATTATTTTTACTTTAGGAGTGATTTATATGTAGGGAATTCAATCGAATCCTTTTTCACATATAAATAACTCTATTTCTTTGTTTATTTTCAATGTGGTTCTATCAATCATTTTAGCACAGTGTCACCGCATTAAGAATGTGGAACTTAAATTTATGAAAACATAGTTTCTCTTTTAAACATTTTTTTCCTTTTAAGAGGCGATATAAGGGTGTTGGGAGATTTGGTAGGAGCGGTAAAATTCAAAGTCTTTGACAGGTTTAAAATCTCATGATATTAATGTTGGGTGATAAAGTAAATAATTGTGTTGAATTTATGACAAAATTTAGAGAGGTCTTAAAGCCTTTATATACATATGAGATAAGAGAGACTATGAACAAAAAGGATTTAAAACATATTATTTATATGAGCTATCTATATATTAAAGATAAGAGCTATCTACTGTAATTGATGTTATCAATAACAAATAAAAAATAACATAGTTGAAATCACATGTTATTAGCCCCCCTTAAACTCAGGAGGACTAGTAATCATGAGTTTGTCTCGAAGATGTTGGAACTTGGTCAAAGAAAGAACTTTTGTCAAAACATTAGCAATTTGGTTATTAATTTAGATATGTTGAATTTATAGTGATTGTTTGCTACTAGATCTCAAACAAAGTGAATGTTGATCTCAATGTGCTTTATGAGAGCATGAGAGAATGGATCATAAAGTAATAAAAGTAGCACCAAGGTTATCATACCAAAGAATAGGTTTGATTTGAGAGAAACTGATTTTGCCAAGAAGTGAAGTGATCCAACAAAATTCTATAATTGTAAGAGCAATACTACAATATTTTGTTTCAGTACTAGATTAAGCAACTATTGGGTTTTTCTTAGCACTCCAAGATATGAGATTGGATTCGAGAAAGATGTGCTAGCTAGATGTAGAATGATGTTCATTATGATAGCCAACCCAATCAGCATCATAATAAGCATGGAGATTAAGAGAAGAGGATTTAGAAAAGTGAATGTCATAAGAAGATGTAAAGCGAAGATAACGAAGAATCTGTTTAAATGCAGTCTAGTAAGCATCAGTAGGACATTGTAAGAACTGAGAAACTTTGTTGGCAGTAAACTAGATGTCAGGAAGATATTGCAGAGCACCAACAGTACTATGATACTTAGTAGCATAAGGAAGGGGATGATCGTGATTTTTTGATAAAGGAAGGGTATGGGTAATAGGTGAGGTTGCAAGTTTAGAATTATGGAGACTAGTTCAAAGAAGGAGATCTTTGGTCTAAGTATGCTGAGTAAGTAGAAGACAGTAGGCATAAGAATAACCTCAATACCGAGAAAGTGATAAAGGGGTCCTAAATCTTTGATGGTGAAGGTGATGTTGAGATCATTAGTGAGAGATGTAATAAACAATGGTGAAGAACCTATAACCAAGATATCATCCACATAAACAAAGACAAAGATTGTGTGGCCAGAGGTGGTATGAATAAGTAGGAAAGTGTCAGATTTGGATGTGACAAAACCAAGATCAAGACGTTTCTTACTTAACCTATAAAACCAGGTTCAAGAAGCTTGTTTCAAGTTATATAAAGCTTTATGGAGATGATAGACATTATAAGGATAGTGGGGACCTATGAACCTAGAAGGTTAAGACATAAAAAACTTGTTCTTGGAGATGACCATGAAGAAAAGGCATTGTTGACATTAAGTTGATGAATAGGCCAATTATGATATAGAGTGAGAATAAGAACAATGTGAATGGTGGTGGGTTTAACAACAGGACTAAAGGTATTAGTTTAGTCAATGTCAGAAGTCTGATGATAACTTATAGCTACTAGTCGAGCCTTGTGATGCTTAATGGAGCCATCAGGATTTTTCTTGATACGAAAGACCCGTTTACAACCAACAATATCAACATTTGGTGGAGGAGAAATTAGATTCCAAGTATGATTATGATAGAGAGTAGTGAACATATCAAACATGGCTTGATGCTAGTGTAGAAATTTTTTGGCATGAGTGAAATGTATAGGATCAGAATTTGTAACAAGTGTGGAATAGGTGACATAATCATCAAAAGAGCAAGAAACACAGGTGTGATCATGTGTGCAAGTGACCATAGGATGAGAGGATGATGGTGGAGGATTAATAGGTAAGGGTGAGAAGTAGCTTGGGTTGGGCTAAAAGGTAAAGATAAGGAGAGAACAGAGGGAGGAGAAAGGGAAAGAGAAGAATGAGAAGAGAGGGTGGAATAGTAGAAAATGTGTTCAATAAAACACACATGTTAAGAGATACAAAGTTTAGAGGTGTGAGGATCAAAACAATGGTAGTATTTATACTTAGAGTAATATTTGAGAAAAACACAGGGAGTAGATTTTGATGTGAGTTTATCAGTATAGGTAAAGCCTAAAAAGAGAAAACAAGTGCAACTAAAGACTCGAAGGTGAGAGAGATTTGGTTTAGTGTGAAAAAGTGTTTCATTAGGAGATTGATGATTAAGAATATATGTAGGTAAAAGGTTGATGAGATAAACAACAATGTGAAAAGCTTCAACCCAAAAGAATTTAGGTAAAGAGGCATGCAAAAGAAAAGTAAGGCCTATTTTAGTGATATGGGGAATTTTATATTCGGTAAGGCCATTTTGATGAGGAGTATAAGGACATAAGATATAATAAGTGATGTCATGGGTAGTAAGATATTAAGCAAAGATGCCGTTGATGAGTTCGAGAGCTCTATCACATTGAAAATGTTTATAGTGGTGGAGAAAAGGTTTTCTGTGGTTGTTTTAAAAGTTTGAAAACAGGGAAGAGCATATGACTTTTAAATCAAAAGAAAAATCTAGGTGTTTATTAGTGAAGATAATAAAGTATCGATACCCAGATAAGGAAAGAGTTGATGAAGGTCCCCAAATATCATAATAAATGAGTTGTAAAGGTTTCGTAGAGAGACAATAGGATAATAGAAATGAAAGACGAACATTTTTTTTCCTTTAATACAAGAATTAATGACATTGGATTTAACTAGTAAAATGAAAGATAAACTAGATAACTTATAGCGACATAGATGACTATGTAATTGATGCCATAGATCCAAGGAAGCAGTGATGGCAATGAGAGAGACATAATTACAAAATTGGGATGGTATCTTCAAGGGATAAAGGTTATTATATATGGAACACACAAGGAGTAGTATCTTGGTTTGAAGGTCATTCACAATCTAACTAAAAAGATTAAATTCAATAAGACATGAATCATTAGAAACAAATTTGGCAACAGATTAGGAACAATCAAATATCACAAAGATGATGAAGACGAGAAGAATTAGATTTAGTGAATGAACTAGTAGAGGAAATGGGAAGAGTTTGTTCATTTCCAACGACTACTTGATTGGTCCAATATGAATTTTATAATGTGAGAATTGAGAGTCATGTAGGTGGTGGTCAAAAATAGAACTGGAATTGAGGTAAGTAGTGTCTAGTTTAGGTTGAATTTTCATGGTAGTAAATGTTGCATAAATATTATTATTATTTTTAATATATCAAAAATCATAAAAATGATTATGAGACTTGGAATATCAAAAACGATAGTGGGTAGTAATATGGATCCATTTCCAACAAATTTGACATTGCGTGGGTGGTTTAGTAGACTTGGGAAATAAATCATTATTGGATGCTTAGGTTGGAGGTTGAAATTGGGCCTAAAAGTGCTATGAATGAAGTAGGCCAGAAGCCTGATGCAGTGGATGAGTAAGATAGATAGGCCCAAGGGTCTATCGAGTCCTAAAAAAAGAAGCAGGTTGGCAAGTGGGAGACTTAGCAGAAATAAGGTTAAGCCAAGAAGTAGAGGGAGCATGGTAGTGCCTCCCTCTGCGAGCTTTTTCATTACCTCTGCTGCACGTGTCGTGAGAGTGATGACCACTGGTGTGAGAGACAAAAAGAGCAATGTTAAGTGGTAGAGGTGAGTGAAAAGAGAGTAGGTGCCATTTATGATCTAGAAGTTTGACGCAAAGCTCGAGAAAATTCAAGGGGAGCTTAAGAAACAGTTGGAAGAACTGCTAGAGAAGGGGTTCATAAGGCTGAGTTCGTCACCGTGGGGAGCGCCAGTTTTGTTTGTTAAGAAGAAGGATGGAACATGGCGCATGTGCATTCGGGGGAGCAAACAAGGTTTAGAAAGGACTCTACTCATGGATGATGATACAATTATTTTTAAGTTTGCAGCTGATTGTAATGTGAATGACACGAAATTGTAGCGGAGTGCCAAAGTGCGTTGATCATCTGAGAGTGACAGCACATTGCTAATAAAATAAATAGTAATTGCATGTATTACAGGCCACAGTGCATCAAAAGCCTCAAATATAAAAAATGTAAAGAGTAGTCAACCGATGTTTCAGCTCCTCAAAGCTCTTTTGACACTCCTCATTCCATATGAACGCTACATTCTTCCTCAGAAGTCTTGTTAGATTTTTCTGATAGGGTGGAATCATCAAGCACTTGATGCCAAGTTTGTATCCTCGAATAAGATGAAGGCCATACCTAAGGAGTAGGAGATACTATTGATGCATAAGCATTATCACCACTGGCGCGAGGAGTTTGATGGACTAGCTACCCATCAAGTCTTAATACCAAGATGAGATCTTGTATGTTAATCGCTATATAGAGTAAAACGGGAGATCTAGAAGGAAAAACTAACATAAGGGCTGTGATGACGTCATCTTCTTCTGTGTTTTATATCGTTTATGTTCATGAAATTCTAAATATGATTGGATTTAAAAGAGTAGGCACTAAATATTGAATGATGAAAACATTATATATTATAACTATATATGGACAGGTTGAATCAAACTCCTTTGACAAAGTTATGCCCATTGGTTCTAAAATAGGTCTTAGACTGAAGCCTTTTGTCTGATCTTTCGTCTGACATCCTCTAGCATTTCTTCTGGTTCAATAATTAGTCAATCATATTTACATGTGCAGCATCTCACTACCATAAAGTATACACCCGAACATCCAAGAACATTCAAGTACATATCCTATGATAATGGTATTTCACAATTCATCATCAAAACATGTAGCAATTTTTCAAATCAATCACAAGTAATAAAGGCAACATTTATGAAGTAATTTAAATCATTTTATCCTCTTTGTTGGGAGACCAGGTCGGGGCCGTGGACACTAGTTGCGGTCACATGCGGGCATACACGGTAGGGGTAAAATCAGCAGAAACAGGTCCAGGTGGGGCACGAATTATCAGTGCCGACGGGTTGTTTCGGCCACTGAAGGTGGCCAACAACTGTGCCAATGAACTATTTAAGTCTCTTAGCACCTGTAGCAGACAAGTCAAAGTTAAGAAATTGATACCTTTACATATGATGATCAACTATATCTACCTGTTATAGATGATCGGAGACTAGAATTGAGATACTTGCCATACTTGATATTATGAAATATTTAATGATTAGCAGATGTAATTAAGGTAATATAATAATTAGTGTTCTCGAAGACAAACGCCTTATAGATGCTTCCAAAAGTGATATGTTAGAAATGCATGATTTGTTACAAGAGATGGGCAAAGAAATTGTTTATCAAGAAGCTAGATATCTGAATCAGCATCTTTTTCTTGTGCACATGATTTGCTGGTGCATATGCATAATGGTCGTTGTTGAGAAATAAATATTCATAATGTCGTAGAGCTACAAGCCAAGGTCACTGACTCTGTGCATCAAATCATGGCCTTTTATTCTTTTAGAATTTTTATAAAGTCATCAGCTGCCCATTTATCCAGTTCATTAAGTTGGAAGTTTCTCTTTTCACTTACACTTTGAAGGTCAAAATTCATGAGTTTAATGTCCCAAAATGCTTTATGTTCGAACTCAACATGTCAGTTGTTTTTGCATACTCACATTAAGAAGCATGATGGTGTGACATTTGTCAACAGTCGATGTAGAGAACTAAATGTATGTAAAATTCATGGTTTAATATTCTTTCTTAATAAAGGTTTAAACCTCTTGATTGCCCAACCCAGATCTTCATGCAGGCCACCAATGAACACTTTCACCAAGTATTCTTGTGTTAGGCCAGGATTTATTCTTTTAACAAGGGACTTAAGTTTTTTGAACTTCTCTTGATAAACTTCCACTTTTAAGTCGGCGATCAGCAAGCAGTCTTCGACCGACCACTGTATTGGCAACTACTAGCACTCCAAGTCCACGTCCAAGTCGTTCGAGGAATTGTGTGTAGGTCGAGTATAAGCAAATCAAGTGGGGTAAGAGAGGCAAGAGGAGCAAGAGGAAAAATATCCCTAAGCAAGTTTATAAGCAAGGAATTTAAGGTGGGTACATATTTATAATAGAGTAAATAAGCCACTCATTGTTTTCTTTGAATCAAGAAAGATGAAGAAGGCAAGACCATGAATGAGACAGAGGAATGATTGGATCACTCATATACCTTACAAGCTCAAGACCAAACATTATGATTAGTGTCTTTGTGCACGATTTCAATCAAAAAGTGAGTACAAATCAAGAAATATCTATGCAATTAGCTAAGTTGACAAAGCATGGAAAAATTCTAACTCTGAGGCTAACCTAAAATGTTCAAATCAAGAGGTGTTGACCTTCTAGATGACAAAATCTCATTTCGGTGTCTTCATGAAAGTTGTATATCTATAAGTTCTCTTTTAAACTGTCAAGAATGACCTTGATCTGATATCAATAGAGAAATTTATGGCCTTTCATTCCTCCACTTGATCTTGAGTTTGTGGTTTATTATAGAAATTATAATTCATTATCATATCCACAACTCATAATAGAAGGATGGAACATACGATACTTTTGTGGGAGCGAGAGTATGTCTTCGTAAAATATGACATCACCCTCAAAACACAAAGTTTAAAGTATTCTAGGCGTGTTGGACACATTCCTTAAAGTGTTATTTGCCCTAACTATACTTACTGTTAAGTCAAAATGACTTCACATTTATGATTTTGATGAATAACAGACGAAGAATGTAAAACAGACGATGTAGAAAAGCAGACGAAGTAGAAAAACAAACAAAGAATGAAAAACAGACGAAGTAGAAAAACAGACAAAGAATGAAAAACAGACGAAGAATGAAAAACAGACGATGTAGAAAAGCAGACGAAGTAGAAAAATAGATAAAGAATGAAAAACAGACGATGTAGAAAAGTAGACGGAGAATGAAAAGCAGACAGAGAATAACAAGCAGACGAAGAATGAAAAGCAGATGGAGAACAAGAAGCAAGAATCAGTTCGAGTTAGTTACAGAACTTAACTGAATAACCGTTTCTTTCAAGAAGCAAGAAGCAAGAAGCAAGAAGCAAGAAGCAAGATTCAAGAAGCAGTTACA